>CM023618.1:18334064-18764064 GCA_013358685.1 Antennarius maculatus | reverse complement strand
TTGGTAAACGGTGCTAAACGGTGACCGTTTATCGATCTAACGCTCAAGCTAGGAGGAGTAAAAACTGTTTTTGTCACTTGTGTGCTTCAGTCCTTTGGTGACTTGGTGCACAAGCCCCTGCTGGTCGACCTCACTGTGGAGGAAGGCCAAAGGTTAAAGGTCATATACGGCTCATGCTCAGGCTTCCACGCCGTGGACGTAGACTCTGGTGCGGTCTACGATATCTACCTACCTACTCACGTAAGAACTGGTCTTTGAGGAAACTTGAAGCATTGCAGTAATTTTAGTTCTCTGCTACGTTTGATGGAAGACGTCAAACCACACCTTGCTGTTGTTTTTGTTGTTTCAACAGATCCAAACCAACATCCAGTCTCACGCCATCATCATCCTGCCCAACACCGACGGCATTGAGCTGCTTGTGTGCTACGAAGACGAGGGCGTTTACGTCAACACCTACGGGCGCATCACCAAGGACGTGGTGCTGCAGTGGGGGGAGATGCCCACCTCTGTGGGTGAGTCAGTGGAGCAGACGCTATGCAAACACACACCGTAAAGCCCTCCTGATGCATTCTTCTGCATCAGTGGTTCCTTACAATGAAGCAATGCCCACTTGCGGCACCTCTTCACATCTTGCATCTACTGTTTCTCCTTTCGAGGTTCTTCCTGTGAATGAGTGTCGATTTACTTCTTGCTGTGGGTACGCTGGGATTTTCAGAGGAAAAAAATTATCTTAAAGATGATTTTAGGTAGACAAAAGTTTGTGGTCGCCTCAGAATTGAACAACTTAGAAAAGGACATTATTGGGTCTTGAGAGGGCTGAGACCTCCAGATTTTAATATAGACAGTCTTGACACTATTTTAATCAGAAGATTTTCGTTTTCATTATTTCTTTCATTATTAAACCTATGAACGTCTGATCTCCTCTCTTTGCAGCCTACATTCGCTCCAACCAGATCATGGGTTGGGGAGAGAAGGCCATAGAAATCCGCTCGGTGGAGACCGGCCATCTGGACGGCGTCTTCATGCACAAGAGAGCCCAGAGACTCAAATTCCTTTGTGAAAGAAACGACAAGGTGAGACCGGTTGTTTTCACAAAGTTTATTAACCATCCAAACTGCAGAAAAACGCAGATGTCCCAACACTGCGTCGGAAGTATTTTGCTGTAAAAATCAAGCAACTTCCAAAGACTCTTTCTGTTGACTCAGCCTCTGCTTGATAAGCTGTATCAGCAATGGAATTAACTTGAAGCTAGTCTCGTTTCTGTTCCCCAAATTGTGTCCGTATTGGGCAAACGAGTAGTAAACACATCGAGCTAAAATTAGTTCACCTCGCTGTGATTCCACGGCTACGCTTGTAGAAGTTATGGTCTACACATCCTTCATATTACAAAGATTTAAAGCTCTTGCATGACAAGAAACGGAATGGAACTTTCATCATCGGTTATATAATCACTGACTATCTGCTGGTTGGTTGTTTGATTCAGGTTTTCTTCGCCTCCGTTCGGTCTGGAGGCTCCAGCCAGGTCTACTTCATGACTCTGGGCCGAAGCAACCTCCTCAGCTGGTAGAGGTCTGCACCCGGCCCTCTTCCTCTTCATCCTCCTAGTTGTTCTCCACCCTCACTAACACTGGATCTCAGAACCCACTGTCGATGATGACCTGTCACAGCACTCGGGACAGCTGAACTAGAATGAAACCAACAACCAAACCAGCCCTTCCAAGCGGTCGACAACAATCACACCTTTCCTCTGGAGCTGCAGCCCTTCCGCCGCGGCTGTGACTCGCTGCGTATGGCCTGCTGAAAATACCGCCGCGTGGGGGTGACCTGCGTACAAAAAGAAATCAATTATTGCTTCATTAATTATAGATGAGAGGAAGTAGAAAAAACTAAAGGTGATTTTAATGGAAGGGGGCAAACTTGTTTCCTTCTTGGTTTTCTCAGTGCTCGTCTCCGCGATGAGATAGATGTTGAATCTCTGCATTACTTCGTGTTTCTGGGCTGGTCAGTAACTACTAGTACTGTTACCAGTTCCATTACTACTACTGCAAGTACCCTCCGCAGGTCTGCCTCTCATTGAGAGTTCCCCCCTCTTCCCCATGTTCCTGACCCCCCCCCCCCCGCCCCGTATTATGAGCGTTTCATGGGGCCAGGGGGGGTGGGAGTCTGCTTCATTGATGCTACAGTCGTGTATGTAAATGAGAATGTTAGCCAGGGGTGACCTGTAAAACCCCAAAGCCTGGGGAGGGGGATTGGTCACAATGACCAGCAGGTGAGGTGGAGGGGGGGCGAGTATTTGGGTTGTACTGTAAGTCTGATTGATGACTTGACAGGACAAGGTGTGTGTTGTGAAGTATAGTGTTGTTCAGACAGGTGCTTTAAAAGGGGGGATGACAAAGAAAGACTTTGAAGCAAGTGGATGATCAGGATAGTATTTTTTGAATTATTATTATTACTATTATTATTATTCTTCCTTGAAGATAAGTGTAACTATGTGGAGTAAAACATGTCTTTTAGATTTACGCACATCCACCCACGGTCCGCTGTTTGCTTGCTTTTATTCTGAACCCACAGAAGTGCAAGGTGTGTTTGTCCAAGAATAAAGTGATGTGGGTGTGGTCTAATAAATAAAGTAAAATAAAGGTGTCTATGTACAATAAAATTTCATTTAATCTTCCAGATCAGTGGTCGTGTTTTTACCCTCCGCTAGTCAAACATTAATGGCCGGAACTCGCTTCTGGAAGAGCGGCTGGTCGAAGAGAAGCTTGAACTGCTAGGAAACGTGTAATATAAAATGATAATGAGATGATGAAGGACTGATAAAACGGGAGAACGTTCAGGAATGTGTGTGCTTGTGTGGACGGAGAGTTGAATGTCATCGGCGTAGAGGATTTTACAGCAGAGAAGAAATCGCATGGTCAGCAGGTTCAGCATTTCTTGTTTTTCCCTGGATGATATTTATCTATCTTCCATTTCATTCTTTGAAATCACAACATTTTCTTTTCATTTGTATTATTTGTGTGAATGCGATGCACAAAGTGTCAAGAATGTAGAAAGATATATTACTGTGTGGTCCAAGGCATGAGCTGTTTTTTGCTTTGTATCTCGTCACAAGTGATCAACCGAGGTGTTCCGCTTCAAACTAAGACCTTTGAAAGCTGAAGCATTGTAGCCTCTGTCAGGTGTTTTCTCTATTCTGTGCCCCCTCTATTGTACTACCTGCTCCGGCTCTTATGTTCTCTGTATATGTGAAATACTAACTAGTGAACTGCGGCTTGGGCCTCCATCGATCCCGCTTCTGTCAAGCTGTATTTTCTCTGTTTCCACAGAGAATCTTCGGGTTCTTCAAAGAAAAAAAGGAGCTAAAGAGATTCCAAACTGTGAGCAAAAATGTCCTCGTCAGGTCTCAAACATGTTAGCTTTGGGTGTGTGTGTCCCCACCCCCTGATTGCAACGACACACAGTGTTTTGACTGGTGAAAATGTCACTTCCAGTAACAGCATCAGGTTCTTTCACAATCATAACCCCCTCCTCAAATAGAGAAGGCCTCTGAACCCCGTCAGGTGTTTTTCCTGTTGCATTACAGCCTCAAGGAGCGGCTGTAATGACCTTTTTTTAAAATGCTGGTAATTATGACGATACTGTCAACAGGCTAAAGAATGATCTGAGGAGGTGAAGCAGTCGTTTGCTGATTTGCGTTGGGAGAAAGTTCCAACAGGACTGTTGATCTGATGTAATGAAAAACCACTACTTGGAAATTCTTTAAAAAAAAAAAAAAATCACTTGAAGCATTGTGTATTAAGTTTTAGCGTTAGTCTAGAAATCTTAATAGTTTCTGTTGTTTCTGTAAGTCTATAATACAAGACTGCGGTGGTTTATTATTGTTATAACACTCACCTTAGGTGGAGAAAATGTTTACAGAGGCAATTTTTGGTTTCACTAATGTGCATCACAGTATTTATGTTAACGCATATGGTTCTCTAATTGTATGTTTTTGTTCTTTTTGAGCCTGGTTTTTATTGGATATTTTCTTTTTTTTTGCCATCTCTCCCTCTCCTACTAAATAATCTACTTACAAAACGAGAAAGAACACACATCTTGTTCGTTTCAGGTATTCACATAGCGCTGCTTAAACGTGGAAAAACTACGGTTTGGTTCCCTGCAGGCTCGGATGTGAGGCAACGCGTTTCCTCTGCTGTTTCTGCCATGCCACTCTAACTTATGTCCTCTCTGTGTATGACAGGAAGTCATGTATTTTCCTGAAGTTGTTTTTTTTTTTTCTTTGAATAAAATTAAAATTAATTTTAAAAGTAGTCCGTGTCTTTTTCTCTGAGGCCTCTGATGCAATTTGTCGCCCAAACAAGCCAAGCTGCAGGTTTTTTTTCATTTCTGCTCCAACAGCGACTTCATAATTCAGGGATGCTTCATATTGAATTGCTGTAATATTGAGTATTTTCAAGCCAATGTGAATATTATCACATATACCAGAGCAGTATTGTGTGCAACATCTTTTGTTCTGTCCGTTCTTTCTTTCTTTCTCTTATCAGGATATCAAAGTCAATGACCGGTGAGCAGATCTGGAGAATTCCTTAAATACGCAACACCTCCTGCTTTCATAACAAACATTTCATTGAACAGCATGTTCTGTGTCCAGGGACTTTTATCCTACATCTGTTAAGCTTAAGAGTTGAAAATATTGTTGCTTGCATTACACTAACCCCCCCCTAGCCCCACCTCCATATGTCAGGAATCATGGATTCCAGTACATGTTGACATTTTGTATGTGACCCAGACGCATTAGCAAAAGTTAACATCGTCTAACAGCATCAAACACACACAAAATTTTAATCTTGTAAATATCTGCGTTCTTATTGATCAGCTCTCCATTGATCCTTCTCCATGTCAGCATACCTTCTTCATCTTCCTCCCTAACACCAACTGTCCTCATGTCCTCCTCACTGCATCCATTCAAATTCCCTTTGGTCTTCGTCTTGCCTGGTAGCTCCATCCTCAACACTCTTTCACCAACCTCCTCACCATCTCTCTTCTGGACGTGTCGAAAACCATCAAAGTCTAGCTTTTGTCTCCAGAACATCTCACCTTGGATGTTCCTCTGAGGAGCTCATTTCTGATCTGGTCCAACCTGATCACTCCTAGAGAACCTCAACATCTTGATTTCCTCCAATTTCAGCTCGACTTCTTGTCTTCTGTTCAGCACCACTGTCTCTAATTAGTCCATCATGGCTGTCCTCACCACTGTTTCTAATCTGTCCTCCAAACGTTACAACAAGTATGAAATATTTAGGATCCAGTCAAAACGGTTGTCTCAGGAGAATGAATAGAATAATAAAGTGCATCTTTCCAGGACATGCGGGTTGTGTGAAAAGCTTTGTGGAAGGAAAATACTTGAAAAGTTGGTGAATCATGCAGTGAAAACTCATCTTAGACAGATCCCACTCACAGAATGAACCTCCGATCAACTTGTAACCATGGCAACGATGGGTTTACAAAGTTTAAAGAATCTTGGGGAACTAATGGGACAGAATGGACAGAAACATCCCATATAGCCATGGTAGTTACTTTTGTTTCGCCTGAGCTGGATTGACCGCTCTTTCCCTCTAAAACACATGTGTCAAACTCAAGGCCCGGGGGCCAAATGTGGCCCGCCACATCATTTTATGTGGTCCGCTACAGCATTAAAGGTCAGGGCGTCTAAAAGTAAATAGGTCAAAAGTGTGCTTTGACCAAAACTACATTTCCCACAATGCAGTGATCAAGCCCACTTTAACTTTGACAAAAACGTTTTGAACAAAGTTAATGTCCTAACTTGTGTTTGATGTTATTTTTCTTTGTTCTCTTGGATTATTTGATCCTTGATTGATGGAGTGTTGTGGGTTTAATAACCTGACAAATTAAAAGGATTTACGTTATAACAGAGAAACAAACATATTTTTTTCTGTGTAACTGTAATGTTTGTAACTTGAATAAATAATAAATCCAGTTATTTAACATTAAGGAGTAGTGACATTTACTTAAACATTACATTTACAGTTACATTTAGTTACATTTATTAGTTACATCTGGCCCTTTGAGGACAGCCATTATGCGGATGTGGCCCTCGGTGAAAATGAGTTTGACACCCCTGTTCTAAACTATGACACTGTCACCATGGCAACCATGCTGTTACATAGCTTGCATCACTGAAAGGAATGTGTTTGTTGGGAATTGCCCAGTCATAATGATGAGTGGTGGATACCCCGGCCTGTGGGCTGGGACGTGACACAACCATTACTCACTGTGACATTCAATTCATCCATGGGGGGGGGGGGGCTAGTTGTCGACCCAGTTTGATGGGATCCGACCCGGAAAGCTAAGCTCTGTCTTTCTTCTTGACTTGACTTCTTCTTTATTTTATTAACCTCTATTAAAACTGCTTTTATTCATTCCTGACTTCCATCCACCTGAAACTTATTTCTGTTTTACAAATTGTTCCTGTTAGCTTAGCGTGCTAATACATGGACGCAGTCAACATCACCATCAAAAACTTAAAGCTGGTTGTGTCTGATAGTGGAAATCTACAGTGTTGGATGTCTGGTTTCTATTTACTTCCGCCGCCCTGGTTGATGTCCACACGCTCACATCCTGCTTCTGAAGAACAAAGGGAGTGTCCCAGGTTTCATGGTGGGGGGGGGGTAACTAATCAAGGATGAGGTTTGGAGGTGAAGGGATCAATAACAGCTGTTAACAAGTTTAAATTGTGTCAGAGTTCAGTTGCTTGAATGCAAGTTATTCTAATCAATATAAAATAAATCAAGACAACTCACATGAAACTTGAAACACATGAAACAAGTCTATGCATACAAACAAATTGGTGAAAGATGTTCTCTAATCAAGAAACTAACTCTTTCAAGGCTGCAATGGATGTCAAATTGTTGCCATGGAAACAATAGAAGGAGTTTGTAATGAACAGAGATGCAAAATAATGAGTGTATGTTTTGTAGATGTGAATCAAAAACTAACCTTACACTTTCTGACATAATAGAAGTAATTTGTTGCCATGGAAAAACAAGCACTGACAAAAGGTAGACACACCTATCCTCTCACAGTTCACTCATCCAAACAGTAAAAAAACTGATTTTTCCTGAATGAATTCCTACGCTGTCTGAAGTGTGTTCGTCAGAATCCATCTGCCCCGCTGTCACAAAGCTGATGGTGAGAAAAGAGAAATGGAGCAGTGATGCCTCATATCTGGATAGTAGATGTGTGAACATCTCAGTGTTTGCTACACAAACATTGAGATGTTCACCACTGACACAAAAACACAGATGATGCAGAGGAAAGTCTACAGCAGCTGTAAACACTCGTAAAACTACAACACCTCCGCCTTTTTCTGAATGAAACGGCAGGAATTTTTTCTGTTTCTGCTTTTCTTGCCTTTGATTGTCATACTCTGTGTGAGTGTGTATGTATAGATGTGAGTGTGCAGAAGGTTGAGATGCATTGAGAAACTTGAGAAATTTTGCTCTCAGTGGGGTGGGAACCTTGAAAAGACTGTCGGTTCCCCTTGAGCCGACTGGGAACGGAACCCATGCTGCTGTAGACACAGCAGTCTGCATCGAGGCACCCTGCTGTGACCCCCGCACACACCCGCACGGTGAGTAAACCGGACCGCTGCGTGGATGTCATTAGAAACCACTTCATGCAGCAGAGCTATAAATATGTATGTCTATATATATGTGTGTGTGTGTGTACATTTGAGATATATATATATATCATATATATATAGTCAAATAGTCATATACATATGACTATATATGTATGTATGTATATATATATACACTGCATATATACTGTATATATATTTGATTACATATTTGACTTGCGTCATTATACTGTTGTGCATCGCTGTCTGCTGATAACCTGTAAATGTAAATATATTATTGGAAAAAATATTTGCCCCTAAATGTAATCAATCCTTGATTCATCCCCATAAATCATGAATACTTAATATTTATTTATGAATGACTAACATCGAGCAATTACTATTAATATTCACACTGACACACCCACGGATTACACGACTGCTGCTTGATGACACACGCATGTATAAACGCTGTCAGCTGATCCCTGCAATCGGGGGCGAGGAAAAAAGAAGCGGAAGTGAAAGAAATCAAGTCGTTTCCATGGAAACGATTCCACACGACAATCATCTGCACGAAACGGACGCCTCACCTCCCGGTCTGAACGCTGCAGAGAATCTGTGACGTCATCGAATATGTTTAGGACATTTTATCATGGAATTAATTTAATAAAACCTTTTCAACTGCATATACAATAAAGATATTTAAATTCATCATTACTTTTTGAGTTCATTGACGTGACGTCACACAATCACTGCTTCCAGTGACTCACGTCTCTTGGTTCACCCCTGTGGTTAAATCTGGACACCAATGGGGGGAGGACAAACGGGACTGATGACACTTGTGGCGTCACGACTTTTTCAATCAGCATCCGAGTTTAGATAAAAGCAGGTGTCATTAAAACTCTGAGCTGCCGGGGGAAACATCGGCAAAACTTTATCAACGAATATATTACAACAAATTCTCCATCCACTGCTCCTCGCTCACATTTGTGCTTTTATTTTGTAGGAGCAGACACCTGAACGTCTGACTGGATATTTTGTATCGTTAAATTTAGATTTGTGTCCACTTCAGGCTGCCGTCATGATCCTCCTTGTATTGATGTTAATTGGGGGCGTCATGGATTGTGTTTATGGAAGACCTCCACTCCCTCTTCTGCCAATGAGAAGTGAGCTTTTTTTTAAAATTTTTTAATTATTTAAATGATGTATGAGCATATAAAAACACATCAACCACCTTCTCCCTTCAGACGGCTGCCACCTGGTGAATCCAGAGGTGGGGGTATTCAGGGTGGGGGGCGAGGCGGTCATCCTCTCCTTTCCAAAGTTCGAGAGGGTCCTGAGGGTGCGCGGGATTGCCCCTCCGACGGCAAATTACGTCATCACCAGCACCAACGGGACAGATGACGTCAGCTATCTGGGCGAGGGGCGTGTCCAGCAACATCATAAACAGCTGTGGTTCCTCCCAGCTGAGGCGTCAGACTCAGGGAAATACGTCTGCACGTACAGGTAAACTTTAACCTCATCTGCACGCAGCGACCGCCGGTCAGTTTGTTTTTTTGCGCACAGCAAATAAATATGCAAATAAATTAGGCAATTAAAACAGTTAATCATGCAATTACATCTAAATGATTTGAATGTCAGGGGTTCGAGTTTTGATAATTTTTTAACGCAGGTTCAGTTCAGTTGCACAAAATCTGGGCTCAAATTATGATTAGTATTAAAACAGTTTATTGGCTTGTTTTGGGGACAGTAAAATAAATTAATTCCATTATGAAGATGGAAATAATTCTAAAAATAAGTGCAATATTTCCTCACTTCCATCTGCAGAAATGAAACATACTGCGTGACCGGAAGCATCCAGTTACACGTTTACCCGTCCGACGCTGTGGACGCGCAGATCCTGTCCTATCCCATCTCAGCCAGGGTGGGAGAAAATCTAAAATTTACATGTCCGTCAATAAGTTGTTTCAACAAGACAGGGAGACTGATCGAGTGGTTTAAGGTGAGTGGTGAATCCCTGGTTTACCGTGGAAATATGTTTCTGTAAACTGAGCAGGTTCCTTAATGTTCCTGATGGCTCCTGACAGAATTCCAGCTCCACTGGCCTCCAGCTGGTCCCCTTCCCCCAGAGCAACGGACCGCTGTTGATCCCAGCCGTGAATCGATCCCACGCAGGAGCGTACATGTGTGTGCTCAGGGTGCTCATCGACAACCAGCAGTTTAAAGTCAGCAGAAGCGTCCAGCTCAGTGTGGAAGGTGAGCAGCAGTACCAGGATGATGAGAAAAACTTCCCCATTCACATATAAAGTGTGACTGCTTTTTAAAAAATAATTAAATAGTTAATGAAATAAAATTGACAGGAGATCACCACTACCTTTGAGTAATAATCCAGTCGATTCATTGACTGTGACGTCAGTTTATTCCCTGATAATAAACCGTGACTCTTAAGGGCGTCTGCCCCCTAGTGGCCAAATAGGTGCAACACACTGGTTTAGTTCAAACTCACTCATGACGCGTAAAAATCACAAAACACGTGGTCAAGTTGTTTGAATGGTTTTTACTGAGTGTAATAGATTTTTGTAGACGTCACTTGTTTGTGTGCGTGTCTAAATATGGGGATATGTGTGAAGGTCTAGACCCTGCAGATGGCACAACTCCTGCAGCTCCCAACCCGACTGTGACCTCTGACCCCGGGCTGAGCAGCAGCTTCAGTACAACTGGGAGTGAGTATTTTAAATCATGTCTTGCTTTAAATCACATGTTGCTGTGGAAAAATTAAAACTAACATAATAAAAATTCTCTTCTCTATACAGCTCCTGTAATTCTCCCACCTGTGATTGTATCGCCACTGAATGGAACCATTTTTGAAAGTTTTCACAGTGAGCGAGGATTTTATAAATATGTATAAAAATGAAATATATAAATATATTATATATATATAAATATAGTTAAGGACAGGTATCAATTTATTTATTTGATTTAATCTCCAACTTCTTTTAGGTTCAGGCCTGGAGTTGTTTTGCGAGGTGATCACCGGCTGTCCAATGGCAGATGCCACTGTGGTCACGTGGCTGATTGACGGCCAATCAGTGGAGGAATCTTATCTCAATGGACGGGCCCTGCAGGGAGGAAGAAGGTAATTGGTTGATTTGTTTATCCTGCAATTAGGAGACCACAGGCTGCCGATCAAATATGGGAAATAACTATAATGGTCTCAGAGAAGAAAGAGACAACATTAAAATGATTGATGACTGATTAAAAAAAAACTAAAATATAACTACTATTACATAAAACATTCTGCCTGGTTTGAAGTCATCTGACTAAGTCATACCATAATGAGAGATGTTGGGGTCTTCCTCCTCGTTTCCAGGGTAACCAGGTTGCCTGATGGGTGCCGCATTGAGCTGAGGCTGATCATTGTGAAGGTGACCGAGGAAGATGTGGAGACACAGCTGAAGTGTGTCACTCACAACAAGGGCGGGACTCAGGAAGTTGTCACACGGCTTCAGCTGGAGGGTGAGCGTTGTGTGTGTGCGTGTATGTCGAACACAATAATAACCCCAGTCTCCACGTTAATTTCATTAACTTCGCTCATCTGTCTTCTCAGACTCCACGTCTACATGGCTGGCGGTCACCGGTGTGGCCGTGTTCTGTTTCCTCACGGTGGTTTCCATCTTCATCTACGTCCTCTTCAAACCTAAGGGGAAAAGGAAAATGGATTACATTTTGGCCCGGCAGAACAGCACCTTCTAATTCTGCTGGTGAACTCCTCCAACAGAGACCTTTTTGAGCCCCGACGTCACCAGAGCACTCCATCAGTGAAATACTGTAAATGAAGTAACTGAACAGAAGATTACTGATTGGTCGGGTTCAGAAGAGACACGGACGACATCGACAAATACAACTTGTTGTTGGGCCTCTTTATAAGATGCACCTGTAAAAATCATTTGTTTAATTCTGTTTATTCCAGAGGCTGTATGTGGAATAATGTTTTTGAGCTGGACTAGCAGCTCAAAAACATTGTTTGTTTTCAGAAATATAGACATATATATTTATCACATGTGTCTGAATGTGTGTGAATTTGTTTTTTTCTTTTTCAAAATACAATAAAAACTCAGGGAAGTATCTTCAGTGTCAACCCTGCATGTCTGCACATGGAAATCAGTTTGATTAGTTGGGTATGATGTGTCTGTTTGACTTCATGATGCCAACAGGAAGTTAGAATCCCACCAGACTAAAGTTGGCAGTTTAAATGATCTATCACTCTAATTGATCTATTGACGACTGCCCACAGGATGACATCATCAGCAGGTTACAGCAGTTCATGTGGCAGTGAATTACTGATGGTTTATTATTGATCATACTCCTTTTTGACTTTTTTATGTCTCATTGTTTTTCTTACTAAATAAATTAAGATACTCATTTTAAATTAACAAAATATAGATCATTTAAAAAAAAAAAGATTTGCGTTACTTATAATCGGTTATCCCTTAAGTGTAATTTAATGAGTTTGTTTTTAAAAGTTTTTAACATGATTTTTGATGATTGGTAATGTTTTTAACACCGTTTTTGATGATCGCTATTGATAATTGATCATTTCTGCAGGTGTTCTCTAGGCAGCCACTAGAGGGCATCACCAGACAACTTTCTGACTCAGCTGACGGCTCCAGAAAATCAGGGAGAAAGTTGAACTCAGATAAGAAAAATCAGTGCTGGACATAAAAAAAGACTGATCTGACAGAACCGGGCGGGTTACAGAACCGATCTATTTCAACATAAATGTTCTCAAATCATTTTATCCCATAAAAACCAGAGGACGAATCACAGGAGGACCGGGATCGGCTCTCCTCCCAGGTATTGCTCAACTGATGAGGACGCATGCTGGATTTCTAAAGAATCCGGGGAGGGAAATTGCAACATGTTCCACACTGTCTTCTGAAAAGGAAGTCGAAGCCGGAGAGAACACGCCTGGGGTTAGTGTTCTTTCTTTAAACAAGAATATAAGATGTTTTTCAGGACTTTCACGTGACCGGAGGAAGTGGTCGGCCGGAGAACCGTTCGGCTGGTGAGTCCTCGCTTGTTGTTTTTCGGGTCATTCCAGCAGTCAGTCCGATCAGAATCCCTGACGTCAGCATTAGCAGACGTGACGCTGCAGATCTGGATGCTTCTCATCTGCACGTTTACATTTTCATGGGTCATGAAAAGTGGATCATCACCGAATAAAAACAATTTGGCTCACGGGAATGGAAAAACCTGCCTGAATTGATTTCAAAGTTTGATCAAATGAAAATCAGCGCATCAGAAATAATCTACTCAGTCTGTACCGTTCGAGTTTCAAATGTCAGTTTTGATAGATTGGTTCTCTAACTGAACAGAGGTGATTGAACAGGGATTGTGGTCGATAAATGGGGGGATTCCCGCATTTACCTGCAGCTTGAAGTTTGGCCAATTTTCAGACTGAGTAGAAGTTTATTTGATTCTTTATCGTCTGAAACCAACGATTTTTACGCACAGCCAAGAAAAACGATCTCCTCTTCATCTTTTGGTTAAAGTGAGTTCTTTTTGGGGTAAAGGTCTGCTGACGGTTTAAAATTATGTTGAAATGCAAAGGAAGGCATCCGGAGAGCTGAGAGGCGCAATCCAACCGCAACTTCTCTCTCCTTGCTTGCGCGTAAATTGGCCTTCCTCCATGGAGGTGGGACAGAGCCGATGAGTCACAGGCTGACTTTCACGGTCTGGATTTCCTCTGCTGGCTCCACTCTCATCCATCCACCTTCTGTCTGGTGTCTCCTTGTCTCCTTCTCCGAGGTGAGCCAAAAAATTCCCGCATGTCTTGTTTTTTTTTAGTAGGAACGCAGCATCACCTGCTCTTCTTAGAGGCGCATGAGGGTCGTTCAACTTTCCAGGAACAAATCAGTCAGGGGTGCAGTCAGGGCTGCAGGTTTACTGTGCTAGAGAGAAGTGTTGTAACTCTAACCACAAAGTAAACACACTTCCTCTCACACTACAATATGGATACCTGTTAAAACAACCTTACAAGTTGATGGAGGAATATTGGTGCTTCTGTTGCTTCATACCAACAGAAACGTGCCTAAAATCTGTGGTAGTCCAAATCCTTCTTACTTATCCTGATGTTTTTCTATATTTTAAAACAAGCAAGGATTATTATTGTAAAAGTTTAGGATGACAGCTGCTCCTCTGCTAGATGCCAGCAGCATTCCTCCTGTGAAGGCTATGTGGATGTTTATTCCTCAGTAAAGCGTTCATCTGCGTGTTTTTTTCCACACCCTGAGCCAGCAACATTCCCTCTGGGAAGGCTTTTTTTATTCTGCATTTTTAAAACTAAATAATTCAAAAAGCACCAAAATTAAAAAAAAAAAAATCACAACAGTTTGTTTGTCTTCAGTGTATTTCAGTGTTTTCTGTGCAAAGACAGCAGCTTTTTTTCCCCTCTCTTGATTGTTTTCTCATGCTCTGCTGTGGGAAAGGCGAATCTCTTTATTTCCTCTCTTCAGATTTAAATGATTCTCATCATTTGAGTGCATCCCACAGCCTCCATCTTGTTCTGATTGCTATTATTACATCTCAGGGTTGCTCCTTGTCTCCTTTTGGACTCACGTTTGTCATTCTCTTGATATTGTTCTCACAGAGTTGCATCCTGTTATACACGTATGTGATACCAGAACTTTAAAAATACAACGCAGTTAATCCATCATATCAGTGTGGAAAGACATTACAGATTACTGAATGAGGATGACTTGATTTCATTAAACCTCCTCACTGTGGGGGGTTAGGAGATGCAGCAGACCAGAAGACGTTGTATTTGGAGCTTTACCTGCACGTGAAGGTGTATTTTTTTGTGGCTCCACATTTTTCTCAGTGAACGGTGACTCATGGAGTCTTTATGTTTTAACTGACTCACAGGACTGCAGATCACCAGGCTGCAATAAACGGCATCCCGGAACAAATCAGTGCTGTGACTTCACCGTGTCCTGTCATCAAGTCAGCCTTAGTCAGGTGGTATTTGGTTCAGAACAGCAGTGAAAACATGTTTATCAGCAGATTATCTGTTCAGCAGATGTCTGTGACCTTTGACCTGTGGTTCGTGTTGAAATAGCCGTTCCAAAGACAGATGGGCAAAGTTTGCTTGGGCGAGCAGATTTGTTTTGCCGATGCAGGCCAGAGGCTACTTACCGAAATGCAAACAGAGTAAATGGCCACATGTTCCCTTTGTCAGTTTGTTGGAGGGAAATCAAACATTGCATAAATTTGTTCAGTCTCTGGGGTCCGAGTCCCAACAGCTTCTGTCATGCAGGCGTTTTTCACAACACAGCCTCCAACCCCGGTTCACGACGTCATCATCATTACGATAAAATTACATTTTCACCAGACGTTACCATAATAAAATAAAACAAAACACAGCATCCATGAAAACACTGGATTAAATGTTTGCGTTGCCCACTTATATTTGTACCCTTTAGTCACATGATTCCTGTGATCCACACTGGGCTGTGACATCCCAGTCCAGGTCCTTGAGAGTGTTTATTTCCAGAACCTGGGGATCAGGCAGTTTACAGACTGATGAGGCTGGTACTTGACCCAATGACCTAATTTCCCTACAGTAATAGAACCAAAAACTGTTTATACAAAACTGAAATATGGGACGTTCACAAGTGTCTCTAGGAAGCATGAAGGTTAAACCGGCCATACATGCTTATAAAAAGCTCTGGAGCTCTGACCACGCCGGGACGTCATAGTTCCTTTAGCTCTTATCAACAGTTATGGGTGAGTGGATTCCCGGTAACGTGGGGGGGGGGGGGGGCGTGTGTTATCTGTCGAACAGAAGGGGACAGGCTTGGATCCTGTTACGTGCTGTAGCCTGAGAGGAAGCACCGGACGGAGGCTGTGTGTTACTGTAGTTAGGTTCCATTCGCCTCCTCCTCCTCCCATTCCTTACTCCCACGTTGCGTCACAGCCTGCTGGAGCAGATGAGATCTCCCACGCTCTTCTCTGCCTGGGCTTGTCTCAGCATGGAGAGCTCCTCAGACTCTACGGATGGCTTGATGCAAACGCGTCATTATCCTTGGCAGCAGGGTGGGTCGACGGCGTGACCCGGTGACATTCAAGTCAGAACACCAGCAGCATGTCACACATTCGGTTTCTTCTATGGGGACGAAGCTGCGAGACTCTGTGGTTGAGGTGTTTCCCCTCGCAATGCCTTCAAGCTCACCAATGCCACTGTTTTCCTGTAAATCTTTCAGTCTCACAAAACCAGAGGTGATCTGACTCCTCCACCAAAGCTCACATGTAGGTTCTGGTGGTGGTATCTTCAGATTTTACAGTTCTTCTTTCTATTTTAATCAGCTCTTAGATCGTGCAGGTCACTGTGATGCTTGAATGCATGTGGTAAAGATGTGGTTTGATTAGATGTTATCTGCTTCATATCTGAATGCAGCCTAACAGCAACCTCAAGCACAAACTCGCAGCGTCTGTTGGTTTACAAGAGTTTAGGTGTCCAAGATGAACAGGACACATTCTAAAGTTTATGAAGTAAATAAAACTCTTTACCCAAGTCTCCAGAGATTAGCTACTGACTCGTGTAACTTGTTGATTTGTGTGACTCATTTGCAAAACACATAACCGCTAAACTCCAAATCGTTCATAGGTGTGTGAGTGTTTGCTTGTCATTCATGTGATTCTGCGATGAGTTGGCATCTTATCTGGGGTGTACCCCGCCTCTGGCCCATAGCCAGCGGGGGTAGGCCCCAGCAGACCCGTGACCAACAAGGTGGATAAGTGTCTAGTTTACAAGAAAACGGATGGATGGGTATTCTCTTTTGTAACCTCACCTCAAAAGACTCACGTTAATAGCTAGCCATTTTGATCATTTTATTGATCCTGATCTGATTGATCCCCCCATCAGATTCTCTGATCAAAACAACATGAAAGTCTGAGGATTTTATTTCTCTTGGGAGAAACTGTTTTCCAACTCATTTGTGGATTTTACAGGCAATGACCAGGAACACTCTGTTTGCACACTGTGTTATGCAAAGCTGGGCCTCCTTCCAGCTTCAAAGTCTTATGCAGCATTTTGTCTGAAAAACAACTTCTGAATTCTCATCATAATGAAGTCTGTTGTCGATGTGTGAGGAAGACAGAAAGGGGAAGGAGGAAAATGAGAGAGGAAGAGGGAGAGGCTGTTTTAGAGATATAATGTGGGATGAAGTTTAGCTTAAAATTTTTTTTGCTGATATTTGATTTTCGATGAAACTGTCAGCAACTGAACCGTTAACTTATTTGTGATGACTTCAGGGTGCCTTGACTTTTTAGCCCGCAAACATTTCACCTCTAACCATCGTTTGTGTGTTTATTTCCAGTCATGGACCTGAGGTCAGTGCCGAGAAGCCCTCTGCTCTGCCTCATGCTGTGTGGGATTTGTACAGGATTTGTACCAGGTGAACCGAGTCCCACCATTCCTTTGAATAACTCCTGCTAGAACTCCAAGAATATTAAATACAAACCTGCATATACATATGTATGTAGTGCAAAGATATTGGAAGTTTTTTCTTTGTAATCCAGTAATTGATAATATTTTAGCCTTTGGTCTCAGAGTAAGGTTATACCGTCCTCTTGTGGTTTGTAGTGGAACTGCAGCTCGTTCAGTCACTTCACAGGGATTTATGACTATCAGTCGCTATAGTTATAGGAATCCTTTTATTATCATATTGTCGATAGAATTGTAAGGAAAAAGGATTTGAAGAAGAATAAAATTTTTAGAGCATCTATATTTATCAAATGAATGGAATAATGTGAAAAATCTGAATCCAAATACACGTACAGTACAACCAAACTGTACTCAACGATAGTACTTCAGTAACTTTGTTGACTGATGTGTGTGTTGCAGAAAACTGCACCAAAGTCATGAGGCTGAGAGACGTGATCTCGGTTCTGGGGAACATGGCGATGCTCCGGAACCCCGCCGTGTCCTCGGCCTCCCCTCACAACATCAGTTGGTACAACTCCGAGACGGGCCGGGAAATACGAAACCAGACGGGTCGAACCCTTGTGCTCGGGGACAGCCTGTGGTTCCTCAGCCTGACGCAGGAAGATGACGGGGAATACGTGAGCGTGGTGAAGTACGGGAGCTCCACTAGTCTGAAACACATTTTTTAGGAATCACAAGTCCTTACAGGGAGTTTGTGTCACGATATAAAGTAATCTACTGGTTGATTTTCAACAGGACGCCCACCAAGTGCTACAGAAAGGCCGTCCGGCTGGTGGTGGAGCCGTCGGTGATTGAAGGGTGTGCAAGGCCAAAGAAATACCCCCAGACACTCACAAAGGGGGTCACCGACTTCCTGGTTTGCCCTTTGAAATACCACATCATGAAACTGAACAGCTACAACATCACCGCCTCCATCAGGTGGTACAAAGTGAGCAACATCACTGCCGGGACCGGACATTCCTTTTCCAAGGGCTGCGACCTCATAGAGGACAGGACGGGCAGGTTCGCCTACAGGGAGAGGTGGAAGCTGTACATCACGGCGGTGGAGGCCCAAGACCGCGGCGCCTACACCTGCTCTCTGACCTTCACTCTGGGCGGGGTCACGGGATTCATGTCAGACACCGTCGTCGCATCGCTCTTGGGTCAGAATGAGAAAAATCAACTTCACTTTCTACAGTTAGGATCAAGTCTCAGGCCACAAACCGAACCTCCGCTATTTCCTGTCTGTTTTCAGAGGATTACTCTTTCGTTCCACAAGTGCACCTGCCGGCCAATGAGGTGATCCGGGCAGAAATGGGTAAGCTCCTGTTTTTTGCAAGCATGGTTTTGTTTGAAACCAATACATAATAATCAGTGAAACAGATTCTTGAGGCTTCTTGTCTTTAATGTCATTTTTTGTGTGGTTTTTAGGGTCGTCTTTCACCAAGAAATGTCAGGTGTTTGTGCCGTGTGTTGGGAAGCCAGATGCTAATGTCTTCTGGTTGGTCAGAGAAAAACTCGTTCTGAATACCCATCCCTCTCACGATGTCTACACGACAGATCTACGGTGAGAACGTTTATTTGACGGTTCGTTCTTTGATGTATCTGTCCTCGCGCGGCTCTTTGTCTTTATCGTCCATTTGTTCGACAGCTCGTGGAGTCAGGAAGAACCCCATAAAGGCGTGTGGATGGAGAGATCCATCATCTTTCCCAAGCTGAGTGAAGAGGATTTCGGCATCAACCACACCTGTAGAACCTTTAGTTCCAGACTTTCTACTGAGGGATATTTTACTCTACTGCCAAAAGGTAAAACCACAGTGTGTGTGATGTAAGCAATGCCACGAGTATTGTTGGAGTATATCAGGAGATTGGATGCTGGCTTACAAAAACTTATGTGTCTGGTGTGCGTGTGTGTGTGTGTGTGTGTGTGTACAGACCCGGACATCGTCATCCCCATCGGGTTGGTGTTTGGTAGCGTGACAGTTCTCTCCATCTTCAGCATCATCGTCTACTACCTCTTCAAAGTCGACATCGCCTTGTGGTTCAGGAGAACGTTTCCATTCGTCTACGCCGATAAAGGTAAGGCCGTCTTTATTTAGTACAGTGTGTATCACACTCACAGTGATGGAAAGAACAACGCTTAATCTTTGCCGTGATCGTTATCACGCCATCTCCATTCTGACAGCAACCACAGGAAACAAAGCCACCTCAGAGCTCTCGGTGGTATTTCAGATGAAGGTCAATTCCTGTTTCTGCAGCTTTAAAGCATCTATAGCACAGATTTAATCTCATCAGAAGGAAATCGGAAATCTTTCTCACCTGAGCACCAACATTATTTATTTAGTGTCTAAACTAATACAGATTTTATTTTTAATCAGAAACACATTACTGCCACTACTTTGACTGACTTGATAGGACTAATTCTGTTGAATGGTAGACCCTGTGAGCCTAAATTTAATTCAGTGTAATAAGACAGGAAACATTTAATATTCTGTGCCGGCCACGTTATGGAAGACGAAGATGACCTAATTAGGCTGCAGGACCATAAATAAAGGCTGATCACATCTACATGACCAGAGGATTTAGCCTGATGCCCTTCTTTTTCTCCTTTGGGCTTTTCCCTTCACAGCGAATCAGTTGCCCCCATCTAACCCTGTCTTCTGCATCCTCTTCTCTCACACCAACTACCTTCATGTCCTCTTTCACTACATCCATAAACCTCCTCTTTGGTCTTCCTCTAGGCCTCCTGCCTGGCAGTTCAAAACTCAGCATCCTTCTACCAATATATTCACTATCTCTCCTCTGGACATGTCCAAACCATCTCAGTCTGGCCTCTCTGACTTTATCTCCAAAACCTCTAACATGTGCTGTCCCTCTGATGTACTCATTCCTGATCCTATCCTTCCTGGTCACTCCCAGAGAGAATCTCAGCATCTTCATCTCTGGTCTCACGACAGTTTAGCCTGATGCTAATATTTCTGTAAAACGTAACATTAACACGCCATAGATTGAGATTTCACATCATGTTAAAATAACTCGGCAGATATCAGACCAAGTGAACAGTTTTCTTCTTTCCGGTTGGCGTCATCTTCAGCGTTTCCTCCTTCTTTTCTCCACATCTTTGAACTTCTGAGCAGGAAATGAACCCACAATGTTTTTATGTTCATGGAGACGTTCAACAACATGAAAACAATTCAGGTCAAGTTGAAAGTTAAAGCAGTAATCTAGACTACAGACTACCTGTCAGAAAACTCTGTCACAACCTACTGAGGATCATCCTCCTGTAGGAACTAAATGATGTAGGAACCAATGTTGAATGGGTCAGGTTTCTGCCCGGAAGCATTAACCTCTGAACTCTGAATGTTTTACGAGTTGATGTTAACTATTGGTTAACATCAACTAGCAATATTCTCCCAACCGCCACTGGACCCACCCTAACAACCCCCTCTGCCCCATCTCCCCCATGTCAGATCTGGATGGGAAGCTGTATGACGCCTACGTTGCGTACCCGCCACCCTGCTCCAGAGGATTCAGCGAGGAGGTGGAGACCTTCGCCCTCAACATGTTGCCTCACGTGTTGGAGAAGACCTGCGGATACAAACTCTTCATCGCTGGCCGAGACTGTCTGCCTGGTCAGGGTAAGTCTGGGGCAACACTGAATGGTTCCAGTGTTGGTGTTTGTGTGGAGGTGAAACTAGTAATCAGCTTCCTGGTCACCTTTCCTCCCTCTCCCCTGCAGCCGTCGTTGACTCCGTGGAAGAGAACATGCAAGCCAGTCGCCGCCTGCTTCTGATCTACACTGCCTCCACCTTCATCGGCAAAAGACACTCAAGCAGCACCAGCAGCAACAACAACAACAACATCACCTCCAAGAACAATAACGGCAGCAGTGACCCAGAGAGCCGGGAAGCGTATCCAGACACGAGGCAGCAGCTGGAGTGTGTGTTGGCGATGCACAGGGCACTGCTGGAGGGATCGCTCAAAGTGAGTAGAAGGATCTTCATTCTTATGTACTTTCAGTTTTCTTCAGCTCAGTGTCATTTGCTTTTTCCAATTCAAACGCTGCTTCATAGGTGATTCTGGTGGAGTTGGAGGAGATCACCGCGGCTCAGCTCGCCTTCTTCCCAGAGTCGGTGCGCCACTTGAGGAAGAAGCAAGGCGCCGTGTGCTGGTGGAAGAACCGTAGGCGGAGGCAAAGATGGAGGACATGCGTGAGGGGGGGAGAAGAAGAGGAGGAAAGGGGACTAGACTCGCAGCTCGCGCCGCCCCTCTCGCCCTCCTTCAGGTTTTGGAAGGAGGTGAGGTATCACATGCCAGTCAGGGGCAAGAGGGCGGCGTACCCTGAGAAAACTGCCCTTCTGGACATATGATGAGATCGTCACATCGATCGGGCCAGTAATACAAATGTGTGGTGGATCCAATCCTCCATACGACGCACAAACACTGTGTCTTCACCACGACCTGCCAATCGCACATTTTTTGCTAGTGAGAGGTTCCAAATTGCACCTGAAAGTGGAATCACTGATCACCAACGGGTGGGAGATGCTGTGACGGGCTGTTCTGGGGTCGCGTCCATCCGATGTTGGCCTCCCCTCAGGCAGAGACGAGGAAGGAGGAAAAGAGACATGTAAAAAAAGCACATCTGCATGATGAAAAGTGTAAATATGGAAAAGCAAAATAAATGTTGTTGCGTCTGAACTCCAGCGTCAAACTGTGGGTTTCATTTTATTCAGTAGAAGAAAGAGAAAACCTTTGATTATTAACTCTAAATAAATGATGCATTTGCTGCAAAATGGATTGAAAATACAGATTACAAAAAGATCAGTATAGGAAGTGTATCGCTTCTGCACCCACACATAGAGAGAATGAGGGGGGTTCCCAGCTCCAAAAGTAGAGACTGGATGTGTTTGGTGTTGATACATAAGGCGAAGAACTGGTGCAACAGTATGAAGCTGTAATGTACAGTAACTGGAGCACATGTGGTCTGTCAACCTCCACTTGAACTGTTCTCTGGTGGGTGGAGATTTCACACAGAGGTTAGTGGAACACAATAAAGGAGGCGTTCAAGCCCATCAAGACGGCAAATTATTTCCTGGAGCAGCTGGAAGAGCTTCAAGTTTTCACATGGTGAGATAATATTAACATCAAATTATATACTGTTGGAATTTCGTGTAAGGTGATATTTCATAGATGTTATTCTGTTGTATATTCAGAATCAAATTATACGTACAGTTTATTTTCTGTACATCAGGTCAGTGAAGCTGGTTTTATGTTGTGAATAAGTTGTATTTCTTCTGATGTCATCATATTGTGAAATCTGTCTTTTGTTATTAAAAACTGACAAGATATCCAGAAATAACTTCAATAAAGGAAAAATATTAATACATAAAAAAAATAAAACAAATTATCAAGTTGTGAATTATATCTGAGGAAAAACTATCATCTGTGATAATACAATGAAATAGTAACACACCATCTTGTAAATTTGGTCAGAGTCCTGTAATGAATATACGGTAAAACATCTGATTGCTTATGAGCCGCACGAACCCGGACTCGCACAACAAGGCGGGTGTGGGTTCGAATCCCGTTCTGTGCGGAGTTTGCATGTTCTCCTCGTGTCTGCGTGGGCTCTCTCCAAAAACATGCACTTCAGGTTAATTGGCCGTTCCAAATTGCCCGTAGGTGTGTGTGTGTGTGCGTGTGTGTGTGTGTATTTGTTTGTCTTTGTGTAGCTTCGCGGTGCACTGGCGTCGCGTCCCGCCTCACGCCCTATGGCTCCAGGTCCCCGTGACCCGCGCATGCGGATGAAGCGGGTAGGAAGATGAATGAATGAATGAATGAATGAATGAATGAATGAATGAATGAATGAATGAATGAATGAATGATTACGATTGGAACACGTTCCAATGCTGACTTTGGACTTTCCTGGGAGTGTTTTCAGGTCTTCCTTCCGCCAGTGAAAACTGCCTCTCTCACTTCCCTTTATTCAGTCCGTTTGGCCGTCAGGAAATGTGTCAACAAATCTTAACCATTGAAGAATGAGCACGAAAGCCATGATGAGAAATCACATGTGATCCGTCTCTCTCCCCTCCAGCGGAGGAGGACGATGGCGGCGGCGCGCTGGGTCTTCTTACCGGTGGCACTCCTGTGTCTGGAGGCGGCTGGGGCGCACGAACAGTCCCGATCATCACCAGGCAGTGGTACGGGAAAGAGATCAATCAATTTGTGACTATTAGGTTTGAGGAGTTTCAGTATTTTACGGATGTATGCTGTCAAATTTCTATTTAAAAAGTATACAAAAACTTATAGAATTACTCAAGTAACGCTGAAAACCATCAATATTAAGCGCTTCGACAAATAATATACTGTACTGTATAGCAGAGGGCACCTGCTGTCTCAACGTTACTTGTTTGGAATTGCATTGAAAAATATAATCGATAAGAGGTCATCAATAATACTCTTATCTCGGGATATATTTTGATGAAGGAAAAAAAACGAGTTAAAATCCACTAAGGAGGAAAAAAAACCAGCTTTCAACGTATTTAATGATTTTTACTGCCGTAAAGGTTTGTTTTCTTCACGTCACACGTCACGCCGTCATTCGAATGCTGCGTTTTTGTAAATCCGGAAAGTGGATTGACAACTCATGGAGAACCCTTACTATTAAAGTAGAAATTATAAACTATAAATATTAAATTAATGGGATACTTGTGAAAAGTTTATCCAATAAATACAAACAACGTCAATCGCCGCAGCTGTATTTCATAAATCATTTTTACCATCATCTAGTTAGAACACAAATCTCCCATGTCTTTGAATGAGCAGCCTTCCTTTGCAATGTCGCTTCCAGACCACAGGGAGGAGATAGAGACCTATCACGTGAGCGATGGCTACATTTTTGTGCTGAGGTGCTACATCACTGGTGCTGACGTCAACGTGACGTGGCGCAAAGGCGGGACTTACAACGGAAGTCTGCCGGCTGGAGTGGAAGTCAGGGGCGGATTGTTGTTCTTTCTACCGGCGCACATGTCTCATAATGGATCCTACACCTGCGAGAAAAGGTAGAGCAGCGGTCAGAAATTCCTCACATTGCTGTTCTAGCTTGCTGGTTATTTATGAGTCCAAAACTAATTTAATTTTTTCCATCTTTCTCCTCAATAACTTCATGTTGAAGACATTTCTTTCAATTTATTCCTGATTAAATAAATAAATAACAATGTTAAAGGAGAAGATACTGACAAATATTTGTAACATGAATTTATTTCTTCAAATCATCACACAAGTTTTTTGGGTTTTTTTTTACACATCACATAAACAATATCCATGGAGTGTTATCTACCTTTCACCAGCTTCTTTATTTATCTAAAGGGACAAAGCTGGAACAAAAATGAAATTCTGGGTGTCTGTTTCCAATGGAGAGTGTCCCGATCCATCTGAAGAAATATACTTTGCCAGGGGGGTAAATGAAGGCATTCCCTGCAAACAGACAGATATCTTCAGACTAAATAACACAGGAAAAATACGATGGATGAAGGTAGGTTTTTCAATGTGCTGCTAATTTCCGACATTACTCCCCACCCACGAGGCAAGGTTCTTTACAACGGGTTGTTGTGATTTATTGTGGAACCTGCAGAATTACGGTATTTTGCTAAGTGTGTAACTACAGTAGTACATTTATTTTCCAGATTCAATACAATTCAGATTCAATTGCAGCCCATTATTTACTTAAAAAGAGAAAAAATATTGTACTTGTTCGAATTTAAATTATTTAACACAAACTACAGCAAGTTGAAAAAGAGATTTGGACCTATAGCACCACAGAAAAGACAGATCACTGGAGAACTTAATTATATATAATTTAGCAATAAAAAGAATGAGCATTTGATGACAAAACATAATAATGCAATGGTAGACTAATATATCTTTTCGATTTTCCTTAAATGTGTTACAAATGGTGAGACACTTTGTCTCCTTGCTATTTTAACAATTTCAGTCCATCACTGTGTGTAGGACTGCCGTCCAGTGGAGCGTGAGCAGAGTCCCATCTCTGTGGGTAAAGATAGCTTCATGAGGCTGCCCGCCGCCTCAGAGAGTGATGCCGGAAAATACACCTGCTTGGTAGATGTTAAGTTGGACGGCAGGGTGTACACCAGCGCACGCAGCATCCAGCTGACCATTAAAGACGGTACGCATTGGAGATTACTGAAAACTACGGCGTTATCAGAGTGAATTAAGAAAGAATTTATCATTTCATCATAAATTTTCATTTAATCTCCCAATTTCAGATCAATGTGTTTTCAGATCAATTTGTCGCTCTTTATGTCTTTAGGGGTTACAAGTGAATTTTTTTCAGAGCCTGAAGTGGTGTACCCTCAACAGACAGTGGTCACGGTGGAAGTGGGTAAGTAACCCTGTTCACAGATCCACTCTGCTTTCTTTTCTGTTACGTTTTACATCCAGATTAGATTTTAATCTGGTGTGCTTTAAGTACAGTACATTGTCACTGAAACAGCCCCTTAAAAGGCATGAAGGAATTCTGGATATATACATTGAGTAACCTAACGGTATTTTCTGTTTGAATCTCACCGACCATCAGGTTCCAGAGCAGAGCTTAAGTGTTTGGTCAACATCGGCCACAGCGAGGACAGCGAGATTTTAACTTATTGGAGTGTTGGCTTGAAATACCCTGAAGACTACAAGGAGTTCAAAGAGTCATGGACAAAGTGAGTTTCTGTTTGACGTCCTGCTGTTTTAAATATTATGTGGACGTGAAAGAGGCCGTAAACAACTCACGATAAATAAGTAAACACTGCACTGCATAGTACTACATAGTACAGTACATAGTACTGCTAGTAAAGCTTTTAAACAAATATGGACACATTTCCTTCAGATCCTCCTGGTGTGATCTGTCCATTTGTTTATGGACTGATAGATGCATCTCTTTTCCAGTTTCAGTGATGACTCCAGTGTGTATCGTGCGTCTACCCTCTACATCTCTGAAGTGCTTCGTCAGTTCCTGAACGTCAGCTTTTATTGCCATATAATGAGCTCGGCTTATAAGAAAGTTGGCTCGGTGCGTCTTCAAGAAGGTATGTTCTCCTCTCCTCTTCTCCTCTTCCTCCTCCTAATGCCTGGAGTAAACTAAATCCTCTCCCGCCTCCAGCTGACCACAGTGCCTTCCACACCCTCGTTGCTCTGTGCCTCCCTACATCCATGACTGTTCTGGCCCTGGTTGTTGTCTTCCTTTTGTTTAAAGAAGATCTAATCTTGGCTTCCAGGAAACTTTGGAGACATTTTCCCAAACGGAAAGGTAAATTTCTCTGGAAGTTTTGTTCTCATTTTAAATCTTTTTTCCAGAGAAACCCAGAATGTCACATGTCAGTATGAATGAATGATTGAAAAAGTTCCTTAAGGAAGTAAATGCAGATTAAATGATTTAATTTTTAAATGTGACACTTCCTGTCACTTTTGTTGCAGCTCCAGACGGAAAGCTGTACGACGCCTATGTGAGCTTCCTCCATCACAACGCTTCAGCTGAAACGGAGACCTTTGCTCTGCAAATCTTACCAGAGGAGCTGGAGAAACAACACGGCTATTCTCTCTACATCCGAGGACGGGATGACCACCCCGGAGAAGGTCAGGAGCTTCATTCACACGATTGCTTCATTCAAAGCAATCGTGTGAATGATTGCTTCATTCGTGTGAATGATTGCTTCATTCAAAGCAATCGTGTGAATGAAGAGTGACGCTGAACGGTAGATATTGGAGCTATGTGTATTTTAACATGATATTAGATTTTTATTCTTATTTATTGTACAGTAACATATAATGTACTTTCATCGGTTTTCTAGTCATCTTACGATTCCAATATTTGTGGCAGACAAATGCAGAGTAAAATGACGTAAAGTTCATTTGAATTTTTTCGTGTATTTTTTTTAAACCAACATATAATCGGAACAGAGTCAGCCGACGTATACCTGTACTGTCGTTTTTTTTGTGGGTTTTTTTGTGGAAATGAAACAATTGAAATACCCAGAACTGAAATTGAAAATAATGTTTGACATTAGGTGTGTTTGTGTAAAAACCGCTATCATTCTAAATCGCTTCTTTCTTTTCCTGGGCTCTGTCTACAGTCACGTATGAAGCCATCTCTGCAGCCATTTGCCGGTGCTGTAGACTGATAATCATCCTGTCACCTGATGGAAAGTACTCCGCGAGTGGCAGAGAGGAAGAAGAAGCCTCATGCGACTACCACAACCAGATATACTATGAGCAGAGGCTAGGTCTCCACGACGCTTTGACCCAGAATGAACCCAAAGTGATTCTGTTGGAAATCGGTGAGAAATTAAACAAATGTGATGCGTTAAGGAACGACTTTAAGCACTCATCTTCACGACCAGCCTTTAAAACGGTAAAAGAGTGAAATAAATCTCCGGGGAAAGAATGCATCTAAATGTACGCTCTGTGTTCTGTTGTTCTACCAGGTGGTCCGGTGGACTACAGCCGTCTGACGGAGTCTCTGCGCTACATCAAGAGGAAACAGGGATCTCTGAGGTGGAAGGAACCGTCCAGCAGAGCCCACAAACTCGCCAAACTATTCTTGAACAGACGCTTCTGGAACAAGCTGAGGTGCTGCATGCCCTCAGTGCCTGTGGGGAGGCTTCGAACAGTTGCTGATTCAAGCTATCAACTATAAGTGAACCTTAAACTTGCATAAGTTTAAGGTGTAAACGTTTTGATTATCACATCAGGACTTTTAAGCTTATCAACTGGAAACTTCTTATCTCTGATAAGAAGTTGTGGAAATTTATGACAGCTGTTTCCCAGCTTGCCCGTACCAGATTGACAAGATGGACAGAGACACACAAAGATATGCATCACATGCTTCCTGTTCAGAGCGGGGAATGAAACCCATCCGATCTTCTTCACCTGAAAGCGAAGAAGAGAGATAACAAACAGTTCAGCTCTGTTTTCAGAAATGCTCTGGACAGAAAGTGGAGATTATTATCAGCAAACTGATATAAATGTGTTTTTGTGTGATTTCACTCACTCACCCTCTCCTTGTGTTCCTCCTGTGACGTTCTTTCTAATTCAGTTTCCTGTCTTGATGGTTGCAGGTTTTGAATTCAAGGTTTTAATTCCTGTCAGTAAAGAGCAAATAAAACCGAATAAAAGAAAACTCTGCTTGTGTTAGATTAATGCTGTTTCTTTCCCAGTTAACCAGGTTTACCATGTGCAGGATTTTGCTGCTGTGCTTAGTTTATTTGCAAAGAATAAAAGCTGTGACTGATTTGACGAAGAAGCCATAAGACCAGTGTGAAAATTCTGCCCTACGTGCCACAATTTCCAGGAAACTTTTAGAAGGATGTGCCTGTAAATAATCCCATGTGTGACATTCATTCCAATAAACTGAGACATTTCACATGCACAATAATTAGAGGAGAATTTCAGGATGACAGTTTCCAGACTGTGACATGAGGTCTGGGAATCACATATTTTTGGATTTCTAGCATGTGTTAAAATCATCTACTGACGCATACTCGAACAGAATAAATGACACCATTTATTTTTTCATTGCTGCATTGTAATATTGT
Source organism: Antennarius maculatus (assembly GCA_013358685.1). Classification (NCBI taxonomy): domain Eukaryota; kingdom Metazoa; phylum Chordata; class Actinopteri; order Lophiiformes; family Antennariidae; genus Antennarius; species Antennarius maculatus. The sequence continues at coordinate 18,735,347 of CM023618.1, read as the reverse complement.
GGAAACAAAAGTACAAAAAATAGGACACGGGAACAACAGTTCTTTCGAATTTCTTACTCAACCTCAAAACCATTCAACAAACTTCCCGTAGACTGAGCCACACCCTGGGCCTGTCTGGACAATCATTTTCCCTCCGGCCAATACACCCAAATACACTCAAATCCTCCACTGTGAGTTTGGAGTACTGCTCAAAGGTGGACACTTGATCAACAGTATGTTAATAATCTCTGCATAATATAGAAATTGTGAGAAAATATTTGCATTAAACTTTACAGCAAGGGCCAAGTCAGTAACCCTAAAAAGATTGCACAGGAGGTAACAAAATTTGGTAACCCTTCCAGGAAGCCAGGGGATAAACATGTGTCCTAAAAATGTAAGAGCAATGATTGATCACACCTTGTGAGCACTGAACGACACTCATTTTATCAGGAAGAATTTCTCTGACAAAGTGCCCTCAGGTCTGAGCAATGGAACCACAGGGGCTGCCCAATCAGAATATTTTATGGGAGTAATCATTTTCTCTTTGTAACTCAGTGGTAAAGCATCTGCTGCCCCGTTCCCACCATCTGCAGCCCTACAGGGGTACAAGCCATCAGCTGTACATTGGTCCCAAGTCTGGATAAATATAGAGGGATGTGACAGGAAGGTCATCTGGCATAAAAAACTTTGTGAAACAAATATAAGCATACATCTAAATTCTGCAGTCACATAATAAATCACTCATGTCAAATGCAGACATAAACAGACAATTACCAACCTTTTTTTTTCATAAGTTGATATTCAACATCTCTGTAAACGAGGTAATTCTAAGAAATAATTGTATTAAAAAGCTCGATTCATGACTGCGCTGACGAGGTTTTATTTAGAAAAATAATGACTTACAATTGTTACATTCACCGTAGGAGAAATATTGATCATTTCTATATAAAAGGTTGACCAAGTCAATCAAATAATAATAATAATAATAATAATAATAATAATAATAATAATAATAATAATAATAATAATGAGAATTAGTGGTTGGGGACCGCTGATCTAGGGGCAACGGGAGACTACGACACCCAGTGTGTTCTGGACGTCAGGATGGCCACTCCGTAGCCATTAGATACCGGGCGGTACAGACATGTGTAAAGCTTTTCTCTCTTTGTTTTTCAGTACTTAATTCTGGACTGAATTAATTCAGGACTGGGCTTGTACCCATAAATGAATGTGATGATTACAAAAAGGTGAATTACAGGTGGATTCTTCTTCTGATCAAACTAGACGTTTGTCCTCCCACCACATTCAGCGACGTGGACTTCTTGTCCCCATCAACATCATTTGCATTGAAGAAATGTTCCATTATTCCACCGTGGTTTAGGACTCATACTGATAAAATATGTCATGTAGTCTCTTTCATCTGTGGGAAGTCTGGGTTGAGTTCACTCAGACCCGGTTCGGTTCGGATGCTGTTCTCGAGGTTCACCAAATAAAGACGGTGAAAAATCATTGATAATGATGTTTATCTCATAATCAGAAGGAGGAAGGAGACTGACTGAAACATCACTTAAATGTGTTTATCTTTTTGTCTTCCGTGACGTCACCAACCCCCACTGAGCGCCTGTGTGGAGTAGATAAAAAGCCCCGAGGACCAGGACACGCAGACTGTCTGGATTCTGCACCTGTGGGCGCACACCCTCCGAGGTAAGGGTGACGAGCGTTTATTTGTTGTTGTTTTTTTTACACTGTTTGCCTCCACGCATCACGGACCGTGACCAGATTGGTTCAACTTCTCCTGTCTGTTATTTTAGAATAAATGGATTCTTCCCGGTTTCTCCTCTTCATCATCGTGGCGATGATTCCATCAGAGTGTTCAGGTAGGATAAACCTCAATTTAATTTAATTTAACTACAATTTAAACTGTGAGAAAAAAAAAAAAGATCAGTTAAATGAGTAGTTAATAATGTGGCGTAATTATAAAATGCAGTACTGACACTAAATCTACAACAGCCACTCAATAGAATTGTATCTTAAATAACGGTTATAATTTAACATGAAGCCCATTGTCATAGACTAAAACTTGTGAATACTGGAATAATGTGGGTAAAAATAAATAATTTCCTGTATTATAATATTTACTTTATTCATCCTAAACTGGGAAATTTGCATTTTTTAATGCAGGACTGACTTAAAAAGTTTTTCACTCATCACCCGCAGAAAACATTCAATGCTAAATCCTTTAATTATTATTCGTTTATTAACCTTCAAGCTCGCTTCTTCCGCAAAGACGGGACTCGAACCGGGAACCGCTTTGTCGTGCAGCGACTGCGCCACCGTGCTGCCGTGTTATTATTATTATTATTATTATTATTATTATTATTATTATTATTATTATTATTATTATTATTATTATTATGTCCGCTGTTGCACCAACAATGACGCTTTTCTTTTCATCCATCCTCCTTCTCTCTCTCCACCTCCCACCCTACCAGAAGAGGCCAGGTGTCACGTCTGTGACGTGGAGTCATTTAACCTGCTTGAAGGTGAGGCGTTTCATTTTGAGCCTAAATGTCTGCTGAGTGGCGCTCAAGTCACGTGGTACAAAAATGACTCGAGGATGGAGCAGATCTCCACGGACAGGAACGAGAATGTGCATTTCCACGGTCTTTCTCTCTTCTTCTTGAACCTCAGCAGCGAGAACTCCGGCTTGTACACCGCCCGGTAAGGCAGAATGATGCAAATAAAAACAACAAATCTAACAGCACACCTGAACGTGCGGTCACGCCTCTCCCCCAGGTACCAAGGTGCATCAAGATGCTATAAGGTTTCTTTAAAGATCACAGTCTTCAAAAACAGAACGGATGAAGCTCTTCTCTACGGAAAAATCAAAAACTCGGACGTGAATAAAAATGTCAAGTGTCCAGAAGTGGTCAAGTTCACCTGCAGCACACTAGGGGGAAATGTCACCTGGATGAAGGTAATAAAAGAAATAAAGATGTTTGTTTCCTGATCATCATTTAAATGTGTAAACTTCATTTAACACCCAATGTACAATCAACCTGATATAAAGTAGATCAATCAATTGATCAGGAAAGAGAGATCAAAAGCTTTCTACTGTGGTTTAGATGAAAATCTAATTTCTTTGATAGTTAATAGATAACTAACAGCTAAACAGTACATGATGGAACTCTAATGACCTCTTCTGATGCTCGTAACCCCTTTTGTCTCGGCTGCAGGACTTTGAACTCCTTCGAGGTTACACTGATAATCATCTGTGGATTTATAACGCCACCAAAAACAACGAGGGCATCTACACCTGTGTTTGCACCTGGATGTACAACAGGAAGGAATACAGGTCATCAGGCTCCAGGAGGCTGATTTATAAAAGTGAAAGAATAATTTTTCATGGTTGCAACAGCAGTATGTGTCCTATGGGAGGAAAAAGCATGCATTTCTGTGTCTGATTCGCCCCTTCCTGCAGAACAAATCATCCATCTTGGACCGGTGTTCATCGCTCCAACCGATAGCGAGCAGTTTGTAGATGAAGGTCAGAAAACGTAGTACTGCACATTTTTAGTCTGTTGCAGCAAAACCAATTCTTGCATGAGTCACTGCCTTCAGTATTGCATCATCAATGAAATGCATGTCAATCATCTGGATGAAATGGTGAATTTCATCCAGTCTTGGTGGGGAAACTTTTTGGTGTCCCATATTAAACCCATCTTGAATCTTCTGCCAGGCGTCCCAGTCAAGCTGAACTGCTCGGTTCTGTGTGGGACTAACGTGGAACCTCATTGTAAAGCGAACTGGAACGTCGACCAGACCAGTGGACACAGACAGACCACCAAAACGTAAGCCTGATCATAGATTTTCTGGCATGGCTAAAAAATTTCTTCAAGATATTTAAGAAAAATCAACTTCAAATGCGCAGCTATGTCCTGATTGGCTGCTGCAGTGAAGCTCCTCTCTCTGCATTCATTGGTTGAGATAACTTCTCTCTGTTTCCTTGTTAGGGTCACTGACAGCCAATCAGGGAACACCATCACCACAGCGGTTTTGACCATTGAGAAAGTGACTGCTAAAGATTTACAGGCTGACTTTAAATGCATTGGCAATGGCTTTTACAAAATATTCAACAGAACTGTAACACTTAAACTTAGAGGTCAGTGATGGGATCATTGATTGATGTTTAAGAAGCAGTTCAGATATAATCCTTTGCTGGTTTGAGTGTTTTTATGGGATTAGATAATACCAGAGCTTTATTTGATGTTGAAAAATAAAACAAACCTTTTATTGCAACTTCAATATTGTTTTCCAGGCTCAATAATTCCACTTGTCGTCAGAGGATTGTGTGTGTTGTCGGTGTGTGCATTGGGTGCTTTGGTGGTTAAATGCTTCTCTATCGACCTCGTTCTCTTCTTCAGACCATACTTCCCACCAAAGAATCAAAATACAGGTAAGGAGGATGAGAACTTTTTTGACTTGGGAATGCTTAACCGACTGAAGTCAAACCCTGCATCACCACGTGGCCTGCTTGTGCTTTCTAGATGGAAAGGTGTACGATGCCTATGTGGTCTTTCAAATGCAGAGTATGAGTGTAGCCACTGAGGACACGCTATGCCGGTTTATCACGAATGTTATGCCTTCTGTCCTTGAGAAAAAGTGTGGATATAAACTCTTCATCCACGGGAGAGATGATTTACCCGGGGAAGGTCAGGACTTTATTTTATTTTCCATCGTTTTGGTTACATTTACTTATTTATGAAGCTTTTATTTGTGATTATTCCTTGTAAAATAAACTACAATAACAGTCTTTATTGTTTTGGAGATTTAAGTGAAAATTAGTTAATGCAATGATACTAGCAATTAAATATGACATGACAACATTAAATTAAATAAATATCTATATGAAAGGGTCTCAGGAATCAGGAGGAAATGTGATTTTTATTTATCACAGATTCTGTGGAGCTGGTGGAGGATCGCATCAAGAAGAGCAGGAGGCTGATGGTCATCCTCCCCCTTGACTCAGAACCAGGTTCTGATGACACAGAACCCCAAATCTCAGCAGTGGGAGGTTTTGCCTTGCAGGTGAGAGCTGATTTCCTTTTTAAAAGTGAAATCGATTATTGCTTTCTAATGTTATTCTAATTTTTTCAGATGGGTCTCCATCACGTCCTGGTCCAGAGAGACATGGGTGTGATTCTCATACAGCTGGGTCATGTTGGACCAGGTGGATACTCGAACCTTAGTCCCGGCTTGCAGCACCTGATTCGCTGCAGCGCCCCCTTGAGGTGGTCAGAGGGTTCGCGGGACACTTCCACGCAGAACTCCCGCTTCTGGAAAAGAGTGATATACCTGATGCCTGCCGCACCTGCCCAGAGATGTCCAGTGTCTGCTGTTATTTGAGACATTCACGGGCTCTGATAGGGTGATTGTTGGTCCTTTTTACTCTTAATCAAAAAATTCAGATCTCTTACTTGCCTTCCTGGAATGTGTTTTATTAAGGCCCAGTAGATCTCCTCCTTTATCCAAATCTGCACCAATGTTGTATTCGGTCTATCAAAGGAATGAGTTTAACACTAGGGTTAGGGTTAGGGTTATGTTAGGGTTAGGGTTTTTTTGTCAATAAACATTTGAAGAATGTTTCTTGAAAAAAAAAAAAGAAAAAAAAACAGTGTTGTGCACACCGATATTTGAATAATGAAAGTATGTATATGTAACGGTGTAAATAAATGCGTCTGTAATATATTTAAATTCATGTTTAATTTGGGAAATTCAACGGTCTTCTATTTTGAAACATACCAGGTGCACCGTGGGCAACCCACAGCAGAAGGAGCTGACGTGCTGTGGGTAAATGCTGGGTCCGTTTTCATAATGTGTTAAAGTATTGTTCATTATTTGTCAGCGGGTGCCTGGTGTGTTTTAAAACCGCCAGAGGGTGGCAGCAGAGCACCACAGTATGACGTTTGGTTGAGCTGATTGTGATTATGTGTTTCCTCATCAACAAGCAGAACAGAGTGGTCACATGTATATGTTTTATGATCTTAAGATGTGGGAAAACCGTCAGAAAATACACTCCCTCTTCCGCTTGAACAAACTGGGTTAAGTAATCTTTAATCTTTAATCAAAGCATAATGATGACGTCATTCCAGGAACGAACATTCCCGAGTTTAGCCGAGCCGAGAGATGACCTGGTGTTTCAACAAGTTTGGCTCCGCTGAAACAAGCCGCGATGTCGTTTCCTTCGCTGACGTCACCAGAAAATAAAGCAGGTGGATTTCTGGCTCTAGTGCAGGTTGAAGTTTCGTGAACCGGAGAAAATGGACTGGAAGCGTCTTGGTGGCCGGAAACCAGGAAATACCCCAGACATTACTTCGCGCGTATTTGTCTTTGTCATTCAGGGAACAGCCTGAAAAACAATGTGGGATTTGAACTCACAATATCCGAGTCCTCACACAAATGTTGGGTGGATATTGTATTTATTATTTACAGCACTCTGGAGAAAAACTAAAGGCAGAAGCTGGGGTTTTGAGGTTTTGAACCTTTAAGTAATATGCTTTAAGTAACAACATCACCAAAAGCCTTCATGATTCCGGAAAAAACTATGTTCTTGAAGCATTATCCAAAAGCTGTTTAAGTCAATCCACTGGACGTTAAGAAAGTTCTTGAAGACGTTTCGTCTCTCATCCAAGAGACTTCTTCAGTTCTTCAAGAACATTCTTAACGTCCAGTGGATTGACTTAAACAGCTTTTGGACAACCATGACCTGGAAGACTGAGAACCTGCACATACGTTCTTGAAAGACATGTAACCGTAATGCCCTCTTGTGGACATAATGGGTTACTACAAAACATTTAGATAAAGTTAGATGATGTTAGATTGGCAAAAGCTTCCGGTTTGGACGGTTGAGATAGTTTTAATCGACGGGAAGTAACACGTGGTTGTCCCCCCTGCCAGTAAATAAACAGAAGTACTGATATTTTTAAGTAAAACATCACAAAAAGCCTTTATACAAACATAATAGTATTGTTGAATTTTCTGGCTTTATATCTGTTGAAACTATTCCGGAAAAAAACTACGTTCTTGAAGGATATGTAACCGTAATCCCCTCTTGTGGACATAATGGGTTATTACAAAACATTTAGATAAAGTTAGACGATGTTACATTGGCAGTAGCTTCCGGTTGTGACTATCAAAATAACTTCAATCGACGGAAGTAATAATAGTAACGTTAGTTCCGTCCACACTGTAATTAAATTTAAACAAGTACTGATATGCTTTACGTACAACATCACCAAAAGCCTTGATACAAACATAATAGTAACGTTGAATTTTCTAGCTTTATATCTGTTAAACTATTCCGGAAAAAACTATGTTCTTGAAGGATATGTAACCGAAATGCCCTCTTGTGGACATAATGGGTTATTACAAAACATTTAGATAAAGTTGGACGATGTTAGATTGGCAGTAGCTTCCGGTTATGACTTTTGAAATAGTTTTAATCGACGGAAGCAACGCGTGTTTGTCCCCCCCCCCCCTTCCAGTACATAAACAGAAGTACTGATATTTTTAAAGTACAACATCACCAAAAGCCTTGATAAAAACATAAGAGTAACGTTGAATTTTCAAGCTTTATATCTGTTAAACTAATCCGGAAAAAACTATGTTCTTGAAGGATATGTAACCGTAATTCCCTCTTGTGGACATAATGGGTTATAGCAAAACAATTAGATAAATTTAGACGATGTTAGATTGGCAGCAGCTTCCGGTTATGACTTTTGAAATAGTTTTAATCGACGGAAGCAACGCGTGTTTGTCCCCCCCCCCATTCCAGTACATAAACAGAAGTACTGATATTTTTAAAGTACAACATCACCAAAAGCCTTGATAAAAACATAAGAGTAACGTTGAATTCTCAAGCTTTATATCTGTTAAACTAATCCGGAAAAACTATGTTCTTGAAGGATATGTAACCGGAATTCCCTCTTGTGGACACAATGGATTATCACAAAACATTTAGATAAAGTTAGACGATGTTAGATTGGCAGTAGCTTCCGGTTGTGACTATCAAAATAACTTCAATCGACGGAAGTAATAATAGTAACGTTAGTTCCGTCCACGCTGCAATTAAATTAACACAAGTACTGATATGATTTAAGTACAAAATCACCAAAAGCCTTGATACAAACATAATAGTAACGTTGAATTTTCAAGCTTTATATCTGTTAAACTATTCCGGAAAAAACTACGTTCTTGAAGGATATGTAACCGAAATGCACTCTTGTGGACATAATGGGTTATTACAAAACATTTAGATAAAGTTAGACGATGTTAGATTGGCAGTAGCTTCCGGTTATGACTTTTGAAATAGTTTTAATCGACGGAAGCAACGCGTGTTTGTCCCCCCCTTCCAGTACATAAACAGAAGTACTGATATTTTTTAAGTACAACATCACCAAAAGCCTTGATAAAAACATAATAGTAACGTTGAATTTTCAAGCTTTATATCTGTTAAACTATTCCGGAAAAAACTACGTTCTTGAAGGATATGTAACCGAAATGCCCTCTTGTGGACATAATGGGTTATTACAAAACATTTAGATAAAGTTAGACGATGTTACATTGGCAGTAGCTTCCGGTTGTGACTATCAAAATAACTTCAATCGACGGAAGTAATTGTAGTAACGTTAGTTCCGTCCACGCTGTAATTAAATTAACACAAGTACTGATATGATTTACGTACAACATCACCAAAAGCCTTGATACAAACATAATAGTAACGTTGAATTTTCAAGCTTTATATCTGTTAAACTATTCCGGAAAAAAACTACGTTCTTGAAGGATATGTAACCGAAATGCCCTCTTGTGGACATAATGGGTTATTACAAAACATTTAGATAAAGTTAGACGATGTTAGATTGGCAGCAGCTTCCGGTTATGACTTTTGAAATAGTTTTAATCGACGGAAGCAACGCGTGTTTGTCCCCCCCCCCCCTTCCAGTACATAAACAGAAGTACTGATATTTTTAAAGTACAACATCACCAAAAGCCTTGATAAAAACATGAGTAACGTTGAATTTTCAAGCTTTATATCTGTTAAACTAATCCGGAAAAAACTATGTTCTTGAAGGATATGTAACCGTAATTCCCTCTTGTGGACATAATGGGTTATCGCAAAACAATTAGATAAAGTTAGACGATGTTAGATTGGCAGTAGCTTCCGGTTGTGACTATCAAAATAACTTCAATCGACGGAAGTAATTGTAGTAACGTTAGTTCCGTCCACGCTGTAATTAAATTAACACAAGTACTGATATGCTTTACGTACAACATCACCAAAAGCCTTGATACAAACATAATAGTAACGTTGAATTTTCAAGCTTTATATCTGTTGAAACTGTTCCGGAAAAAAACTATATTCTTGAAGGATATGTAACCGTAATTCCCTCTTGTGGACATATTGGGTTATTACAAAACATTTAGATAAAGTTAGACGATGTTAGATTGGCAGTAGCTTCCGGTTATGACTTTTGAAATAGTTTTAATCGACGGAAGCAACGCGTTTGTCCCCCCCTTCCAGTACATAAACAGAAGTACTGATATTTTTCAAGTACAACATCACCAAAAGCCTTGATACAAACATAATAGTAACGTTGAATTTTCAAGCTTTATATCTGTTAAACTATTCCGGAAAAAACTACGTTCTTGAAGGATATGTAACCGAAATGCCCTCTTGTGGACATAATGGGTTATTACAAAACATTTAGATAAAGTTAGACGATGTTAGATTGGCAGTAGCTTCCGGTTGTGACTATCAAAATAACTTCAATCGACGGAAGTAATAATAGTAACGTTAGTTCCGTCCACGCTGTAATTAAATTAACACAAGTACTGATATGATTTACGTACAACAGCACCAAAAGCCTTGATCAAAACATTATAGTAACGTTGAATTTTCAAGCTTTATATCTGTTGAAACTGTTCCGGAAAAATACTATATTCTTGAAGGATATGTAACCGTAATGCCCTCTTGTGGACATAATGGGTTATTACAAAACATTTAGATAAAGTTAGACGATGTTAGATTGGCAGTAGCTTCCGGTTGTGACTATCAAAATAACTTCAATCGACGGAAGTAATTGTAGTAACGTTAGTTCCGTCCACGCTGTAATTAAATTAACACAAGTACTGATATGATTTACGTACAACAGCACCAAAAGCCTTGATCAAAACATTATAGTAACGTTGAATTTTCAAGCTTTATATCTGTTGAAACTGTTCCGGAAAAAAACTATATTCTTGAAGGATATGTAACCGTAATGCCCTCTTGTGGACATAATGGGTTATTACAAAATATTTAGATAAAGTTAGACGATGTTAGATTGGCAGTAGCTTCCGGTTATGACTTTTGAAATAGTTTTAATCGACGGAAGCAACGCGTGTTTGTCCCCCCCTTCCAGTACATAAACAGAAGTACTGATATTTTTAAAGTACAACATCACCAAAAGCCTTGATAAAAACATAATAGTAACGTTGAATTTTCAAGCTTTATATCTGTTGAAACTAATCCGGAAAAAACTATATTCTTGAAGGATATGTAACCGTAATCCCCTCTTGTGGACATAATGGGTTATTACAAAACATTTAGATAAAGTTAGACGATGTTAGATTGGCAGTAGCTTCCGGTTGTGACTATCAAAAATAACTTCAATCGACGGAAGTCATAATAGTAACGTTAGTTCCGTCCACGCTGTAATTAAATTAACACAAGTACTGATATGATTTACGTACAACATCACCAAAAGCCTTGATACAAACATAATAGTAACGTTGAATTTTCAAGCTTTATATCTGTTAAACTATTCCGTAAAAAACTACGTTCTTGAAGGATATGTAACCGAAATGCCCTCTTGTGGACATAATGGGTTATTACAAAACATGTAGATAAAGTTAGACGATGTTAGATTGGCAGCAGCTTCCGGTTATGACTTTTGAAATAGTTTTAATCGACGGAAGCAACGCGTGTTTGTCCCCCCCCCCCCCTTCCAGTACATAAACAGAAGTACTGATATTTTTAAAGTACAACATCACCAAAAGCCTTGATAAAAACATAAGAGTAACGTTGAATTTTCAAGCTTTATATCTGTTAAACTAATCCGGAAAAACTATGTTCTTGAAGGATATGTAACCGGAATTCCCTCTTGTGGACATAATGGGTTATCGCAAAACAATTAGATAAAGTTAGACGATGTTAGATTGGCAGTAGCTTCCGGTTGTGACTATCAAAATAACTTCAATCGACGGAAGTAATAATAGTAACGTTAGTTCCGTCCACGCTGTAATTAAATTAACACAAGTACTGATATGATTTACGTACAACAGCACCAAAAGCCTTGATAAAAACATTATAGTAACGTTGAATTTTCAAGCTTTATATCTGTTGAAACTGTTCCGGAAAAAAACTATATTCTTGAAGGATATGTAACCGTAATGCCCTCTTGTGGACATAATGGGTTATTACAAAACATTTAGATAAAGTTAGACGATGTTAGATTGGCAGTAGCTTCCGGTTATGACTTTTGAAATAGTTTTAATCGACGGAAGCAACGCGTGTTTGTCCCCCCCTTCCAGTACATAAACAGAAGTACTGATATTTTTTAAGTACAACATCACCAAAAGCCTTGATAAAAACATAATAGTAACGTTGAATTTTCAAGCTTTATGTCTGTTAAACTAATCCGGAAAAAACTATGTTCTTGAAGGATATGTAACCGTAGTCCCCTCTTGTGGACATAATGGGTTATAGCAAAACAATTAGATAAATTTAGACGATGTTAGATTGGCAGTAGCTTCCGGTTGTGACTATCAAAATAACTTCAATCGACGGAAGTAATAATAGTAACGTTAGTTCCGTCCACGCTGTAATTAAATTAACACAAGTACTGATATGATTTACGTACAACATCACCAAAAGCCTTGATACAAACATAATAGTAACGTTGAATTTTCAAGCTTTATATCTGTTAAACTATTCCGGAAAAAACTACGTTCTTGAAGGATATGTAACCGTAATTCCCTCTTGTGGACATAATGGGTTATTACAAAATATTTAGATAAAGTTAGACGATGTTAGATTGGCAGTAGCTTCCGGTTATGACTTTTGAAATAGTTTTAATCGACGGAAGCAACGCGTGTTTGTCCCCCCCTTCCAGTACATAAACAGAAGTATTGATATTTTTAAAGTACAACATCACCAAAAGCCTTGATAAAAACATAATAGTAACGTTGAATTTTCAAGCTTTATATCTGTTGAAACTATTCCGGAAAAAAACTACGTTCTTGAAGGATATGTAACCATAATTCCTTCTTGTGGACATAATGGGTTACTACAAAACATTTAGATAACGTCAGACGATGTTAGATTGTCAGCAGCTTCCGGTTGTGCCTATCAAAATCAGTTCAATCGACGGAAGTAATAATAGTAACGTTAGTTCCGTCCACGCTGTAATTAAATTAACACAAGTACTGATATGCTTTACGTACAACATCACCAAAAGCCTTGATAAAAACATAAGAGTAACGTTGAATTTTCAAGCTTTATATCTGTTAAACTATTCCGGAAAAACCAAATTCTTGAAGGATATGTAACCGTAATACCCTCTTGTGGACATAATGGGTTATTGCAAAACATTTAGATAAAGTTAGACGATGTTAGATTGGCAGTAGCTTCCGGTTATGACTTTTGAAATAGTTTTAATCGACGGAAGCAACGCGTGTTTGTCCCCCTCCTTCCAGTACATAAACAGAAGTACTGATATTTTTAAAGTACAACATCACCAAAAGCCTTGATAAAAACATAATAGTAACGTTGAATTTTCTAGCTTTATATCTGTTAAACTCTCTCGGAAAAAAACTATGTTCTTGAAGGATATGTAACCGTATTCCCCTCTTGTGGACATAATGGGTTATTACAAAATATTTAGATAAAGTTAGACGATGTTAGATTGGCAGTAGCTTCCGGTTATGACTTTTGAAATAGTTTTAATCGACGGAAGCAACGCGTGTTTGTCCCCCCCTTCCAGTACATAAACAGAAGTACTGATATTTTTAAAGTACAACATCACCAAAAGCCTTGATAAAAACATAATAGTAACGTTGAATTTTCAAGCTTTATATCTGTTGAAACTAATCCGGAAAAAACTATATTCTTGAAGGATATGTAACCGTAATCCCCTCTTGTGGACATAATGGGTTATTACAAAACATTTAGATAAAGTTAGACGATGTTAGATTGGCAGTAGCTTCCGGTTGTGACTATCAAAAATAACTTCAATCGACGGAAGTCATAATAGTAACGTTAGTTCCGTCCACGCTGTAATTAAATTAACACAAGTACTGATATGATTTACGTACAACATCACCAAAAGCCTTGATACAAACATAATAGTAACGTTGAATTTTCAAGCTTTATATCTGTTAAACTATTCCGGAAAAAACTACGTTCTTGAAGGATATGTAACCGAAATGCCCTCTTGTGGACATAATGGGTTATTACAAAACATGTAGATAAAGTTAGACGATGTTAGATTGGCAGCAGCTTCCGGTTATGACTTTTGAAATAGTTTTAATCGACGGAAGCAACGCGTGTTTGTCCCCCCCCCCCCTTCCAGTACATAAACAGAAGTACTGATATTTTTAAAGTACAACATCACCAAAAGCCTTGATAAAAACATAAGAGTAACGTTGAATTTTCAAGCTTTATATCTGTTAAACTAATCCGGAAAAACTATGTTCTTGAAGGATATGTAACCGGAATTCCCTCTTGTGGACATAATGGGTTATCGCAAAACAATTAGATAAAGTTAGACGATGTTAGATTGGCAGTAGCTTCCGGTTGTGACTATCAAAATAACTTCAATCGACGGAAGTAATAATAGTAACGTTAGTTCCGTCCACGCTGTAATTAAATTAACACAAGTACTGATATGATTTACGTACAACAGCACCAAAAGCCTTGATAAAAACATTATAGTAACGTTGAATTTTCAAGCTTTATATCTGTTGAAACTGTTCCGGAAAAAAACTATATTCTTGAAGGATATGTAACCGTAATGCCCTCTTGTGGACATAATGGGTTATTACAAAACATTTAGATAAAGTTAGACGATGTTAGATTGGCAGTAGCTTCCGGTTATGACTTTTGAAATAGTTTTAATCGACGGAAGCAACGCGTGTTTGTCCCCCCCTTCCAGTACATAAACAGAAGTACTGATATTTTTTAAGTACAACATCACCAAAAGCCTTGATAAAAACATAATAGTAACGTTGAATTTTCAAGCTTTATGTCTGTTAAACTAATCCGGAAAAAACTATGTTCTTGAAGGATATGTAACCGTAGTCCCCTCTTGTGGACATAATGGGTTATAGCAAAACAATTAGATAAATTTAGACGATGTTAGATTGGCAGTAGCTTCCGGTTGTGACTATCAAAATAACTTCAATCGACGGAAGTAATAATAGTAACGTTAGTTCCGTCCACGCTGTAATTAAATTAACACAAGTACTGATATGATTTACGTACAACATCACCAAAAGCCTTGATAAAAACATAATAGTAACGTTGAATTTTCAAGCTTTATATCTGTTAAACTATTCCGGAAAAAACTACGTTCTTGAAGGATATGTAACCGTAATTCCCTCTTGTGGACATAATGGGTTATTACAAAACATTTAGATAAAGTTAGACGATGTTAGATTGGCAGTAGCTTCCGGTTATGACTTTTGAAATAGTTTTAATCGACGGAAGCAACGCGTGTTTGTCCCCCCCTTCCAGTACATAAACAGAAGTACTGATATTTTTAAAGTACAACATCACCAAAAGCCTTGATAAAAACATAATAGTAACGTTGAATTTTCAAGCTTTATATCTGTTGAAACTGTTCCGGAAAAAAACTACGTTCTTGAAGGATATGTAACCATAATTCCTTCTTGTGGACATAATGGGTTACTACAAAACATTTAGATAACGTCAGACGATGTTAGATTGTCAGCAGCTTCCGGTTGTGCCTATCAAAATCAGTTCAATCGACGGAAGTAATAATAGTAACGTTAGTTCCGTCCACGCTGTAATTAAATTAACACAAGTACTGATATGCTTTACGTACAACATCACCAAAAGCCTTGATAAAAACATAAGAGTAACGTTGAATTTTCAAGCTTTATATCTGTTAAACTATTCCGGAAAAACCAAATTCTTGAAGGATATGTAACCGTAATACCCTCTTGTGGACATAATGGGTTATTGCAAAACATTTAGATAAAGTTAGACGATGTTAGATTGGCAGTAGCTTCCGGTTATGACTTTTGAAATAGTTTTAATCGACGGAAGCAACGCGTGTTTGTCCCCCTCCTTCCAGTACATAAACAGAAGTACTGATATTTTTAAAGTACAACATCACCAAAAGCCTTGATAAAAACATAATAGTAACGTTGAATTTTCTAGCTTTATATCTGTTAAACTCTCTCGGAAAAAAACTATGTTCTTGAAGGATATGTAACCGTATTCCCCTCTTGTGGACATAATGGGTTATTACAAAACATTTAGATAAAGTTAGACGATGTTAGATTGGCAGTAGCTTCCGGTTGTGACTTTTGAAATAGTTTTAATCGACGGAAGCAACGCGTGTTTGTCCCGCCCTACCAGAACATAAACAGAAGTACTGATGTTTAAAGTACGACGTCAACAAAAGCCTTAATACAAATAATGGTAACGTTGAATTTTCAAGCTTTATATCTGTTGAAACTATTCCGGAAAAAAACTACGTTCTTGAAGGATATGTAACCGTAATGCCCTCTTGTGGACATAATGGGTTATTTCAAAACATTTTGATAAAGTTAGACGATGTTACATTGGCAGTAGCTTCCGGTTATGACTTTTGAAATAGTTTAAATCGACGGAAGCAATAATAGTAACGTTAGTTCCGTCCACGCTGTAATTAAATTAACACAAGTACTGATATTTTTAAAGTACAACATCACCAAAAGCCTTGATACAAACATAATAGTAACGTTGAATTTTCTAGCTTTATATCTGTTAAATTATTCCGGAAAAACTATGTTCTTGAAGGATATGTAACCATAATGTTTGTATCAAGGCTTTTTGTGATGTTGTACTTAAAAAATATCAGTACTTCTGTTTATTTACTGGCAGGGGGGACAAACACGCATTACAGATACATATCCTTCAAGAACATAGTTTTTTACGGAAAAGTTTAACGGATATAAAGCTAGAAAATTGAGATAAAGTTAGACGATGTTAGATTGGGAATACCTTCCGGTTGAGACTATCAAAATAATTTTAATCGATGGACCTAATGCGTGTCTGTTCCCCCATCTTAAAGCGACTAACATTTTGTAAACAATGCTTCTTCAATAATATTTTTCTACAGTCTTGAAGGATCTGCAATCGTGATACCCTCTAGTGGACATAGTGGGTAACTACAAACATTTTTAAATAAAGTTAGACGTTGTTAGATTGTCAATAGCTTCCGGTGGTGACTATCAAAATAATTTATTCGACGGAACTAATGCGTGCCCCCTACGCCAAAACACATCATCTTGATATTTCATATTTCATATAATAATTCAGCTCACCTTGAATTTAAAATATGTCATAGAACGTTAGTCATTATGATTGGATTTGTTGTTACTGTAGTTAATCGTTTGTGTCAGAGGGTGCCTGCTATGTTCCACGACCGCCAGAGGGTGGCAGCAGAGCAGTTAGGTTGAGCTAGCTGTGATTTACTGATATATGTGACTGAATGTGAATGTTGAATGTGATTATTGTGTGCGTATAATGTTATTGTAACTAAACACAAACCACTATATGATCACTGTGAGTAATCTACAGCAGAGAGAAGCTGGTGTGCTGGGGGGTTGTTGGAGCCTGTGTCCCGACCAACACTGAATTTATTCTCGTGTGTGGTTAATTGTTCTCAGAAATAAATACACAACCGATCCAACCACCTCGACTCCTGAGCCATTCTTTATCCAACAAGCAGAGCAGGGCAATCACGCATATATTACAGGGAATTGATTTAGGATCCTCGATCCATTTCCCAGTTTCCCAAATTTCCCAGTTTGGGATCAATACAGTATATCTTATCTTATCTTGATCCTTACAGGATTCAATAAAGCAATAAGATACAAGGTTAGATGTTCATGCATGTCTATGTAGTACAAATACATACATATGCGTTTGTGTGCTTGAGTTATATCGGAGGATTAGGGCCACTGGGAAAAAAAAACATGTTTGCCATCATTATTTATATGCTTATGTTTATTTTCTCATACATTTGTTTTGTAAACGTTTATGTTTTCATACTCTTGGATAAACTGGGCGTTCTTATGCATTTTTATTTAGAAAAAATAGTTTTTCCACTGTCAAAGCTTTGAGCCGATTCCTCTTCTTGGACACTATTCCCCCACATAGCGCACAGAGGACGCTGTGTTACCAGGTACTGGTTTGCGAGGTGGCACAAGTTCGGATAGGAGCTTCTGACATCTACCCAATAACTCACAGGATCCGAGGATGTCCTCAGTGGAGGTGTGGACAGATACCTCTACACCTCCACGATGGCATCAGCAAAGGCTCTAGCCTCTTCTGCTTTCCTGTTAAGCAGCCTTCACAGGTCAATGGCTGAAAATGAAACATAATAGAAAATGTAGCTGGTAAATGGATAAAAACAATTAAACCTATTCAGCCAAATTATATTACTTGCTTACCTTGAGAAGATGCAGCTGGTTCTGGCCGTGCTTCAGTTGAAACCGGCGACCTCACTTCACGGGGTAGATTGCGAAAAAACGCCGCACACTCGGTTTTCAAGTGATACACAGCTGACTCGGCATTTGCAGGGCTCTGGAAACCGAGAGTTTTTTCAACCTGGGATCAAGGAGTGAAGCCAACGAAAAGACGCTTATGGTCTCTATCCCACAGAACTTCCACCAATTTCCACAGAAATCCATGCAACACAAAAACAGTTCCCATGACTGTCGCTGGATTCCTAACAGACGATCATTTGATTTTGATTGTTCAAGACTTCCATTTGGATCTGCAGGGAAATACCCAAAGTCCTCTCCCGCAAAATGACGTATTTGTTTGTGTCAAATTGCTTTGAAGAATTAAAAAAAGAAAAAGCACTTCATGACAGGTCCAAAGAAGGATTCGCCTCCTTGTAACACCAAGGCAGGCTGTCAAGAGAGCGCTCGATCACTGCTACGCTCCGTGGCCGGTGGGTGCAGAGTCTGCCAGGTGCGTTCGTGTTCGCTGCAATGCCGCACCGTCAGCTCAGTGACTGAAGAAGATGCAATCCTCGACTCTACCGCTAGATGTCACTACACCACACTACAAATCCACAAACGATGGATTTAGCCATTTAAACTTTAATCAATTTAAGCCATATAATCAATTTAAAATCAATTTAGTTTGAGTCTAAAGTTAAACAAGTAAAGTTTTTACTTTTGACTCATATTGATTATGTGCTCGATCGACGGGCTGCTGACCTGATATTTTGGGGAAAACTTTTTTAACGCTCAGAAACAGACGTCATGGTGTGAGAATCAGATGTGTGCGATCAGAGTCTGCATGTGTCCCCCGAGCACCCGCCCTCCTCCCCACCCCCATAGCCACCCCCTCCCCCCCTTTTTTTTTGTCTGCTGCAGGGAGACGTAGACGCGGCGATGGAAGCCGGATGGGACATTAATATGTCTGTATGTATTTGTGCATACATGTGCATGTGTCACAAAAGCCGAAGCGGCACGCTCCTTGTGGTGCGTGGGGTGGGCGGGTGTGGGGAGGGGGGGGTCTGCCTGACGTTTGGCCCGGCAGCTGGGAGCTGCTCCCGTCTTTTGTTCCCCTCTGACCCCGCTGACATGGCACTCGCCCTGGTGTCACACACACACACACACACACACACACACACACACACACACACACACACACACACACACACACACACACACACGCACGCACGCACGCACGCACGCACGCACGCACGCACGCACGCACGCACATGCATGTATGCAAATGTGAAACACACTGCAGACACACGGGGAGAACGCATAGACCTGTCCCTGCGGGGGCGATCTATCATGACTTAATCAGGGAGCTGTGCGTGTGTGTGTGTGTATGTGTGTGTGTGTGTGTGTGTGTGTGTGTGTGTGTGTGTGTGTGTGTGTGTGTGTGTGTGTGTGTGCGCGTGTGTTACTCTTCCGGATATCTCTTGAAATCTCAAAATATTTTTTAAAAATGAGGAAGTTTTTTTTGACAACATCCATCCATTTTCTTGCACTACTTCATCCGCTGTGGGGAGCTGGAGCCTATCCCAGCTGGCTGGGGCGTGAGACGGGGGACACTCCGGGCAGAACACAGAGACGCAAACAGAAACACGCACACACTCACACTAATCCCCGCGGATTAAAAAATATTCTCATCAAGTGATCTGTAATCAACTTTCAGAAGAATGCAGTAAAAAAAAAATTCTTTTTTAAAGAATATTTATTTACGTTTTTTGTTTCTTTACTCTTTGACAACAGCCAGATCTGTTTGTGGTGTGTTAAAAAATGTAAAAATTTGCTGATTTCTATTATGATTGCAAATGAATTTTCTTTGAGTAACGTTTCACTAAATTCTGATATTTGAATTGATTCAGTTTGATAGTGAATTTTTTTTGTTGTCCTTCAAAAACTACAATAGTGAAGCGGTAGCCCAGGTTGATGTGGATGTGTGTGTGTTTTATTAGCTGGAGTTATGGGTTAAAACCTCTGCTTTGTGTTGATGCTGAACCACTCCATCTCCATTACAGCTAGCGTGAGGCTGTGCAAACAGCAGGTGGTGTGTGTGTGTGTGTGTGTGTGTGTGTAGGGGGTTAAGATATGGTTGGGACGGGGTCACAGAGGGGACTGAAGGGACAAAAGGTTGGCCCAAGGCCCAGTGCCCCCTGGGTCATTTAAGAAGGCAGTAAGAAAACATGAACACAGTGCATGCACACACACACACACACACACACACACACACACACACACACACACACACACACACACACACACACACACACACACACACACACACACACACACACACACACAGACACACACACACACACACACAGACAATGTGGTCTACTCTGCATCCCTCTCCAAATGTAGGAGTGTGTACGGGGGGCTGCTAGCATACATTGTGCTGAGTGTATGTGTGTGTGTGTGTGCATTTGTGTGTGTGTGACTGCGTGTGTGTGTGGATGATAGCAGCTGGACAGCCGCTTCCTGGTCTCGTTCAGGGGCCAGACTGATACTGGATCTGTTTAGGCACTGAATTGGATGAAGATCCATCCATCCATCCATCCATCCATCCATCCATCCATCCATCCATCCATCCATCCATCCATCCATCCATGCATCCATCCATCCATCCATCCATCCATCCATCCATCCATCCATCCATCATTCCTCTTCTGTTTTTCCTGACTTGGAGAAACAGGACATCCTTGTTGGTCGGTGGAGTCGGGTCTCTAGCAGGGTTAGCATTAGCTTCATCTGGACCTGCTGGTTCTTGAGTTCTTTCTAGAACCTTCTTGACAGGAGCTCTGATGCTTTATCTTTACCTATTTCACATCATTTCCCCAGGGGGATCAAAAAAGTACGATCTCATCACATCTCATCTTTATCATTCTTGTAAGTTTTTTTGCCAAGGAATTTGAATTTGACATTTTGAGAACAAATTTGAGTTAATACCCCAAAAAAATTTTGCAAGAAAAAAAACTTAGTGTTATGAGAATAATAAAATAATTCTATTCTATTTGGAATGACGAAAAAGTTGGTATATTACTAATAATATTGATATCTGTAATTCTGATAATATTTCAATATTCCAACTTAATTCTCAAAATTTTGTGACTTCTTCTTAATTGTGGCTTCTTCTCTCTTAATTGCCATAGTTCAAGTCTTATTATCATCTTTTTTGCAACACTGAGTTTATTCACAATATTATGACTGAATTCTGATGATTTTAAGTTTTTATTACATCTTTACTCAAAATTTCAAAATACTCCTTTTTTGACTGTTCTGCTGTTTTCTGAATTAAGTCTTGGAATGGCTTCTTCTTAATTATGAGAAGTTTTTTTTTTCCATAAAATTCTGACTTAATTCTCATTCTTTGTTCTTGTAAAAATACCTTTATATGACTTAAATGTCACATGATCCTGGAAGTATTACAGTATTTGTGTGTTAGTTCAGAGATGAGTTTGAATTCAGATGTTCCCTCCATGTCTGTGCTAATTTCCTGAAACAAACTTTTTGATATTCTCTATTAATTTGAATGTTTTTCAGAATCTATTCAATGATTAAAACATAAATGATTTCAAAGTCAAAAAGGGATGATGCCACACCAGTAAGGATCATTTCCCTACAATTCTCTTGAAATTAAAAATGCACAAACAGAATAGAGACAACGCTTGCAGAAAAGTTTATAATAAAAGCTCCATTTTAGAAAACATGTTAGCACAGATGCAACAGCCAAATAAAGACAGACTGCCTAAGAACTGTAAAAAGAGGCTTTATTGTCATGGTGGTGATTATTCTGTCAGGTTTGGTGGAACATCCATATGTTTCCTGCTTTGTTGGAGTCAGAAAAGCCACACAGGTCAAACACAAGCACTCAGATTTAGTTTGTGTAAACAGCGGCTGCGCTGCCCGGTGCTGTGCTGTACCACGCTCAACATGGTTGCTAAGGTTCAGACAGGCGGCGGGGAGCAGGACACCTGTTCATCCTGTGACCAGAAGCAGATGGCCCACATGGCTCCTGCTCCCCGAGGGGGAAACCTGTCAGCTGAGCCCCAATTAAGGAGTCACTGCGAGTCAGAGAGGAGCAGGGTGGAGGTTGCTGATGGAGAGGGAAAATAAAGGCAGCCTGATAATAAAGTCGGCGTAATGTGAGTTAATTGGATTTTGGAATTCCACCATTCCATCCTTTTTCCCATTTAAATTTTGTTGCGGCTCACACTCACTAGAGTTATTAAAATTATATATAGTTCCGCAATATGGATACATTTTTGTGTTCTCATGAGGTTCTCATGAGTTTTTTTGAATAATTTTTATCTTATAGTATTATTTATATTATTATTATAGTAGCAATAATATTTGATTTGACTTATCTAATTTTTGTAGGAATTATACCACATTAGCTATATGGCATGTTACCGCTAATATCCACAGAAAATCTGGACCTTGCAATACTTTCTCTATAATCTAATAAACTTCCATTCACATAAAATCATTGAAAATAAAACTAACCCTCTTGGCAGAAAGGACTCCTCAATCACATGACAATACATTTATTTATTACTATATTAATGAGATATAAAGATGCTGTCTGGTTAGAACACTTGTGAATCATGTTTGCTCATCAAAGCAGTAACATCAGATGACATGAAAAATTATTTAGTTTGAAATGTCTGTGATGTCACTGTTTATCGAAACTAACACTGAGGTCTGTTTCAGGAAGATGAGAAAACACACACAGAATTTCCAAGCATGTGATTTATTCCCGAGATGTCTCCTGTGGTTATGGGCAAAGGTTTTGTCTGCTTCTTACAACTACAGAATTTTGCACAGTTTCTAAAATTATTAGCGACGTAGCGCAGCTGAACACATATTGAGTACAGGCACAGCGCTCAAAGTTGGTGTCCTGGATCCAGATTATATGAAATCTAAACGATTGCTTCTTTGGTTGTACCCTAAATAATTGTACCATAAATAATTCCAACAACCTCTGCTTGTTAATTGTTTTTAATTCTGATAAGAGAATTTGGAGAAAACATGCATATTGGCGTGTGGTCATCCTGCTTTGAGGGTTTGCAGACAATGCAATTAACAGACAATGCAACATAATAAGATCATAATCTAAGATTTTTCTTGCATCCAGCTCTAAAATTGTGTTCAGTTTCTTTCTGAGAGGTTGTTTTGGTGTGTATTCAGACATGTTATGTACTGTTTGGGAAAATGAAAGACACCTCTCCTCCTTTCTGGAGGTAAAACAGGACAGTGCCACGACTGTTTAAGTCCATCCTGACAGGCAGACAGTCTTTGTTTCTGACCTCCTCTGAGCCTTAAAATAAAACCCCTCCTCATAATCCGAGGCCTTTGAACAGACGCCACCATGTTGCCAGTTCCATGCCCGAACAATAAAGCCCTGCTCTCGCTTCCTTTCCTCCTCTTCTTTCTGTCTTTTCTAACTCTTTGCCTTTTCTGCTTGTCGTTAGTTTGAAGGCTTTTCCCCTTCAGAGCTTCCTTCCCCACCTGCTAGCTTTCCATTAGACACACACACTCACACACACACATACACACACAAAGGCCCTCACACTCCTAACACCGATTTTAGGAGCACACACTACTTTTAACATAATTCGTCTCATTGTCTGACTCAAGCCGATCACCCACCCGTGAAACAAAGAGGTCGAGGACGGCAGCCGTCCCCAGCGGGCCAGGTGTTCCGCAAGGCTCAATTCTGGGTCCTGCTTTTTTTTTCACTACGTCTTTCTCCTCATGTATCTGTGTGTGTGTGTGTGTGTGTGTGCATGTGTGTGTGTGTGTGTGTGTGTGTGCAGCTGCCCACCATGGGCCCTTCTTTGTGCCCCTCCCTCCCCACCATTTACTCACGCTTTCTTGTCCATTCATGACTCAAACCAGTGGATGGGCTGGTTGTGCATGTGTGTGTGTGTGTGAGGGTTTTCATGGGGGGTGGGGGGGTAGTGGGTGGAGATACCCTAGATTACCACAGTGTTGTTATTGGCAGTGAGGAGGGTGATTGTCGTACAGGAACAAGCTGTGGTAAGGAAAGGAAAGCATGAGGCGTGTGTTTGCTTTCTGATTCCTGCCTCCGTATTGGCCGGCAGGTGGACTCCGGTGTGAGGACAGGATGGTAGATGGCTTACACTCCATCTGTTATCAGTCACACCGCTGAACCGGCAGCATCAGGACACACTCTCAACCAGGGAACTGCTGCCAGACAACCAGGACCAGTTTCACTTTGGATTGATAGCTCTCTCCATCTCTCTACCGGATACTGAGATTTAAATTATTTTATTGTTGCTTCAGAAAAATATTTTAATCACAAATCTGGCATCCATCTTGGGAAATTCCCTATGAAGTTTTGTGACTGTGTTTTCTTACTGGAATGACCAAAGATAGCGTGTGAGGAGATAAACTGTAGGAAGTGTTGCCTTTCTTTCTGTTTCCACTGGAGTTGTGTGGTAAGTGTTATGACTTTTTGTGTGTGTGGTTTTGTGGGTTAGCTGACATGTTTGTTTGTTTGTTTGCTGCACATGCACTGTGTAAAGTCATCATTATTTATACTATTTATCATTTCCTAATCTGTTCTCCCAGTGACTCAACTCCCAATGATGATTATGATCATCCTCATATCAACCAATGATGATGATAATCATCATCATTTTGCACCTGCCTATATTGTTTGGAGATATGACAGAAATGCTTCATGATTGGTTGTTAGAAATTGAAAATTTTCAATAATCATTTTTTTACTGTGAAAGGTTTCAGTGTTTAGTTTGTTCACAATAGAAACAAGTAGATGGCTGTGTGGATTTTTTACCTTAATTTAATTATTCCCCATTTAATTAAGCCGTAATCAATTAGAGTGTTCTGTACATAATAGTGATTATTATTAGTTCCACTCTTCTTCCTACGATATATCTCCACATGACTTATCAACTCTTTCGCCTCGATATTCACTGGGGGGGTCATGCTCTGAAGTCTGGGCTTCTGAGGTGAAAGTAAGTGCTACTAAAAAGGTCACATGACCGACAGTGGTGATATGTCTCACTGAGGGTGAATCTGGACGCCACCAGTTGCAGGAGAGAGGGATGGGGGAGGTTGAGGAGGATGCTTTCAGGGGGGTCCCCTGTGGCTTCAGCAGGCATCTGTTGCCCCCGCTGTCCTTATATACCCCACCCCCGCCTTCTATGCCCCCTTTTGTCCCCCCTCCCAGCCGGTCACCGGGGTGGCAGACTGGCTCACGGATGCGCTCGGCGAGCGAATGGCAGGCATGCGACGGCCCTGAGGGACCGGTCA
The DNA here is from genome assembly GCA_013358685.1 of Antennarius maculatus. Lineage (NCBI taxonomy): Eukaryota > Metazoa > Chordata > Actinopteri > Lophiiformes > Antennariidae > Antennarius > Antennarius maculatus. Next base: position 18,710,225 of record CM023618.1, on the reverse strand, counting down.
GGGTCTGGCCCCTGGGGAGCTCATCCCTTCGTACACCCCCAAGGGCCCGGATCACAACACCTACTGATATACGCAGTGCAGAGGCAGCGCAGGCAGGCTGGGTCACTGAGGTGGAGACTGAAGCATCTGCTCACTGGGGAAGATGTCAGCCCCCTTTCTCCTCAGAACATGTCGACAGACAGAATATCTGGACGTCCAGTTCTTCTTACTGCGTGTCTTCAGACAAATTAAAATATGACCTAACCTGTTCTAATTCTTGAACAATTCAATTCCAGGAGTCCAATGAATTTTATTAGTCTGAGCTTTTTTAGTTTTTGGTTTTTCCTCAAAACATGAAATACAAGTAAAATACATGAAATCTTTAAACCTCGAATCAAATGTCTTATTTGATAGAAAACCTCAGCAATGCACAAACAAAAGAGCTGATTCAACTCGTACTGTGTTTAATATTAAGCATTAAAGACAAGAGAAAAAATTATGACTGTAAACACATAATAAAATCTCAGCCCAGGCACTCAGGTGGTTTGAAAAGTTTGAAATCCTTTATTTTAATGGTCATATTTTAATGGTCATTTAAAAAACACCAAAGCACCTGCTTATATTTTTTTTGGGGGGTGTGAAGACACTGGAAAATAAGAGGAGTAATTTTATGCCTTGTTTGGTAATAATTCTTCCACCTCTCTGTAGCTTTTGTAGTTTAGTTTCCTTCCTTGGTTATTGATATTTTGAGGGAACAAAACAGTTGTTAACTAACCTTAATGTAAGACAGCAGGCTTCAACAGACAAGATGTATGGAAAAATGAAATATGTTGAGTTGACACTATAATGAGAATCATGTCATTGTGACAGACTGTAAAACAGTACATCACAGTAGACCTAGACCTAAATACACGGATTACACATGGGAAGACTCTGGTTTCCTCCATGTTTGAGTTATCATGGCTTCTTTCACAATTGCATTTTGTCTGGAGAACACACTCCGAGTGTGTGCGGTACCTCGGTTGTGTGGCAGTGACTCGTGGTCCCTGTCAGTAAAAGAGATAATACAGAATCTGACTCAGCAATCGTTTGCAGCCTTACTGTCATATTTCTGCTGACGCCTCAAAAGCCCAACTGAGGCAGCTTTGACTGGATTACCAAGCTCCGTGTGTTTGTCTATATATGTGTGTGTGCGTGTGTCTATATATGTGTGTGTGTGTGTGTGTGTGTGTGTGTGTGTGTGTGTGTGTGTGTGTGTGTGGAGGTGAACGAGTTTAAGGAGCCCCAGCCTCCGTCTGTGCATGCCGCTCAGGCTGAGAGAACAATGCCCCCCGTCACAGGGGGACAGATTGGGCGGCAGCTGCATTGTCGAAGGACGGCAAGCCAGACACACTTCTTTACCCCGCCCCCTGAAACACACACACTCACACACACTTACATACAAAAACACACTCTCACTCTTTCCTTTTGTGTCCCCTTTGTTGATGGCGAACTAAATTATTCCAGTTCTCTTGTGGCATTCAGAGGGACAAACAGCAGCGCGGCAGCTTAGACGTCGGGGTCAGGACATAAAGGGGCCCCCGCTTTCCAGTGCTTTTGCTTGAGATCCAAGAGACTTATTACAGCTATCACTAAAAAATAACTGCAGGTAAAACACAAGCGATGTCTGCAGTTAAAAATCTGTGTCAGAGACGGGTTGATGTGATGTGAACTTTTAAATTTTGAAAGCAGATTCATTACTCTTCAGTTTTCTGCTTTGTATTAGAGTCTATTCTTCTTTCAGGCTGCCTTGCCCCTGCCTTGTCACTTAAAATGAGGTTTCAGCAGAGAACTAAATGGAACTGAATTTAACAGGCAAGGAATGTCTTTATTTTGATGCTTTGGAAGTACCCACTATGGGTATTTCTGCAGATAAACATATTATATACAGCATATTGTGCATCCAAAGAAACATACTTACTCCCCATCACACCGGTAATCACTGATGTTGAATCCAGTTACATCACTGAGTTTTGACTGTGTTTCTTTGTTGACGGCCCGTATTAATTAAGTAGTCTTGAGCTATTTGGGAGAAAGATGCTCTTATTTTTCCCATTTCTGATCATCAGGAACACAATAAACCAAGACTATAATTCTGTTCAGAGTTATGAGGTTAAATTGAAATTTCCAACACAAACCGAGCTAGATCCAATGATAAAGCAAAGTAAAAACAATACAGCTATCATACAGTTATGCACGTCCCTGTTTCATGCACCAGTGACACGCCCAGAGTGTACCCCGCCTCTCACCCAGTAGTGAGCTGGGGTTGGTTCCAGCAACATCCGTGACCGTAAAATAAAAAATGGCTTTTGATGAGATGTTTGGATGAAAGTTTCAGTGTGGATGTAGATGTAAACCATTACAGTTTTTTGTTTTTTTTTAATTTATCCCTCCTGTTATAGCTAAATGCTAATTTTATGTCTTGGACAAAGTTCACAGCCCTTCTTGATGATATTAGCAAAACAAATGATCTTTTCTGCCTTGCCTCTGCTATAATCGCTTGGTTTTTTTTTGCACAGATCTTCTCCTTGTTCACATGGTAATATCAAGCTTAAATGTTATAAACACATTTTAATGTATCTGGGAAATGATTATTGCTTGTTTTTAGAACTTTGAGAACTATCTCATATTTTATGCATACTACCACTTTTCTGCAATCTTCAGGAATTTAATATCCGGTAACAGTGGGGTCTGTCAGGTGCCCAGGAGGTCACGGCGGGCGTGGAGCTGGATGTATGAGACGGCTTCATGGGCGTGAAGGACCATCTGGAGGATGGGACAGGCTATATCCTCAGCCGGGGTCTGGATTTGGACTACCTTCATGTAGAAGGTTCTGAGCGGCAGGCCGACCTGGGTTCCACGCAGGGAGCTGGAAATGTAGAGGTCTTACAGGGTGCAGATGGTGCACAGAATAGGAGCAATGATCAGAGCACCAACAGTCTTAGAATGCATTCAAGCTGCAGCAGCAGGAGCAGTTACAGTAACTCCTCTGAGGAGAACGCTGTCTTTGACAGCGATGATGAACGGATCCATAATGGATCTGGTTCTCACGGTCAAAACCCTCAGAAAAATGAGAGTCAACACCGAGAGTCCTCAGCAGTCCATCAGACAGCCAGGCTGGACCTGGCACCAAATAAATCTCCAGGAGACCTACCTCAGCCAGACCCATCATCTTTGACTGACCATACCACAGCCTACCGCAATAAGGTGGAGTTTGCTCTGAAGCTGGGCTACTCTGAGGACCTGGTGCTGCTGGTACTGAGGAAACTGGGTCCAGACGCCCTCATTAACGACATCCTGGGCGAGCTGGTAAAACTGGGAACAAAGACAGGGCTGGAGCAGGCAGGAGCTTCAACTGTTTACCACTCATCCTCCTCCTCCTCTTCATCCTCTCTGTCCTGCTCCTCCTTCTCCTCATCCTCCAGCTCCTCTCTGGACTCTTTTCGGTTATTATGTCCATCACAGCTGCTGGACAACAAGGAAAACCTCCGTCCCATTGTGGTGGATGGGAGCAATGTTGCCATGAGGTAAGGATGAAAAGCTTTCAGGATCAGGTGTCCGCTCTTTTGTCTTTTCATCATACGTACAGTGCCTTGCGAAAGTATTGGCCTCCTATTTCTTTCAGTTTCTCAGTTAACTCCACCAATAATTAACCTCAACTACCAAAACCTTCAGAGTCTAGCGTTACCTACTGCTTCCAGCCAGAAACCTAACCTGAATGGTTCCACATCATTTACCTCCTACAGGGAGACAACCAGACAACAAAAACAGGTTAACATAAAAAAAATAAAATACCGGTATATTTAGTTTTAAGTTAAGTTGTTATCGATAATATGTTGGTATAAAAAGACAAAGAAAAATAATAATAAAGTTTACCTCATTTCACCCGATTTAACATCAGTCCATCACAAATGCTGGAATCTTAAAGTCACATAACATCATTTTACTGTACAATAAATAAGGATAAAAACATGTAATCATGTTAAAACGTCCGTGTAGTTCAAATATCTACTGTTAAGCGTCACTTTTGCTCCTTATATTTAATCCTGAGGAGAAGAAGACAACCCTTCAAGAAACTCTCTGCCAGTTTTTTCAGTGCATCTAACAACAGTCAAGACAAGTCAAATTTATTTATAAAACTCTAAATAACAGCAGTGGTTCAGTGAAGTTGAGTTGTGACTGACAGCAGGGCTAAAGATCAGGGTACTTATTTTTATCACTAATGTTTTTCTGTGATACAGATACATGAATCCCCACTGTTTACCTTTCTAGAGTATAGCCACTCTAGCATGTAGTCTGTAGCATGTAGCTTACCTTTACAGTGAGGGATGATGAGGAAGAGGAGGGGGGGGGGGCGGTGTTATTGTTAGTGAGAGTCAGAGTTGTCATCAGAAGATGGTGTAGCTGCTGCTGTATCATCCATGACAAACAGTAAAGAATCCAAGGTACAAAACCTGACGCTCTGAGATGCTCACAGAAACAACAAGAGGACAATAATCGGATGTGGTGTCGAGTGTTTGTTTGTATCTTCGAATGTTTCTAAGTCAAATGTTCGTAAGCTGAGGACTACCTGTATTGTCATTCTGATGATCCATCAACTCATGTGTGAACAAATCTCTTTGCCTTGGATGTTGACAATCACCCATTCCACTTTTAATATTTCTTTTTGCTCTTTCAGTCATGGAAATAAGGAAGTGTTCTCCTGTCAAGGCATCCAGCTGGCTGTTGATTGGTTCTTGGAACGAGGTCACTGTGACATCACTGTTTTTGTCCCTGCCTGGAGAAAGGAGCAATCACGACCTGATGCCCTCATCACAGGTACCAGCCGTTTAATTAGGATTTGATGTGATGATAGAGTAAGCAAAAAAAAAAAAGATGTTCCCATGTCCATCTTATTTTCTTATCAAGGAAGTCTTGAAAAAAAGTCTTGCATCATCCCTTAACTGCATTTTTTCTTAAGATCAAGAGATCCTACGCCGTCTGGAGAAAGATAAGATCCTGGTCTTCACTCCATCTCGCCGGGTGCAAGGACGCCGTGTGGTGTGCTACGATGATCGCTTTATTGTCAAATTGGCTTACGAGTCAGATGGCATTATCGTTTCCAACGACAACTACCGAGACCTAGCCAATGAGAAGCCAGAGTGGAAGAAGTTCATTGACGAGCGTCTGCTGATGTACTCCTTTGTAAATGACAAGTAAGCAACTCATGCAACAGGTAACAGATTACTATATACATTACTGCTAATAAAGAAAGCAAGATTCAATAAGAGATGTCTAGAATAAACCAGTGTCTCTAAAATTTGCATAACCTATTTTTGAAGGTGTTTTCCTTTTACTCATCAGACATGTCATTTCATCAGCACCGTTTTTAAGATCATTATCTATTCTGCTCACTAGAAAATATACTCCCATCTTCAGATTTGGGGTATTTCCTGAAGGAAATTTGTCATAAGATGCAGTTGATGATGCAGTTTTGTTAGGTGCTGTCAGAGCTATTGAATCTGCAGAGATAAAAGATGATTTATTTGTAGTTGTTGTTAAATTATCGTGTTAACTGCATTTTTTTAGGTTCATGCCACCAGATGACCCACTCGGACGTCACGGACCCAGTCTTGAGAACTTCCTGAGAAAAAAGCCAGTCATTCCTGAATACAGGAAGCAGCCATGTCCTTATGGTAAAAAAGTTTTAAATTATTATACATTGTTATTTAATATGATATATACCATAATATATACCTATATGTATGAATAATATATGTTATACATTTACTATGCTGCACATTTTTTTCTTTACAATGGAGTACTATTAATAAGTCTATTAAAGAAGTGCAATTTTCAAGAATATTCTAATATTCTAATATTAATATAAGTATTCTGAAAAATATATGGAATTTAAAGAATTGGAAATAACAGAATAGATGATACATATATGCTATCCACTGATCTACATGATTTAACATATAATGACTGAAAATTAATTATTTTTCATTTAGGGAAGAAGTGCACATACGGACACAAGTGCAAGTTTTATCACCCAGAAAGAGGAAGCCAGCCCCAGCGTTCTGTGGCTGATGAGCTCCGTGCCAGTGCTAAAATATCATCAGTGGCTTCCAGAGGTCTTCTGGAAGACGCCTTAATGGTAAAGAGCCAAAGTTTTGGCCAACCAGAAGGAACGGCTGAGGCTGTGCAAAGTCAAGACACTCCAAAGAAGCGGCCAAACCCCAGCCCTCTGAACACCTTCACTGACCTCATAGACGATAGGCTTTGGGTCCAGTCCAAACTGGAGGGACGTAGGGGAAGTAACAGCAGCAGCAGTAGTTGTAGTAGCAGTTTTCTTGCACATCCAGCTCCAGGAGGGCCCCCTTCATTGGGAAGCCTGGATGTACATGACAACCCCATGGGTAGCAGCTCCAGGGTAGTGGGAGCTTCAGGGTCAAACTTGGCTGAAACTTACCTCAGATGTGACTCTCCAGACTTGGGCTACAGCTCAATGGTAAAGGCCTACTCAAACCTCAGTCTTCTGGTACCAGAGAGTCCTGAACGCTTCCTCCCAGCAGATCTGCGAGCCGGATCTCTGCCATCAGACTGTAGCAGCGAAGGCAGCGTCAGCTCTGACTCTTTCTCACCAGACCCCTTATTAGATGATATCCCCAAATGCCACCATCACCACCACCATCAACACCATTATCTCCATTGCTCTAGTCAGTGTGGTCACGGTCCAAGTCGTGTCCCGCCTGGTCTAGGTCAACACAATCCACATGTCTATCCCATTCCTCAAGGACTAAAGAGACAACAAGGATTTGGCTTGGCTGATCCTCCATATTCTACTACCTCTCATTCATCTCCACGCCGCCTCAAGACCCCTTCGGCCTGCATTCAACCCCATCCTCAGCAGTCTTTGCTGAACACTTTCCCAGGGGAATTCAAACCTCGATCACCTCATACGCCCCAAACAACCAGTACTCACTGCCAGAGCACCCAATTTCACCATAATGTGATGAGATCTCTTTGGCAGGAAGCTGGTCTCCAGGATTCCCAAGTGATTCCCCTTCAGTCCAGGAGAAACCACTCTGAGATCAATCAACAATCGCAGCATCAAACAACCTGGGACCCCAATTACCAGCATGCCTCTAATCCTTGCTATGATCTGTTTGCCTACTCAAACCTTCCAGAATTCCATGAGAAGGCTTGGCACTCTCCGTGGGACAGGCAAGTCCATTCATCTCCCCGTGGCCTTTCAGCATCAAGCCTTTTGGGATCAAATCTTTTGGGATCAAGCCTTTCATCATCAGGTCTTTCACCGATCCCAAAGCCGTCCCTTCCATCCATTTCTACCCACAAAAGCCTCCTGCCTTCGGCGACCCAACACCAGGAGCCCTCTGCATTGGGTCGATACCAAGACTTTAGGGAGAGGGTGTTTGCTAACTTGTGCCGTATTTTCCCTCCAGACTTGGTGAGGATAGTGATGATCAAGAACCCTCATGTGATTGATGCTCAGGAGCTTGCAGCTGCAATTTTGGTGGAGAAATCTCAGAACAGTGCTTGAATGATGAAGATTCATCTTAATCAATGTCACTTTTGCAGGCCCATGCCTTGCAATTACCTTAAGTCAGGTTGGAAATACAGAAACCAAAAGCAGAAGGTCTAAAGCTCCTTGAGCTGTTATTGAACTGCTCATTTAAATTGCAGGGAATTTGTATAATTATTTTAATGGTATTTTTGTAAAGGGAAATACCTAAAATTGTCATGTTTTTCCATATAATACGTCCGGTTTTCCACTTCAGGAAATGGTGGGATTTAATGTAAAAGACTGACTTATACTTAAGAGCCAATGCGCTGGTGTGCCTTGGGAGGCTGTTAATGTGTTTCAAAGGTGACAGTGTTCTTTATTTTAAATTAATTTATTTGTGACATTTTAAGTTATTTACATAGTTAAGGTATTGTTTCTGCACTTTTTCTAATTGTTGTGTTTCTGATTTAGTTTTTTTTTTTTTTTTTTTCGGCAATCATATCAGGGTGTGAGTATAGCTCAAATTTGTACTTTCCATCTGAGTAAAAACCATTATCCAGTCTGTGGGGTGTGTGAAGAATATAAATTTCTCTACCACAACACATATCCTACACTATTCCATGAATTAGGCACCTGACAGGTGGTGAATCAGATGCTGTAGTCAGATTGTGTGGATTTTCCCTACAGGGAAGTGAAAGAAAAGAAGATTCACATAAAAAACCCAGGTTGATGCACACTTGAGTTTCCTCTATCAAGATCGCTCTGTCAGTAGGTTTTACATATCATCAGGTTTTAGTATTGATTTTCTTTTCAACACAGCTTTTCTGTCTTTTGTTATATCGTGTGGAACTTTTAAATCATGTCCAAGTGGCTGTTGAAGCAGAATCACCACTAATATTTAGGTGGAATGAGAATAGTTGGTATTTTAATTTAAATTATATGTTAATTTATTACGTTTTAAATGCGTGAGAATGGGGTGGCACATGAGACATCGGGTCTCCTCTCTCCGGTGAATATTAGTAGTGTAGAGGCACCACAAACAGGTTGAATCTATTATGAGCCTTTCTAATAAATCTATGTCACCACACATTTAACATTATCACAATACACATTAGTATTTAGCTCTACAAACATTTCCCAGAGTCAGAAAACCTATTTTTTTTATTAAAACAGTGGTTTACTGTATAATAAGTCAGATGTTTAGTGAACATGTATGTGTAACAACTTCACATATTTGACCTGATTACTTAAAACTAATGTAACAAATTCAAACTGGTATGACTAGTCCCATATTTTCTTCAAGTACTAAATAATAATGTTCTTCACAAAGACAACAACTAATAACTGTTATAATCAGCAATTAAATTAAACTTAAATTAATTTTAAAATAGGAATAAAACTTTGACCTTTTGAGTTTTCTATTTTTATTTTATAATTTTTCAACTATCTTTTGGGAATGGGTTAAAACCAAACAGGTTACAATTTTGGAAAATTCAAAATTACTTATAATATACCACAATTTCACATCAGTATTTTTGCTGCTTATCTTTGAAACCTTGGTCAAATTTTCATTTGGAAATAATTTGTCTTTTTACTTTTAACTTCAGTCTTACTTAAATTATCTCCACTGATGAAATTCTTTTAATATCAGAGGAACTGTTTGTGAATCTAAAACTCTTTCCTGGTTAGTACATCTCATAGCCAGATTTGACCTCTCTCTGTTGATACAAATTGTATCCTATAAAACATATAAGAAGTTTTATATGAAAATATTTAAACTAAAAATATTTCGAATTGAATATTTTGAGTATTTATGGCAAACTTTGTCACCTTTGATACTTGGCCTTTATTTAAATGCGAGGGCTATTTATTATTTTATTACAAGTGCAGGAAAGAAAGAATTTCAAATGCACTTTTTGGATACAGCTATAATTACTGCTTGTGTTGTCCATGGACTGAAATCATGGTACTGCGTAGCCCCCCAAAATGTGAAAGCTTGTAATGACGGTTATGGAGGGTGTTAATATATCATGAGATACTGAGGCCTGTTAGCACCAAAGTCATGACAGTCCACCTCGGATAAAAAAATGTGAGCATGCAGTTAAAAAGGTAAACTTTGATGTGCGTGGCTCAGAATTTGTGCTTTGGGCTTGGAATGTTTCACAACGCTTTATTTAAACCATAAATAGCAAACTTCTTAATTTTTCTCAAATCTCTCATATTTAAAATGCTTTCCTCTCATGTACTACTTCATAACCTGGTGTCAGGAACACATCTTCAGTAACGTCTGCTGGTCTGGCTAGCACTGTGTGCTGGTGTTTGCTACACGGACGCCATACGACATTTTAACTTAACAAACCTCCAAAGGTGTTAAGATTCCTGTGGATATTAAAAATCCTGTTTTCTGTATGAGGGCTAAAAATATTTTTCTATTATCATAAAGAGCTATTTTTGTAATTGTACATGATGGTTATCTGAAGGGATTGTAGATGTTGGTGTTGTGCAACATGGGTGTACAAGATACCCCCGCAAATGTTGCTGATGTTGTCTTTAGATTTCTCTACAAATGTTACTTGATGGTGTTCAGACTGAAAATGAAGCAAGGAAGCCTCTTCTGAAAATAAGAATGGATGTTTCTGTGACCTCAGGAGAGGACCTTTAAAGCTACAGCAGCCCAGAACAGACAAAAAGGCAAATGCACCTGGTATATACAACACTGAACTAACTTTTTTCTGTAATCATATCGCAATAATTTAATGTTACTCAAAATTTGCTTCATATTCAGTATGAACACACCATGAAGAATTTTGTCTTGACAGGTTAAACTGTTTATTTGTCTAAAATGGCCTAAAATCCAACTGTTTATCCAATGAGGGAAATATGAAATGCATCAACAATGCCTGTTTATTATAATTAATGACCAACTTTATTTCTAAGCTTTAATATGGCTTCATTTTGATATAGGGAATATTTACATGTGACTGTTCCGGGGCATCAGAACTGGGTGAAAGGGTATTTGGTGGTTGCATTAAGCCAAAATAAAAGTAAGGAATTCAAACTTTAACCTACTGCTGTAGTTTCACTGTGACCGTTTCTCAGCTTTGTCCTTTTTTAAAAATTAAAACACATCTTTTTAGTTTGAGTTCAACTCAACGGAGCTTTAGGCAATAAAACCCAAAAGCATGAGAAGCAAATATTTAATTTAACTTCTGGGAATCTATGGCCAAATGAGACGCGCTGACTGTTCTTGTGTGTTGTGTAAAAGTGAAGAATAAAAGCCCTACTGAAGCTTTCATCTGCTGGTCATTATTAGCTGTTAAATTCTAACAGGGAAGTCGGGAAGATCCGTTTTCTTTGTGGTGGAGAAAGGTTGCCAGACAAAGAGTTGATCAAATTTTGAGGCAAATCCAGGCTCAGATGCAGATTCTGGTTCTGGGTTAGTGTGTTGAACAAAGCGACACCAAGGGGATCTAGCATCATGACTCGTTTTTTTTTTTTTTGGTAGGATTTATTTTCATCTGGTCAGTTTTTCATAAATTGTCGTCTGGTTGTTCAAAATCTGTATGGATCAAAATATGTTTGTGTCCTCTATTGTTTTGTGCTTAATCAACATTTTTATTCATTTTTATTAATGGAATGACATAACACTAAACCACAATTGCGATCCATAAAAATCAACACAACTCTAAACTTGAACAAAATTTAAAAAAAAATCCCACACATTTTGGATTTTCTTACGAAGCTACAGAAATCCTGTTCTATTGATAAAAAAAAAAAAAAATTCATTAAAGTTGGTTCCTGCTGTCATTTACCAGATTCTCATCTTAAATGATGCAAAAATAATGTTAACGACAACACCTTTCATTATGTTCTGCTGTTGTCTGACCAATGTGCACATTAAGAACTGCTTTCATTGCACACCGTAAGTTTCAGACACGAAAGATCAACCCATAATAATAAATCAATAAATCCAGCCGGAGTGTCTCCAGCTTCAGGCGAGAGCCTCAAGATCATGCTGCTGCTACATAGTTGGAAATATAAAGTCATTCTTTATTGCGGGGCAAAATATTCATTTGAACAAACGTCTCAATGGATAAAGATGCCAGCACAGCAAAAATGTAAAATAAGCTAATTTAGTTTGCATATCTGTTGCTTACAGCTGTCAGAGTTCCAGTTAGCTGATGAGACATGAACAACGAACGGATCGACAAACCGACATAAAGAAACACTACGAGGGAAGGAAAAGAGATGAATAAGGCTTTTAAAAAACAAGTTATTCCACTTTTTCAACAGAGGACAAAAGAAGTGACAAATATTAAAGCTTTACGGGCGAGTGTGCCAGCAACAACAAGCTACAGATGGCCGTTTTATTGTGTCATATAAAAGCAAAAACCAAAACCAGTAAGGTCAGTCTCTGACTTTGTCTAACATTTCTGTTGTTACTCAATTCTGACGCATGCAAGCTTCAAAAATGTAGGAGGGAGACGTCCATGATCGACAGGACATATTGCTTGCTATTTTTCTTACAGGTGTGCTTCATTGGGGAGGGGGTGGAGCTCTAAAAAGCAGGTAGCAGTATGATTGGCCAATCGCTGCTAGGCTTTGGCGAGGCTAAAGCTACAAAGCCTGTTAGCCGGTCCGTCTCCTGGGTAGAGAACGGGCAGGAGTTCTTGGCGGCAGCAGCTTCCGGGCGTTACGATAAAACGCGAGTCGTCGTCATCCAATCGAGACGAAGCGGCTCTTTTTGTATCCGCCCTTCATTCCTTCCTCCTGCCTCACATGGACTCGAACTCATCGATGCGCTGCTTGGTGTTGCCTTGGCGAATCTGACGCAGGGTTTTGTACTTGTCTCTTCCTGCTCTGACGTTTTCGGCGTGCAGCATGTCATTCTGCGTTTTCTTTGTATCGTCCCGGGCCTCGGCCAGTTCCGAACTGAGAGCCTGTGCATAGAGTGAAAACAAAAAAAACCCCAATGAGCTACCGTTAGCAGGAACTTGGTGAAAGTCGTCATGGTTCTGCGTGATTTCATGAATTTTATTGAAAACAATGAAACAGCATGAACTTTCATTCATGATATGGGTTGAAGGTCACGCTTTTGAACTTTTCGGTTCTTTTTCTGTTTTTTTAAGACAGTTTACGAAGCTTTTCATATGTGGTGTAGCTTTAGTTTCCATTTAATCAATTAAATACCACTGGACAAAGATGAATTTCACGCGTGATAACCTTCAGTTGACGTTTTATCTCTCCTCTTTACCTGTAACTGTTTCTTGACGCGATCATTTTTCTGCGCCTCGGTGATGCGCTCCTCTTCGCTGCGGTGGCTGGAGACGCCCTCGCTGAGCAGCTCGGCGCTGGCCTCAGCGTTCGTTTCGTCGTGCTCGTCATGTTCCGGCGCCGGCGGGGACGTCATTGCCGACTTCAGCTCCTCCCTGGTTCTCTCCAAGTCGTCTTGTGCCGCCAGAGCCTGGATGTGAGACATGAGCACGATTACGAAGGGAACCAGAGCGATTCTGGTCGAAAATAGAAGGATGCACGCATCAGACCACAGTTGGGGCCATAAATTTAAATGGCTTATCAAGTTAATATTTAACCTAAATGGATTCCTTCATTTATACAGGAGCAAAGGATCATAAAAACAGGGAATATATTCTCCCTTTGGTGTGATATTACTTTGTGTTGCCATTCCGTTGCTTCATCATCTTTTTTCCTCTTGGCCTCCTCAAGCAGAGCGATTTTGGCGGTGAATTCTGCTAACTCAGCAGCCTGTAGGAAAAGAAAAACACACACATCATCACTGCTTTCAAACAACAAATCCGCATTCCCGAAGGTGTCTGAGATTAACGTCGTTGGGGAGATAAAAGCTAACTCTGAGCTAGCTGAGGTCAAATGGTGTCATTTGCACAGCAGCACCAAACTACAACAGTACAGACGAGGTGTTGGGAGCAGTGCTTGTGTAAAACTGGTACCAGTTGCTCCTGGTTTTTCATCTGGTCGGCAGCCTGCTGAGCCAGCGACGCCTTCGCCTCCTCGGCCGCCTGCTTCTCCTTCTCTAATCGCTCCGCCTCCTCCTTTGCCCTCTTCCTCTCCTGCTCTAACTCCAGAGCCTTGCGGGTCTGCTCCTCCAGGTCTGCAGTTACACACAAGCGAATACAGGTGTCACACACCGAGGTGGTCTAAAAGCGAACGGCTGTCCATCAAGGATGATCAGATATTGATGAGTGAACAAACTCATTTCTCCTACCCTTCTGGGCTCTTTGTGTCTGCTCTTCAATCTGCCTCAGCCTCTCGATCAGCTCATCCTTCTCTCGCTCTATTCGCTCCCTCTCTTTCTCAGCATGCTCGCGCTTCTTCTTTTCGTTCTCCAGCTGCGCTCTGTCAGAAAAAAAACGTCAACCCAGTCAGAGACGTATTCACACCAAATCTGGTCATATCAAAACTTTTTCATCAGTGTTGTTTTCATGTTAACGTCTGGTTTTGATTATAACCTGAATTCTTTTCTTTTTTAAAACGTACCATCCTTGTGGAAAAATCTATTCCAGTTTAGCCTGTGGTGCTCAATGCTTTCTGTTATTGTTAAGTTCTTAAAACAGCATAATATTATATCTATTTAAAAATACAATGCACTGTTACACATCTTGATATGAAGAGCAAAACATGCTGCATGTTTTTTGTGCACCAGCTCAGGCCTGCAGATTTGTTTTTCCACAGCACCGCCTACCAGTGTTGAAAATGTGTAACGCCAGTTAATGCTGCGAGAGAAGTTCAGTTTTCGACATGTTAAAAAAGCGTCCAAGCTGTCTACATATTTATTCATTTAAATATTCATAATTATATGTTAGCTGTTATCAGCTGATGACTAAAACCTGGAGAAATCAGAGGAATTATTAGTCAAATTTCAGAGCATAGTTTAAATATAGCAACAAAAGTTATAATTCAAATCCAAACATGGCTTGATTTTGATATAAAAGGACTCCAGGTGAAATTTTAACACCTAATGTTGCAAATGAATTCCTTTAATAATAATACAGTGGTGAGGCTGCTGGTTTTTGTCCCCCAAAAAATCTTTTTATTAAACCAGCTCCATCTATTAGTGTCTTGTTTCTTTTTTTGCAACAACTGCAAAGTTTTATGTTTGCTCAGAAAGGATAGCAAGTTAGTGCAGATTAAATTTTTTTCTGGATTACTATAAGAAAAGGAAGCCATCATTTCCAGCATGAATTCAGAAAAGATGGTACTTCAAGATGAAGCTACAGATGTACGTACCTTTCCATCTGTTTGTGGTGCTTCTCTTCTCTGGCCTGAGCCTTCATCTGCTGCACCTCGATGGTGTCTGGCTTCCTCCTCCTCATGTACAGCTCATGGTTTCCCATACATAAAGCAAGGATGCGCTTGTTGATACGCAACCGAGGAGCGTAAAACACAAAATCCTGCAGCAGACATGAAGGACGGGCACAGTGGTGTTACACACATACTTTGAAAAACATCAGTAAGACACCTTCCCAACACTCACCGGGGCTTTCTTGTCGATGGGTTTGATGACAAATTTCTTGTCGTTGAAGGAAATGTTTCGTATCTCACTCCAGGGGAAGCCTATCTTTGGTGACAACCTTAAATGGTAACAAAGAGGTTTTTCTTTAATATTTAAAAACCAATGAAGATTAACTTTTTATGTGTTTGTTTAAACACTCCCCCTTTCAAAGGTAAAAATTAACTCAACATACTGGGTCAGATAAAAGCCTGTTTTCAGATCATTCATCAGAACTGCTCTTCACCGCCAGAGGAGGGCGCTGTGCTCAAATTAAAGTGGTCTAAGGTCACCAAGGGAAGGGAAACCTGTGTTGTAATGATATCTGATTTTTACAGTATATTTAATAGTTCAACTAAAATTTAACACAATTATCTATATGTGTGTTAAATTTTAGCAATCAGTGATCAATGAATGAGGACATATCAACCAGATCAAACCTGTGGCAAAAATCAATATTTACTCTTATTAGATAATAATGAGCTATGTACTGTATGAGGTATGTGTGTGTGTGTGTGTGTGTGTTTACTTGTCTTCGTGCTCGTAGATGTTGAGTCCCAGGGCGTCGACCCCCAGCCACAGTTCTGTGCCCTTCTTGTTTTTAATTTCAAAGTAGTTGACGCCGTACATCTCTAAATCCTGAGCGATCTTCAGGTATTCCATCATCGCGTCCTCTCTGTAAAAAAAAAACATCTCTTTGAAAATCACACTCCTCAAACACAAGTTTCACACTAAATGTCACAACAGCACAACGGTACACACTTACCTGAGCATGCTCCTGTGCTCCTCATGCCAGGCCTGTATTCTGTCCTCCCACTGCTCCTTTGTCAGCTTGTGCTGCTCCAGGACTCTACAAAACATACACAAGACAATGAATATGTAAAATATGTCTATGTGAATATGTAAAGCAACAAACACTGGTACTGCTGAGGGGTCTCTTTGTTAACTCTATGTGATTCAACTTGTAATATAAATTATAATAATGATCTTATCATACAGGTAATATTTGTAATATTATAATAGTAAAACTTACACACAAATACCTTCCTTGGCAGCTCAGTAACAATCTCTATGTGTGACTAGTTGACTGGTAAAGGGTTAATGTTATGTATTAATTTTACTCCATGCAGCTTTTATTTAAATTGAAGCTGTTTCACATTATCATCTATATATATCTTAGGGGCTATGAATATATTAATAAAATACTGGTGTAGTGTAGTATAACTTCATATTTTGTATAGTAATGTATGTATGTAGAGACTTTATTACAAAAGAAAACAGACTTTTTCCTTTGAATAATACAATATGGTATGGTATAGTTTGGTATAGTACAGTGTAGTATATTGTGGTATAGTGTAGTATAGTATGGTCTTGTGTAGTCTAGTACAGCATAGGTATAGTATAGTGTGTGGAGTACTGTAGAGTATACTACAGTATAGTGTGGTGCAGTATAATGCAATGTAGTACAAAACTGTGCGGTGTAGTACAGTGTAGTGTTGTGTAGTACAGCAGAGTACACTACAGTGTAGTGTGGCGTAGTATAGTACAGTGTGGTTTAGTACAGTACAGCGTGGTGTAGTACAGCGGGCATAGTGTAGCACATAAGAGTATAGTGTGGTCTAGTACGGAATAGTGTGGTGTAGTGTAGTATAGTGCAGTGTAGTACAGTAGAGTATAGGGTGGTTTAGCACAGTGTAGTCTGGTGTAGTACAGTGTGCTGTAGTACAGTAGAGGGTAGTATACTGTATGTATACTGTATCACAGTGTAGCATAATGTAGTTCAGTGCAGTATAGTGTAGTACAGTGTAATGTAGTGTAGTACAGTGTACTGTACCTCTGTGGCAGTAGCCGGTCAGAGGCCAGGTAGCCCAGCTTGTGAACGTCTTTGCTGTAATCTCCATACTTGGCCTGGACGGCGTAGGATGCCACCAGCACAGCCGTCTCTGGGGGGCAGTAGTTCTCATCATTCAGGATGGCCTCTTTCACCTGCACAACAAACAGACAGCAAACAAACATGAGATGTTTCAGAGATAACATAAAAGCACGATTCATTCAGATAAGCTGCACAATATAAAATCCCCCAAAACCTTCTAACACACAAACACTGCAGTGGAAACACCTAGGCGGGGGGTTTGACTCCGCTTCTACGGTACCTGCAGGAAGAAGAGCTTCTGGGTGATCTCCTGGATGAGCTCCTCAGACACGTCCTCTGGAAAGAACTTGGCTCTGAACTTGAACTGCAGCGGATTCTCCTTCTTCACATCCTGCTGGGTGACCTGGAGAGAAAACCCAAACACGTTAATTCATCAACGCCTTTATCACATGTTAATCATATGTCTTGAGGAAACCTGAAGTCATGCCTTCAATCAAGAAAAGATTGAGAAATGTCTCACCTTCTTGTTGAGTTTGAGCCACGTGATGTAGCCTTTACTGTCTGTGTACTGAAGACCAAAGAACCAGATCTCCCTCAGACCCACTGTCTTCACCACCTGGAATCAAACACATCAAACAGGAAAACGAGGAAGTTAATTTCACAATAAGACGCTGATGTTTAAAGTGTTTGTCATTGGTTGCATAGCACACAAGAAAAATAAGCACCCTGACAGAAAGATGTGAAAACCGAACAGTGAAAACTTCTATGTGTGTTCGCCGAACACCTCGTTCTGAAACCAAAGACTTTTCTTCAAAAGTCTGGCTTTGCTCACGGGAGCATTGTCCAAACAGTCAAACAGTTGTTACGACAGTTGAGGGTCTTCACATCCAGCAACACACCAGACTTCATCGTATCCCTTTCATGGTAACTGAGAGGCTTTAGGATTATTTACATACACTAATCCAGACAGACTGAGAGAGGCTCCAAACTTCCTTTCTGCTTCTCTCTTTTCCATTTGCTTTTCCCTTTACGATCCCTCGCTGCTCTTCGCCGAAGACCCACACGTGTTTTTCTCATTCACAAACTGTTCCACATGAGCAGGTCGTCATTACGCCGTCCGTACGATGCACAAACACATCAAATAGGGTAAAAGCACGCTCATGGTTGTGCACACAGACACACACATAGTGCCTCTAGCGGGAATCCGGCTGGGAATGCCGGATGCAGAAACAGCTGCGCAGACGCCGAGAGCTCAGCTGCAGATTTAGACATGTTGCAGATTGTGGATGAATTATTGGGATATAAACTCAAGTGGATCGACGCTGAGGCCTTTTATTGTTCTGTGTATGTGTGTGTCAGGATGATATATTTAGCACAACATCCGCTTCATCAATGGCGCCCTCTCTTCATTCATATGAATCTGCAGCGTTTAAAAATGAAAGCTTCCAGGCCCGACCGCACACTTTTGGTATGACTTCCCCCCTTAACAAGCAATAAACAGCATTTAAACCTCGACACAAAGTCGCGCTAGTGAACGCTAATCACTTCTGATACCCGAAGCGATGTGTGTGCACTACGTTCACCAACGGAGGACACCCACCGTCTAACGTGTTCAGGTCGTTTGATGGGGATTCTGGATCAATGATGGCTGAATAACAGGCAGAGAAGAGTTTGTGTCAAACATGACATGTCAAAATGTTCTCCAACTTTCCTGATATCGAATGTTGTCGCGTCGTCAATTCATTCTTTCCTGTGTTTGTGTGATGTTTTTTGAATACTTGAGTTATGACCAGAAACATGTTTTGTGCAGTCAGGATGACCTTAATGTTTGATGTTTAACTCCCAAATCCTTTTATCACTTCATCCTTGAGTGGATGTTTGGACCAAATTCAGACGAGGCGTTCTTGAAACATGACGCCAAAAGTTTCTTTACTGACGCTTGAACAAGATTTAATGTTTAAAATGAGTGGAATGGAGCAGGAAAGTCCACTTAGTTAGCCTCTTTAGGTCAACTCCAGACAATTTGCTGCGAGTGTAGAAGCTTTAGCCTACATTTACTTGACTTAGCTAACATGACTTATGTAATATTAGTGTTAATTCTGAGGGCAATAAAAGATACTATAAATTTAAAATGCACACAGAATCAATCTGTGATTTGTTCCCTACTATGAAGTAGAATACAGGAAGAACAACAACACAGAAACAGATTCCTTCTTTTTAATATTCTTTTTCCAACCACCTCGACAAACGTCAGCGTGAAACAATGCTGAAAGCTGCCCTTTCACGTCTGCGACCCACACCATCCACCCAACACGTCCATCCTCCGGCCCTTAAAAGCTCCCAGTTCAGACAAAGAGCACTTTGTGTGTCATCGTTCACAGAACCAGGACCAGCCTAGACCCACCCGAGCGCCCACTGGCACACACTGATGGCTGACAATGTGATTCTTTCAGAAGGTCATCTCATTTTGAAATAATATATGTGTATTTATGACCGCCTGTAGTGACTGCAGCTGTTCTCACAAAGGACAAGAAAAACAGAAATGTCCTGTTTTTGAGTCTGTTTGTGCTTTACCTGATCAAACAGCTGTTTGCCTGTCGTGTTTGGCTGGATGGCAAACTCTAGCTCAGCGTCCATGGTGGTGACGCGAACGTTGATCTGCAGAGAAGACAAAAATGAATGGGATAAACGTATAGAACTGATAGATTTGATATTATGACTTGTTACAAGACCTCTACGGACGAAAAAGTCGTCCCTCTTCTTGGTGTTGAGATAATCTTCTTGTGCTTCATCAGTTATTTAAATATTTTATATTTAACACGATATAAAAACAGAATGCAGCAGCTTCTCCCATGATAACAGAAGAATGAAATTCACATGTTGGGAAACCGATGAACCCAAAACAGCCAATGTCAAATACAGCTGTTAGACGGTCAAAGAATATGTCAATCCAGAAAAAGCTCCATCATTATGAAAGGTGAAATAGAAAGTAATAAAAAAGTGTGGTCAACCCACAAAGAGAAGGAATATAGAAGTAAAACTAGAGCAAAAGGAACACTGAAAATCCTGAAACTGAATGTAGAGATGTTAAGAATGTGTCAACAAAAAAAGGGCAGATTAAAGGAGAGCAAATGAAGCATGAACTATGTGAAAGAGATTAAATGGAAGTAGTTAAGACAAAGGGAAAGGGAAGAAAAACTGAGCAAAAACAGATTTCATTCTGACTGCATTACTATTTGTACAACCAAGTAGTGATCTGGCCTCATTCTAATATCATCAATGCTTATCATTAATTATTAATCATCAGGTAGCAACAGATTCTGGTAAAATACCTGGGAAAATGTGTCATTGTGTGCAATTTTCAAAAAAATACACAAAACTAAGAGACATAATGTAATTTTAGACGGTTATACAATATAAAGGTAACAGCGATGTGACATTATGGACCCAAAAAAACCTGAACTAACTGGTGGCAGTAATTCTAGAATAAAACACATTACATCTGTGTACGTATGGGAGAAGAGCCACATGGTGGCTTTTGTACTGATTCTGCTGCATCATGTGACTCTGTGTTCTGGCTGATAAGGTTTCCATAGCAACACCCCTGCAGCTAATTTAAATGTAATTTTCTACAAAGCCTCCTGGGCAACCTTGGGAGGGGTTTAACCCTTGACAGGGTGACCTCAGGAGACCTGACCCGCCCCAGAGGTAAGGCATGAGCCGGACAGTTCAATAGGACGACTGTGTAGGTCAGTCCTGATGTGGGTGTGTGTCTGATTTCCTGCCTGTGTCTGCGTTTGTGTGTTTGTACGACTGCCAAAGCACAGATACGAGTTAGCAACGTGTCTTCTAGCTGATAGCAACAAAACGTTAACAGATAAAACTGGTGATTGTGTCAGGCCACAATCCTCAATTTCATGACCTTCTACTGCTGGACAAAACTCCACCGAGACAAACAGGGAACGTAAACCACAAGAAAACCTGTCACCGGAGTGTGTTTATAATTAAAGATGACATTTAAGCCTTCCTCGTGGAGTTGAGACTGTTTAGCATGCAGTGAATTCAAAAATAGACGTCATAAAAATCTACTTAATTGGATGAAAAAGTGTGATTTCCTGGTTGCGGTTTATATCTTTATAAGTGTACAGTGCGCCCTCGCGCGATTGAGCATCAACGATTGCGACTCCACCTCATTGCGGATTTTTGGTTGGCGGTCACGTGATACCGTACGCGCATTCTATTGGCTGATGGCATCTGGAAGTGTGCTCTGTTGAGTCAGTCTCAGACTTTCATGAGACAAAAAAAGTGATTTAAACAGTTGATAAGAGTGTGGGAAAAGGTAATACAGATAGAAGGTGGTTTAATATCAGTGTGGTTAGGGTTCAAAAACGTTTAAATTACCGTAGATAACAGGATAAATAGATTGCAGTCTTGATTGTGGACTCCTCAATCCTGGATCCTGGAATGCATTGACCGCAAAGACCGATGGCGCACTGTACTTTAAGTTCATTCCTGCAGCTGTCATGCACGCCCTCAAATTTACAAACCATTTTGTCAGTCTCGGTCTCAGCAGAGTCATCAGCCGCCACCACCACGGAACCAATGTGGGGCTTTATTTGCTCTTTAATCACAACCTCAAGCCCCTTCCAAACTGCGTTTTCTACATGAACTGCCCCCTTAAAATGCACAGGGCTGTTAACATGCTTAGAAATGTACTGCAAGTCCAAGTTAAGTCGCAAGTCAGCTGTCTCAAGTCCAAGTCTTGTGTCTCATTTGGGCGTAGCAGGTGCTCCACCATCTACTGCAGGGCACCAATCCGCTATGAACAGTCATTTCTAAGAATTCAAAGAATTCAAAGCATGCTCTCTGTTATCACTTTCATGCAATGTCAAATTATTCTCTGTGTAACTTGGGTGTTACTCTACTCAACCTAAAAATTCAGCTTTTTTTTAGTGCATTCCTAGGAATCAGTGACTGAATGAAGCGAAAGTTAGAAGCAGGAGGTGGGACGGGAGGAACATCACACCCTCCTTCTAATTAGATTTAGCGACTTGGATAATTCCCATTATATAAATGAAAATGGCCCTCTGAAATATTTAAAGCCTCCAGTGCGAGCTTGCTTCCTGCCCTTGTCCTGCCTTCAGCCCCCAGGGATGCCACAACCAGGAGGGGCAACATGTGCAAAACGCAGCAATATATCAATAATGTACGACGTCCCGGCGCATCTCACACCCCAAAGGACCCGGTTCACCTTTGGACAGACACGCCCACAGTACAGTCAGCAAATACTGGCAAAAAGATATAGAAAATCAATACACAACTTAATCCCCAGGGGTGTGTGTGTATGTGTGTGTGAGGATGTTTTCATTGTCTTCACGGTTGCACTCGTCTTCACTTTTGCTTCCTCTCATCACCAGGTCTTCATGGGGTCACAGCCCCTTTAATGCATTCCTTCACATTCATCTGTCACTCTTCTAATAATTTCAAACCTGATTAAACAGCTCGGTTGGTTGTTTTCTAATTGTTTTTGATTAAAGTCAGGGCAGTAATCTCTCTTGGTTAAATTCCACCTTAATCTTGCACACCAGGTCTTGACCTCTGTGCAGGCAGACGACCCAAACGTTCACCTACAGATCACTGAATGCTGTCCGAGGCGTCTATTCTCAACTTTCTGACAACACCACTGAGAAGTTCACATTGCAAATTTTTAAGCCCATTTTTTAGCGTACACAGCAAACTGGTCAGGTGTGGGAGGGTCAGGTAGTTAAGCACAGTACCTTCTGGAACACAAACTGTTCTGGTTCTAGCTCCAGATCTTCTTGGACATGCCGAGTGTTGGAAAATTATGTCAATACTAGATTTAAAAACTACTTTTCTGCTGTTGTCAGAGCTTTTAAAGTGAAATATTTTGAACCAGGATACAGCTCCACCTTAAAATTTCGCACCATCGTCTTTGTCATTTCTCAACCTCACAGGGAGTTTCATAAAAATCAGTTGAGTTTTAGTGTATTCCTGTGAACAATCAGACACACATAACATGTCCAAATTAAATCCCTAAAAGCACATATCAACCATACTATTTTGTGTTTCCACATGAGGCGTTTGAGATCATTCACACTGCTCCGACGTCGAGGCTCCACCGTCGGCTCTCTAACGTCCCGTCCTTCTGCCTGTGTCTAATGCATATTATTAAAATGCATCAGAGAAGAGGAGATTGTTTCATGGCATTTCCTTTCCCAAATTAAATGTAATCACCTCCTGTTTGTCTAACATTCGCTCTCTGGTGAGCCGACGGCTCAGAGCGCCTTTTGTACAAACCCCCTTTGAACTGAATGAAAGCCATGAACACCCACATTATTGAGGGGGTGCATGCAGACGCAAGAAACACCATTAAATCATAGCCTGAAGAAGAGCAGCCGTCCAGACCGAATTCACTTTTTAATGGCCAGCCTGAGGGTGAACGGCTATCGCCTGTCTCGCCTTTCAGACAGACAACAGCCCGTTTGCAAGCAGCTTGACAAAACAACTCTTTCCAGGGCTGGTGGGCGTTTCGCTCACCTCGCTGGTGAAACTATCGATGTTTTCCATCGCTGTTCTGCACTTTTGTTGTGCTGAATCAGAAACGAGGCCGCTGGAGCCAGGCTATCTACCTGGCTTGTGTCATGATCATTAAGCACGCCCGCAGGGGCCAGAGCTTTTAAGCCAATGTGACATTTAAGTGCTCTCATGGCAAAAACACCCAGAGAATGCATGGATGAAGCAGTGAAAGGACCAATGTGTTTACTGTCCAACTGCGAGTATTAATGTCAAAGTACAGCCTGATGTAACCGGAGCAGGAGTTCCCCTCCAGGGTGGCTTGGGTGTCATTTTTCTGGTCCAGATATGAACAAAGTGCCCGTCACTCAGTCCTCTCCCAAATCCTCTGTTATCCCTTTATGTGCCTTTTTCTGCCCTGTGGTGCTTTCCATGATCTGGCGGTACTGGTTCATTCCAGTTTTCTCGTTTGCATGCAGGTTGAGTCTCTTCGCTTCTTCTCCAGGTGGTCCTCGCAGATACGAGTCGTTGATTTCTTTGAGTCAATGCAGTTTAGTCCCAGTCCCTCCATGTTTTATGCTCCTTTCTGGTGACATCATTACTTTTTAAAGCCCCCTTCGTTTTCATTCCTCCTGGTCTCTCATCACTTATGACACCCCCATTTCTCTCTCTTCACCTCCCATCCTCACACTACTTTTTCCATCACATGTTCTAGGTCTCTTTCCAGGAATCAGTCCCGGCATAATTCCCCATTATGGAGATTGATGGAGCGGGGGCTCGGCAGGATGGCTGGCTGGTAGTATATAACTGTGTGAGCGATTAAACCCTCTCTATCCTTACTGTAGCTTTCGCTGACCTCTGGTCATCTATTTTAAGTTGATGGGAATTGGAATTGGTTCACTGTCAGAATTTTGAGGGATGTCCCAATGCACCAGAATTTTATTTGACTTCTTCCATCTCCTGAACGTGAATATTAATAATTATTAATAGTATTCCAGACTTCTCCACAGTTGAAGCTGAAGCTACGACTTAAAATATTGAAGTTATTTAAAGGAGACTTCTTGACCCTATCGCTGGTTATATCATTCTGTAAATATAATTCTGAACATGTGTAGAAAAGCACCTTATGTTGAGAAATGAAATGCATTATTCAAGATTTTAAGATTCTAAATGCACTCTGTGGAAAAGTATTGGAACGACTGGCTGCCATCCCGGTTTCCATTCATAGGATGTTATAACAGCTTCTACTGTTCTGGGAAGGCTTTCCACAAGATACGCATTTAAAAACGGCATATTTTAAATGTAGTGATTAATTTCACATTACTTAAATGGTTTGTTTTAAATGTTTTTTAAATGATTATACACCAACAATATTAGAATTATTGATCCCTATAATAAAAAAACTGATTCAACATTCAGGCTCTGTCTCTGATTCCTGGAGTTAACGTTCCTGCTCTCGATACATTAAAAGGTAATAAAACAAATGGCTTCGCAGGACTCGCTGCGTAATCCCGTCCTTTAAGCTGCAGTGAAAACTCAGCCTGTGTGTGTTTGTGTCAGAGCAACATGAAAGCTCCTACTGTCCTGTAGGCCAAAAATAGAGCAGAGAAAGCTCTCTTTGTGTTTGCTCTGTTCAACGGGCAGCTCCACACAGCCGACGACTGTGTGAGCGCATGGGTGCATGTTTTCCCAAAAAACTCTGTGCACTCCTGTTACACATTACTTCTGAATGGGAGCGCTGAGGCCAGACTTTGTGCCCACTTATATATAAAAAAAAGCAGATACAGCAGGTATGGTAGGCTGCACTTAAGAATACAGAGACTTAGCTCTGTTTTTAAGACCTGAAATAAATCCTGCACTTGCAGTCAACCTCCCTGCCCTCAGAAACTTAAACCCTTCAGTGCTGTTCCTGTTCCACCAGGCAAAGCAGAGAGCAGCGTTTGACCGGAGCTGAACAGTTACTTCTGGTTTGCATTACATTGTGTGAAATAATCGATTGTGTTATAATGTGAATACTTAACCAATGAAACATACAATGCAATAAATTTACTGACAGATAGTAGACGTGGGGTACTATTCTTTGGAAGAGAAATTACTTGTACATCCTGCCTCTTCAGCTTTGTTTCAGTTCTTAGTTGACCATAAAGAAAACACAACAACAATACTATCTGCAGAAGTAATACATTTTAGCTTTAGGAAGACACAATCACCAGCAGTCAAACTGAGGAAGCAAAGATGCTGCAGGGACGAGGTGAAACTGCAGCAACTCACCAAAATAAATGTAAAGTTACTGCAACATTGTCCTGAAACACGCTCCACAGGACAGATACAAGGGTGAGCATATCAAACACTCATAAAGCCGGGTGGGTACTCACTGGTTTGGGCATCTTTCTCCTCTCTCCGCCCGTCCCCTGTTGATGAGAAAACACAAAGAAGTCGTCTTCCGTCTTCCTGCCTCTCTTCGGGGCACCAGAGCCTGGGACAGAGCAAAAACAAATGTTCTAGCATTGCCTGACTTAAGAAGGATTTTTTAGACATACAATCTTTACCAAAATACCAATTTAATAAGAACAGCTTGGCGAGTTCTGCTCTCGGCCAATCAGGATGTGATGACACCCTTTCCTGAAGGCTTAGGACAGGCGGGGAAGGGCACTGCCAGGTCAGTCTGATCTTTCCTTTCCTACTGAAGCTCTTGGTGGACGCTGGCAGCCAGAAACTCTTTGCTGTTTAGTCCCTATTGAGATCTTTCTGTTTCTGTTCAGGGGAATTTTGAGATCAATAGAGCTGAAATTTTATGACTATTGCAGACAAAAACATCAAAACCTGTGCAAAAGACCACAACCAGTTTGAAGCTGTTTTCGTGAAATTTGTTGGGTTTAATCAACCACATGCATTGACACCCCTTTATATCCCACTCCTTTCCACACCTTTACTTTTGAGTTTTTGCCATCTGATTTTTATTTGGGGGACTTTCCCATGGAGATAAAGGGAAAAAACAAACCATTTATCATTAATGAAAGGTATTTTTGCTTTACGCGTTTTTAATCAGGGAGTAACTTGATTTGGCTTCTACTAGAGAATATATTCTATTCGTGTGACTTATCAGCTGTTGTCTAGGTAACCAGTGTTACCACAACATGTCTCAAGTGTGTCTCATCTATCGACACTCAGCAGCTGTTTGAAGACGATTGACGACTTACAGCGCATTTATGAAAGCAGCAACGGTAAAGATGTAAAATTTTACAGCTGCAGTAAAAAAAAATTATTTAGACCAATGCGTTATTTCCTGTGAAGAAAGTCACCCAAAGCCTTTAAATGAGCACAATTAGTTTAAGCATCTTGTGCTACGTTTTTTAGAATCACCTCTGTGGCAGTTTCAAGCTAATCAAACCACTGATTGGTCATAAAGAATCATATCTGTTCTGTTTGCAAAAAATACTGACAAAATGCAAAACAAATTTTCAAGGCCAGCAAAGAGATGAAACTTATAAAAATTAGAGATGCTGACAGCATAACTATAACTGAATAAAAGACAATCCTGTATTGGTTGAAATTAAAACAACAGATACTCGGGTTGCGGCTGACTGACTTGTGACTGAGGTTATACCAAGGCCAAGTTACCTTCCAACTGCAACTCTGCAAAGAAGTCTTTTGACTGACCCGGAGGTGAACCGAGTCCAGCAGAACCCCAATGCCTCCCAGTGAACTATTGAGTTCACTAGGAAAGAACATCTAGCAAACACTCGTGCTGACAGCTGCTATTGCGCTCCGCTGCTTTGGCAACAGCTGAAAACGAGTCCAAGCAGTGAAGATGGAATCTGGAGTTTGATCAGCAAGAAAAAACAACATTCTCAGTGGCAATCTGAGAGAGTATAAAAAAGTAGACGGCTATAGAGACTTGGTAGACAAGAGGAAAGAATGAGAAATCTAAAGAAGAGAGAGAGAACACTTTTGCTCTGACTTTTGTTCTTTTTTTTGAGAAGTCATTTAAATAAGGTCTTCAGATTACCCTTGACCTGTTGAGGTGCCTTTTCTGGACAGTTTGTCTGGAACTGCATGTCAGCTTTAAAGGACTAGAATCTAAAAGGGAGCTGTTGGTAGGTGTCCACCGAGTACCAGACGTTTGATGAGCGAGGTCAAAAATAGCTCAAGTGTCAGCACAGAGGATTAAAACGGTCGGAAAAGTCAAGATACTCTGATGGCCGTTGGGTCTTAATTGTTCAGGTCTGTGCAGCAACGTTTAGAAAGATACGAACTGCACAATATGAAGCAGGGTTTGTCCACCGGTTGATTTGATTCAAAGAATTTGAGAAACAATATTTATTTGGCCCAGAACTGTTGGAGGCACATCAGGAAGGCGATCTCACAAAAAAAATTATAGAAACTGAAAACGTATCTTGTCCCTTTCAGGATCAACGCTGGGATATCTTTTATTCAGGATTGCAGAAGTTGGTGGATTTGATTCGCCAGTGAACTTCACACAATGAAACGAGTCAGATACTCGTAAAGATTGTACACACGTGCCCTGCAGGCAACTGAAAACCCTTTAAAATCCCTTAATAAAACTAACCGCAACATAGCTGTTCTGTAACTTTCTATTAGACTACCAGCTCATAGTTGTGCACCTCCCCACCTGTACACCTTTATTTCCCTCCACATTTGTCCAAACTCATAGAAAAGTTCTCAAATGATAGTAACTAGTTTTTAAAGCGGAGTTAGCACTATGTTGACTTATATAAGAAGATAGCAGAAAAAGACTAGCAAGATCTAGTGATTTGGACCTTTATTGCTGTTAGCATGTGGTTTGTTGGGTCTTCCATACTCACACATCCCAGAATTCAGATCTATGGTAGTACCACCTTTGAACCCTACTAGAATGTGACCATTCATGCGTTTCTTACAAGTACATTTGAATACCTTAATGGACTACAGTTAAAAAGAAAACATACTTATAGCTGTGGGTTCCCATTACATTTTACATTGCTGTGATCCTCTTCCAAAGCTACATAAAGAACTGGAAGCGAGCTTCATTTCTGAGCCCTTTGTTCACTATTTGCCTTCAACAACACTGACCTCATCTGCTGCTGGTTTATTGGCTGTTCCCACCACTAAGCCAAAAAAAATCAAAGATGCAGCTTCGTTGCTTGAGGCCCCCGAGCTGTGAACACACAACCTATCGATATCAGAGAAGCCAGCTGGCTAAATAATTTAAAAGGGTTAAAAAATATTAGTGTCTTACTAGCATTTAAGTAGCTTTTCCTTTTCAGGGACAGGCTTCAAACACATTTGTGCTTTGACTTGCTCTTCTGCTCTGTAGGTTGTGTGTTTTTCTGTTTTTTTCAGAGGTGTTTGGCGTAATATGAAATCTTTTGGAGCAGGTTAATGGGTTGTGAAGCTGGCAGAAATCCATGTAGGTCACAGATTTCTTTATTGCTTTAACAGCCCAAATGTTTCCATTTTCATTAGAATCTTATTCCATACATGGGAGAGGCGGGGGTTGGGGGTTCTACATATTATATATTGAAGATCTTTGAGACAGACTCTGTATTTTATTATCCCATCAGACAGCTTTATGAAAACACTTTTAAAAGATGTGTCCTGATTCTCTACCTCTCCCATTAGTCTTGAGGAAATTCACTTTGATGTACCACATAGCTGGGAGGGAGGGGGGTGTTGGCCTCCAAATCAATCCACAGCTCCGTCAGACCTTCTGGGCCCAAATCCTGGAGGTATATGAAGCCCGGAATATGTCAAAGCCAGCACTGGCAAATCGCACCAACCTCGTTTTCAAGGCACAAAGAAGCTCAAATCCAGCCAGTACTGTCAGCTGACTGTCCTCCATTGCACCACTTATACCAGATATAGCTCAAGACAGATTAATTGTGTTGTGATTATTTTCAAATTTGTAACTAAGCAACTTCCACTAAATATTATGACAGCAAACAATGAAAAAGTTCTAATGTAACTCGTTTCGTGTTTACGACCATTTTCGATTTTACCTCAAAGTCCAGCGGTTTAGCTGCGGCGTCTAAAGATAAAAACACCACATGCACCGTAAGTGTGTGATTGTTTCTGTCTCATTTAACATCGGCTACGCTTGAGTGCGGACTGAACTTTCATCATAAGTCCCTGAGTTAAATGGCTAAACCCTAAAGCAGGCAGACAATAACTATGCAGTCAGTGATGAGTTTATCAGCCAAGCCTCCTTGTGCAATTTCCCTCGACCTCCATATCTCCTTCCTTTGTATTCTACCTTAGCAACGGTGCAAAAGTGAGGGGGAGAAAAAAATGCATTACGGGAAAGACATGTCAGCAAGGTGAGGGTCATACAAATTCAAAGCCACTTGACCCATATGCCTGCAGCCAGGAGACAGGAGACGACGCTGAATACTAATAAGTGATTGTCTTGCTCCTTGAGTTAAGTCATCCTGCATGACTTGAATGTAGAATGTTAGATGACTTTCACTTAAAATCTACAAATGTATTTAATAGCTACATGTTTTATGACCCCTGGTTTGCACACGGACACACACACACACACACAAACATGGATGCAAACACACACACATACTGTATAGTGGTTGCAGATGAAAACATCCAGCGCTTTCTAAAAGAAAATAGGCCTCCTTTGTTTAGCATCCCATTACCTTGTAAATACCTGCGTGTGTGTGTGTGTGTGTGTGTGTGTCTGTCCAACCAGGGGTCTCCCAAGCGGATACAGGTTCTAGCTTCCAGGTCACCATTCATGCAGAAAGAATCTCTGCTCTCTCTCTCTTTCTCTTTCATCTCTTCTTTCCAGATCAATCTGAACACTCAGTTAAATTTTACACACACTTTTATAGAGTCCTGCATCGATTTTACTGATTCCTGTCCCCCCTCACCGTCCTTAAAAATGATCGGATTGGGTTTCATTCATAGTTGATGGAAAACTATTCTGGCCCTGCTTGTGGCGTGTCGTCAGCATGGCGTAGCCTAGAATAGCAACACAAAGCGATAAAATTAGCAAAATTACAGTAACCTCTTCAGTTCAAGGCTATCAGAATGAGCATTTCTAAATAAATGTGTAAAAATAAAAAAAAATGATCTACCCAGCTGTTTTTATCTGAATTAGACGTGTTAGCTTTAGTTTGTTGTCAGTTATTATACGACTAAAAAGCAGGGGTTTGCTTCTTACACCATGATGGATGGAGTAAGAATTATTTTTGATCAATCTCAAAAAATCCCCATTTCTTTTTAAGTTGAAATAGGTTCAGATTCAGAGAAATTTCACAATGAATTCATCAGGAAGTTTGAACGTCTTCCCTTTGACTTTACACAACCTGGATTCTTTTGGTTTTGCTTCCTGTATTTTTTTAAAATTATTGCACAAATAAATAATTCACTTTTTGCAAGCTAATGTTCAACTATCCTTGTCTTTTATTGATTCATGTTGAGGAAGAGGACTCTCACTGCTTTGGTTAACAGGATGCATTCAGACAGATTGTGGTTGTTCAATTATTATGGCGACCAAATATCTCAAGACACACATTTCAAACAAAAGTTAAAACAGACGATTTTAATGAGGGAGAAGGAAACCATTTGTGTCTCATCTTTGTTTTCGGTGGCTAACAAATGTCCTGTTGTACATACAAGTCGACAGACACACACACAAACACTTCCAACAGCTGTTGCAACAGCAGGAAGCTGCCCCAACCGCTTTGCATGACAACAAGGCTCGACTTGTACAACAGAGGAGACAACTGATGTTTCATCGAGTGAAAGGAGGAGAGTGTTTGTCCAACAGCACAAACGGCTGTCGAGGGTGTGATCTCCAGACCCACAAACACACCACAAACATACTCTTACTGTTAATTTAGAAAGGTAAAAGCTGCTCAGAAATGAGAAACATGCAAATACAGACCATTCATAATAATAATAATACGAGATTATTCTGTTAAGACAACTTCCATTATTAATTTGCCTGTTGATTATTTCTACAAGTAATCAATACAATTTCAACAGAACCAAAAGACTCCATTTACTATAATAAATTTAAAAAAAAGCAATTCCTCCCATTCAGGAAAGTATGTGAAAGCTGGTAAGTATGTTATGTCTGTCAAAATAACTAAATAAACGAAATAACTAATAAAAATTAGTTTTGTACTTTCATTTACTTTGGGTTTAGGGAACTGCCCCAACAACCAATACCTGCAGGATTAAAAATACCCCCCCCAAAAAAAGAAAAAAAAGAACTGATTTCATGTAAGAAGCACAATAAGACAATTTTCCAGACATCCAGTCGTCACAATCAATGCAGACAGTTTGAGATGGTCTCACAGTAACAGCTGGTGTGTGAAGAACTCTCCAGAATTCCGCCAGTGTCACACGGCCAAGCCCAAGCTGATGTGCTGTTAATTTTATTATGACTGTTTTGTTGTCTAAATTTGTTTCTGTATAAAATAAACCAAGACCTCTTTATTCCCCAGGTCAGGCCTTCAGAATGTCTTTCTCACTTCTTGAGAAAATTTATTCCAAAATTTAAATTTCACACCAAAACGCTCCAAGCCGTCCATATTTTTGTTCAGAATAAATTCAAATTACTTTAAACTTCAACTCTGAATGTAAACTATGACTATAAACGTATGTATGTACATTTATAGTCATGAACTCTGAATGTAAACTATGACTCCACAACAACAACGTCTATTCACCTGAATCTGATTAGAATAAATCGGCATTCCCCTAGTATAACCCGGAGCCGTGAGATTAGTCAGCAGGTAACAAAAATAACCAGAAATATAAAACCGTTCGTCACTAGTGTCCCGTGTCAGGACGCACGGAGCCTCTTTCTCAAATGAGATGTACTGTAATTCAGTCCCCAGGAGGCGTGGCCGAAATGGTAGGCGGCTCTGATCGACAGGGATGTCAGCCAATACAATCGCTTTCATGTCATACTTCAGCCAATCAGACTCCAGAGCTCCCCTAACCCGGACTGAGCCTCTGTTTGTGCCAGATGGACCGCTAGCATCTTGTGTGGGCGCGTAACTGTGGTTGTATTCAGGACGGCTGTTTACGTGGAACCCCCACGGGCCCTGTGTGGCGTGTCCCGGATTAAACTCATCTGAACTCGCTCATAGTAACGCGTTTAATGAAGTAGAGAGAGTTTATAACCCACAATCAACCCCCCACGCGAATGTGTTAGCAAAGCAACAAGTGTCAAGACCGGCTGATCGCCTGATGGAAGCTAATTGGATAAAAGATACAAGTTAGACGTAAACAAGTGTAGAATTTGAATAAACCGCAGGTATTTTGGACTCATCTGATCGTGCGCACCAACATTCAGGGCCTGGACAGGTTCTCTACATCTGCTTGCTAACGCCGTTTGCTATATTTTTTTGAATAAAAAACGCGCGTCGTCAGCAGGCGCAGCGCTGTGCTGCAAAAGTTGCAAACGGCGCAAAAACATTTTTTTGTTTCCGTTCCGATCACTGCAAAACAGGAGCGAGGAAACCACCTACAGAAGCCGACCGGAACGCGACATTTCAACACAAAAAACCCGTGCGTGTCCTGGTGAAATAAAGGCTTTTTTTTCCCAAAAAAAAAAAAAAAAAGTGTTTGTGACGCGTCAAGCGCATTCAGGTCATTCTAGAAAGGACGAGCATCTCATTACAGTGACTCCTAATGTCAGCCCTGCTCCGTTGCATAACATCTGAACTGACACACAACACCTCGGCGTGAAGTGGCACAGGTTCACTCACCCGTCCTTCCCGTCCCGAAAACGTGCGTGGATCCGACCAGAAAGACAAAATGCGCCGCGCGTCGCCGCCTTCCACCAGAATGTCAAATAGGTGTCTGTTATAAAAGGAGTTATAGGCGCCGTGCGCGTTAACGGACCGGTCTGAGAGCACCGTTACCCGCCCGGCAGCCACGGTGGAAGAAAATCCCTCCTCGTTCCAACGGCTTAACGGAGACGCGCGGAGATAAAGACGACCAAACTCACCTAACGTCTGGCCGCGCTGAGGATGTGTCCGACTGTCACCCCTCCAGCAGGCAGCGCTACTTTATATATCCACCGCGGGTAAAAATAGAGCCTCCCGTCCTCTGCGCTGCTTACCGGACGCGGTGCGTACCGAGCGTGAACAGTTATGCGGGCGTCTCTGGCGGAGACTCCGGAGAAGAGGTGCAGACAGTCAATATGGCTGACGAATCCACCGTACCGAGGCGTGGTGAGCGGAGTCCTGCAGATTCACCCCCTCCCCACCCCGTGACTGAAACTCTGCAGGCAGCCCGCTAAGAGGTGCAAACTGGGGGTTCCAAATTTAATAGTAGGGTCATACCTCACTGGTCCTACTGGGAAATGTGCACTTTATTATGGTTTATGTGTACCGTCACAAAAATTATGCCTATTAAAGACTGAATCTTACAAAAAAGCTTAATAGTTTTTAATGTGTTGTGATGTTTTCTTATCCTTTTGTGGTAAAGCTTAATTTTAATAAAGCCCACATGGATGTTAGTCATGTTTGAGTCATGCTGCCCTCAACCTGGAGTTATAATGAGAATCATACCAGGAAACTGATCTGTATTTAGAGCCTCTGACTCACTAGTTTTGAGCATGTAAGCAAAACTATAAATAATCCCTAACAAATTAAATAATCTAATGACACTTTTTAAATATCATCACTACAGATGTCATCATTACAGTTATATTTTGCTATACTTCTGTGCAATCATGCACTCTCAACCTTATCTTGTTGAAATTAAGTACTCACTACTCCGAAACCTCAAAATGTAGTCTTAGTGTTTGGAACCGCAGAATGAAATTAATAATTTATCGATTTCTCTTGTTGCCCACACAAGTTTTGGGATGCTTCCCCCAACATGTATTTCCAATCGGTCTAACACAGTGTGTGGGACAGCACTGCTGACTCGAATGTCAGCCGCTTCATCACGAGGACAGCGCAGGAGACGCAAATTGAAAATGGAGGCCAGATTATGATGATGGCTCTCTTTGGAGGTTGATTCGTCAATTTGTATCTCTGACCTGTTTAATATCACTGACAGAAATGTGAGGAGAGTCTGACTAATGCTCGGATTAAATGTACAGCAGACCCGATAAGAGAAAATTTATTTTAATGCTTTCATGATAGTCACAGTTTCTGAGTCCTCTCTTTTTCATTTACCAGCAGTGCTCATCAGACTACTGGAAGAATTGATTTCTTATACATTAAAAAAAAAATGTTACGAATTGCCTACATATGAAAATATGTAACAACAGCCCATAAACATCTGAAATGTTGCTAAGATGCAGCTTTCTAGTCGTGCTGTTATCTAAACGTTTTGTTAGTTTGTTGGTAATTTAAAATTTTATCTAAATATTCTATTTTCTCTGTTTATTTATTGAAATTGTGTTTATTTTGTTTTGTAGTTACAGCTATGACGTTTTCACGGTTAACGGTTGTTGCGCAGGTTTTTGCTGTTTTTTGCGGTACAGTGACGACACCTTGTGGTCATTTGCGGCATTGCAGGCGGTTTGTTAGTTTCCTTGGCAACAGGAGATACAAAGACTGCAGTAAAAACCTTGCTCTCACAAAGGTTGCAGAAACTGTTTTTCATTCGACAACAGACCTTAAACACATTAAAGGTTTTACATCTTTTTTATGGCAGTAACATAATTTTATGTCACACACAAAAAACAATCTGTAAAAAACCTTTTAGAATACAGTCATCACCACTGAGCTAAAGGATAACTTGGTGGAATATATTATCCAACATTTCTCTAAAGGATGATAATAATAATAATTTCACACAGACTACTGTCAAATTTAGATGCATAAGAAATCAAAAACAGGGAGAATAAAGGCATCCGAATTTCTGAGAAAAGAGTAATAACTGAACTAAATAAACCAAACTAGTTCTGCAGAGGATCTGCCTCCATTTACTGTATTACCAGTAAAAATGGGTGTTATTTTTTTAAAAGTTGAAAAAACATTTTGCATTTTATTCTAACTCCATCAGTCTGTTTTTCTTAGCTTCGAAAGGACGCTCATGTCGGGAGTTGACCAATCAGAGCTGAGCAGAGTCGTGACTGTACCTGAAGCTGTGTGGTATTAAATAGCATCTTTGAACTGTCGTCTTTCATTAGGAGGTCCAAAGAAAAGGTCACTTCACATCGACCTCCTGACAGCGCTTCAGGCTAATCGTCCCATGTGATAATTATTAATGCCAGCCTGCAGGTTTTTATGTCCTTAAGGGAAACATTGAAGCGTGACCCCTTTCACCCACGCTCCCTCTGTGCACGATGAATTATTTTATTTTTTAAAATCTGATTAGAATGTTTTTATGAGGATCAATCCAGCCCAGAATCAGACATTTCAGGGGGACAAAGGGTTTTAAAATCTGACTGGAGGTTTTCGCTCTTGCCACACGGGGGCAGTAAATCCCCACCCTGTGTTACAACACCACCTGTTGACCTTTTTATAAATATTAAGCAATCATAACTTCACAGTTTAATCTTTATACATGTTTGCACGTGGCTTTCATTGGCTAAGGACTGTCTGAAGTGTAAGCAAACAGAGGTTTGTCTTGTTTGATGGACGAATCACTCCAGCCCTCAGTTCCCATTATGACCTCATTACAGGTTACTTTACAGTACAGCTCACAATGGTCAGTGTATTTACACAAGGGGATGGTTTGATGTGGCTTGTTGGTGTGATTGAATGAGCTCTGTGGCATTTAAACAGTCAAGTGAGATGTTGTAAATGATTTATAGTACAGCTGTAAACTTCTATTTTCACACAATGTTCCAATCTTTTTTAAAAACTAACATATTATAATATCTGCCATCCTCATTTTTATCTCCTTTGTTTTTTAGTTTATCAACTCCATCTGCTGAACAGTTGATGACTTTGTCAGTCAAGAACTTCTGACAAATTAACTCCACTAAATTTCGTCCATTTCTCCGCCTTATGGTACGCCGTAAAAGAAAAAAGCCGCCCCGCTGCAGGGCGACATGTTGGCTCATTCCAATGAACACACATAATAATTCATTCTGACTCATCCCAGATGCATTATGTTGGAAAAAAACATTGTATTAATCCACTGCTGAAAATAGACCCAACTAACACATCATTTACTCTTGTACGAGTCATGTTTGCTAAATATTACAGCTCCATGAAATGACTTTCCACTTTTTCTTTATTGGAATAGGACATACATTATGCGGCCGAGACACACAGAGATTATGAGCCTGAAGTCTTTGTATACAATAA
Organism: Antennarius maculatus; assembly: GCA_013358685.1. NCBI lineage: Eukaryota > Metazoa > Chordata > Actinopteri > Lophiiformes > Antennariidae > Antennarius > Antennarius maculatus. Next base: position 18,673,518 of record CM023618.1, on the reverse strand, counting down.
AGAAAGATAAAATCGTGCTTGTAGAATTTAAAACACATTAAAGCTGATTTGAAGTAAATGACATTTAATGATGGCTGCGGTTCTTATTGGCTAGAGAGCCCACAGCTCGTTCCTGGTAGCCTTCATCGACCTCATAACTCCAGTTCTGCTATTTGTTTTAGCTTTTGGACCTTAGGAACCTTTCTACTGCCCGACAGGAAAATAAACCTGCTTCTCTTAATTTCTTTCAGCCAGATAGTTTCAGAGATATGACTTTAACTGTCATCAGATATCTCCTGCTCCATTCTTCATGTGGACAGAGTTCAGCTTGTTAATGTCTGTGATGTGGGTTCTGTTTGGGTGTCAGGCTCTGGCAACTGGACCCAAACAGATGCGAGTAGTCGATGCAGAGTTTGGCCTACGCTGTGAGGTGACGCCATGTTTTCAGTGGCGCAGAGGAGAAACAGAACCCTCCGATCGCCAAATGGAATATTCAGGTGGAATAATAAACACTGGCTGGAAAATGTGAACGCATTAAATTATTGTAAAACACAGTGTTATCAGTGTTTGTTTTTTTGGGGGTGTAAATCGGACAGAAATGAAAATGGCTTGAAGAAATTGTTCCACGTGTTGCTGACATGTTGATTTACAAGTGATGCAGCATGAAAGATCCAAAACAAAATAAAGAAATATAAAGAAATAAAACTCTTTTTACCCACCTGCCCCGACCTGAGATCACACAATGGATCGACTGCAAGATGTTATAAAACTGATCAGGTTAAAACTCTTGTCTCTGCTGCAAATAAACAGAAAAGGTTTTGCAGGATTATTTTAACACGACTATCACTTGCAGCCCACCCGTCCCGGGACCCTCGGTGTCGCCGTGGCAACAGCAGAAGCTCAACATCAAAGATCCTGAAACAGAATGTAGGAGGGGGAATGAAGTGAAGTTGAAATGGAAATTCAAAGTGACAAGAAGCAGAAGAGGAAGAGAGGAACAGCAGAGAGAAAGGGAGATAAAGTCAGAGAGGGAGAGCGGAGATCCAGCCGAGGCTTTTAGACACGGAAAAAGGTTTGATGTGTTTATTGATCACGTGATGAGTTCAGTGAGATTACATTTCTTTCTTAAGGGTTTAGCATCAAATGAAGTCCAGAGATCACTGGGGTTTCTTCTAGATAAGATTAAATGCTTTTATATCCATGTTTTCCAACAGTGGTGCAGACTAATCGCTGGAGCATCCTGATTTACTAGCTGGCAGCCGCCGGCCCAGAGACCTGTGGAACGACCCCTCCTGACCTCCTTCCAGGAGTCATGATGCTGCTTCACAAATAGAAGCATGTTCCCTGTCGATGCGTCCAAGGCCGTGTGGATCACATGTTCTCATCCTCCACTCTGATTGGCTGTCTTGCAATCTGACCTATTTTGGTATTGAGATGATAAAATCTTCCCTGGGAATCTTCACACAGAGGGAGGAACCTGTTACAGTGAACTGTGTGTGTGTGTGTGTGTGTGTGTGTGTGTGTGTGTGTGTGTGTGTGTGTGTGTGTGTGTGTGTGTGTGTGTGTGTGTGTGTGTGTGTGCTGATTGACTGCAGGTGACCTGTAAAGTCTCAGTTGAACGATGGTTATTTAGTTTGTTTTTATCTGTGTTCGTAGCCCCGCTTCCATTTTGATGACATCTCTCTGCACCCGGATGGCGAAAACGTTTCGTGAAATCACGTGGAAGGGGTTTTTCTCCTTGGCTGGTGTAAGTAGTTTAAACAATAATAGAGTGCTGTGGTAAACACAGACGATACTGTCGATAATCCCACAGAAACACACAGAATCTGTGTTTACATTCAACCACGCGTGAATGTTTGCGGCAGGGAAGTGAGATTAAGAAAGTACGGTCGGATTGACGTCACGTTTGGTTCATTTCTTTTTTTCCTCAACAGCCTAAAAAAATGGCCTTGAAATCATCATGATTTAAACTCTCACAAATCCGATTCCAGATTTGCATAAAAAGCTAATTTGAATTCCTGCTAATTTTCATTCATGGGATGTTAGCATCTGTTAGCAGGCGGCACTATCAGAGGTTAACTCTTCTCCTTTGGCGACCTTTAATCACTCTCCAGGCCGTCTCCAAATCCATTCTTTGGTCGCACCGGCAACAAGAGGGTTTGGTATTTAAATGTCACGTCTATAGTTGACTTGAAGCCACCTGAACCCTACAAACCTTTGCTTTTATTTTGTTTTTTGTAGACAATCCTACAAATCTCGCCTCACTGCCAGGTGTGTGCATCTGATATCATTAGTGTGTCGCTGTGCTGATGCCTGCTTACATGTTTAAATGAACACACAATTCAAAAGGAGCACCGACCGCGACTGCACCGGCCAACAACCACATTAGAATCCTCTTGATCTGGAATCCGCCTCTTCCTTCTCCGGCTCCGGTAACCGGTGAGTCTGAACAGGTGCAGCCGTTTAAATAAAATATTTACTCTATGGACTCTGTTCTGCTTTGTCCCATCACTTCTTCACTGAAAGCTGTGGAGATGAGGATTAAAATTCTGAAACACAACAAAGTCATTTTTTTTCCTGCATTCACTTCGCTCTGTCACGTTCTTCTGAAGATTTAACCTTTGACCTCTGCCTCCCCTACTTGACACATTGCTTTTAGCAAAGATAAAGATGTCTTTTGAACTTGACAGCTCTTTCATTTTGGCACTCCGTCTATCTTCTTTTCCCTTTTTCTCAGATCTCTCCCTCCTCATGATCGACTGTAGCCCACGGTGCGACGAAATATTTACCAGCTCTATTTTATTTCATGGAACGCTGATTATTTTTTTTCTGTTCCTGGAGCAATATTTTGTCGTTTTTCCATCCTGTAACAGAACATCTCTACCGTCGGATCCAGAATTGCAGATGTTAAACTCGGCGATCCCGTTAGAGGACCTTGTTTGGCCTCTCGCTGCAACACGTGAGCTGGGAGGAAAAACTGAAGCGAGGGGAGTTAAATTCTGGCCAAAGAGATTCACATCAGCTGCTGTCCAGGAACTACTCCGGCTCCAAATAAATATCTGTATTTGATCAATAAATTGTCCAAATCCCACATATTGGAAGGAATCGATAAGCGATTGTTTGGCTTCTCCACACATTCACATTCCTCTGTTCCTTACCAGATTCAGACGTCCACTGCGTCTCGTCTCTGTGACGGAGGGAGGAAACCGGGAGAGGAATGTTGGGAGTGGTCGAGTTCAGGAGATGGAGGGATTAGTCTCTGGATGACCTCTGTATCCTCGCTCCTCATGTGCGATCCTAGCTTTCCTATTGGTTCAGGACCTGGAAGCCAAAACAGCCTCTCAGACGTCTAATTGCTTTCCGACACCTGGTGAGCTCCACGAGGAGGAGGAGCGGCGGCGATGAGGTCGTTTGAGTTTAGAGCGGCTTGAAGGGTCAAGGAGAAAAGTTTCACCTTTACTTTTATTGTTTTTATCTGAGTTTTTATGTTCTCCCTGTCTGGGCTCTCCGGCTTTCTCCAACCTCCAAAACCATGCAACTGAGGTAAACTAATTGGTTCTAAATTGTTCGTAGGTGTGAATGTGTGCGTGACCAGTTGTTTGTCTTTCGTGTGACCTTGCAATGGGCTGGCGACTCATTCGGAGTGTACCCCACCTCTCACCTCTAAATTTATCTGATCTGATTTTAGTTTCTGGTTCACAGTAGGAACCTCGGAGAAATAAGTTCTTCGACGTTGTGATAACATAACATCCGGTATGTCACTAAATATTCCTTGTTTATTTTGTTTTTCCACACTTTATTTTGAGATGTAAACTGCTGGGGCAGATTTGTTGCATTTTAGTAAGTAATTTTATTTTTTTTTGTGAGGGAGTTTTTCCTCGCCACTGTCGCTTATGCTTGCTCTGGAGGGTTCTGTTGGGTTCTGTTGGGTTTCACTGTGACAAACCTATTTGGGATAGGATAGGATGGCGGCGCGTGCACACGCAGCGGTTCCTCTCTTTCCTGCTAGAGTGGTTCGTTCATCTTTTTTTACTGCCTGAGGACTGTAATTTCATCTGTGCTATATGTTGTGCATAATAGGTATATTTGACAATAAAGTTGACTTTGACTATATTTAGTTTAGTTCCTGTTTGAGTCTGTTGCACACTTTATAAACTCATAAGCTTTTCTTTAGTCTAGAAATAAATGGTTTCATTCATAAATCAAATACTAAGATCACCGTGAACGACAGCCGGTGAACTCCGTCTCCCCCGATGATGCTGCGGGCTCTGAGCCAATACCTGAGCAGAAAGCAGGTCAGTGGGGAGGATTACCCTCCCACCAGTGATGCGGGGGCACGTCTGAATATTAGTTTTCCTTCTCTTATTGTTCAGTTTGTCTGATATGAGTCTGATTGGGGCAAATCCTCTTTGAGCCACTTACATTGATGACATTAATCAGATTTGAGGGTATTTGTGGATCAAATCCCTCAAAAGGATTTATGAAGCCGATGAAAACCTGGAAGTTGTTCCTTCTGCTGTAATCGCTGATTAGTACGTCATCTGATGATGTTTCAGACATAATCTGCCCACAGATGGGGAAAAGCTGCAGCTGATTGAACCGATTTATATTATTTTTTAAAAAACAAAGTAAAATTAGTAAAATTTTTCATGTTTTGTTTTTCCTTGATATTCAAACAGCTGCGTTTGTGACCTGAGCCACAGCAGGACAAAGTAGCCTGAAGAACAGGATTCACATGTTCTGTTAATTATGCAAGCTAAAGCAAAGATTATGCAAATTTCAGTTTATCTTTATTTGGTTTTTCTCAATTTATGGTGTTGAAAAGGTAGAAATTATCGTTTTATCTTTACTTAATGCTCCATTTTTTTCTGTGAAACGCTGCTGTAGTTGTTCCAACTGAAACGAGATCGACCTGAGACAAAATATCCCTAAAACCGCAGCGAAAAGTTCTATAAAATAATCTCTTTGTCGTCTATAAAGCAAATGGACTGGTTATGTAACTACTTCGGCTTCGATCTGCAGCGTTGACCGAAACATTCGCTCAATGTTGACTCCTTCCTTTAAGAAATAAAGTCCAGTCCAGTGATTATATCACCGATGATGTCACACATGTCATTTCTATTGAGTCCAGATGGTGACACATTACGGAAATGAAAACCAGTCGAGACATTTTGACTTTCCCCGGTGAGTGAAGTTTTACATGCAGGTTGGGAGATGGCGCCCACAGAAGGGCGGGGTCAGATGGAGGGAATGAACAACAGCAGGCCGGATCAAATCCGGCGATTAATGCAGAACACTTTGATATTTATTAAATTCGCTCGCAGGGAGGAAGCAGATAAAAAGCTCAACACTGCGAGGAGCCACGTCTTTCCTGCCTCTGAATACAAAAGGTCAAAGGTTGCACTGGAAGGATTCGAGGGACTGGAAGCGGATGAGACGTGGTTTGCGGTTTCATCATGAAGCCCTCAGGCCTCACTGGAAGATTAGAACATTCCAGATGACGGGGGAACGTTCCAGATTTTATGTTTTGGACATTGTCACCACCTCTGTCTTTGTTTTTGTTCTTCGTTTGACCGAGATAACCTGAGCACTTATCCAAACTTAGGTGAACACACACCCACCCACAATGCATTGCCTACAGACAGGCCTGCAGAGCACACCATGTATTTTAACCATGCTCACAAACTGGAAAAAGGCCTCAGCGTAGTAAACAAAGGAGCTTATGTAAGCGGGTCGGAGGTCGGGAGTATAATGGCCGCCTGTGTGGAGGTAATAAGGAGGAAAACGCACACACAATGCGGCCCACGCTTTCATCCACACCCAACCAGCCTGCCAAGTTATTTTGTGACATCATGCAGTTTCAAATGAACAAACTCTACTAGTTTTTTTGTACATACAGCTATCGTTCTAGGATCATTCCTGTTCTTTTAGGAAGTACCGTGACATAATGTTTGTTGTTGTCTCCAGTTCACTGGAAAATATGTTGTTTTGTGACATCAAAAGGTTTCGCTGAGTGACAGAAATGTTTTATTGTGATGTAAATTACTCTGACTGAACAGGGCAGGAACCGACAGAGGAGGAATTAGCCTCAGGGCTCATCGGGTCATCCGTTCAGGTGAGGGGGTGACGACCACAGAGAAGGCTTCCTTACAGTAGATGTTGGAGGTGTGTACCGACTCTGATTAAAAAAAAAATCACACACCTGATGAATATGGTCTAAACAGACCTCCTGAGGCATGAAGGATGCTCCATGTTAACCAGATTAGGTAACAAGAATCTGAGGATGAGCCCGGAGCACTAAAAACTCGACCCTGCCACAGGTTTTGCTCGCACAAAAACGCAAACATGCTAGCAGACACTCAGCATTCAAGCGTTCTCGCCATGACACCTTTTCAAAATAACAGACGACCGGAAACGGCTGCAGGATCGACACGATGGACTCCAGACGGACACAGAGATTGAGTTCCGGCGCCTCTGAAGCCTTGATATCAACCAGAGGGAATCACCAGTTGGTGATGTCATCAGGTTTATTCATAGGCCATCGCCACCGCCTCGCCTCACCCAATGTCTCCTCCCAGCCTGTCACGTTTTCTCCCTCCCGTCTCGCTTGGATGTCGCAAACCACAACAAAGGACATCCTAAATATAGTTCCTCATCGATCCTCAGCAGGAAAGCCGTTCACTTTCACCGCTGTTAAAGGTCAGAGGGGTTAACTGCAGGAGCTCATGTGGAGGTGTAGCTTAGCATCCTGTTAGCATCCAGAGGAGAGAAGCTGATCTTTCTACAATAGAGGCTGTGTTTCCACTGTTTAGCTCCAAAACTTAGCCACGAAAGGTAAAATTATTTCCATGGTCTTGAGTTTCCAGAGTCTGGTAACACGATGAACCTCCGTGCAGCGTTCTGGCATCAGATGAGGCCTCTGAGTTATAGATCTGTTACTCACACTGGACCTCCTGGATTGTGTTTCATAACTACAGGAAAACAAACGCACTCCATCCAACGCTGGTGCTCGCCAGGTTTGAAAAATACAATGTGTTTTTATTCTGAATGTTTTCTAAGCGTCATGAGTGATGGTAAATCTGTCCTTGGGGTCATCAAGTGACATACCGCCTCCCCAAACTGTCTTATTGGTTTGCAATTTTAATATTACCACCTACAAATAAATGCTATATACATTCTTTATTCTGATAGGAAGGGATTCCCTCAGAAATAATCCGGGTTTCCCCTCATCCCTGTGGAGATGACAGGAAGGGATTTGGCATTTATTCCATCAGGAACATGAATGACGGAGTTGTCGGCAATCACAAAGCAGCAGATGAAAGTTTAGCCTTATCTGCCTCTTTTAATGCCAGTAAAGGTCGGAGCCGTGTGGCGTCTCCGCCCACCGTCACCAACCCCCACACACATGAAAGGAACACGCCTGTAAATCAAATGTGGAAAATGGCGGCAAAGCCCGTTTGAGGTTTCCCTGCGTTTTGCAGACAGGAGATGTTTTTCTGAGCAAGGTCATAGTACAGAAATCTGGAATCTGTACAGAGGCTTTCTCCTGGCCCTCCATCACCCACAGCCATGACGGCCGCGTCCCAATTCTGTTGAACCCTCACCCTTCGAAACAGAATTCTCTCAGGCGTAAGAAGGAAAGTATTCTAGTTCTACACAAACCTGTTATCGACTATCAGTACCGACGTCAGCCGAGCGCCCCGTTTCAAACAAGTTGACGATGCAGGGTGAGCGTTTGCGTCACGTCGCCCTCACACACGGCTATTAGTTGAGGGAACACACAAACATTCCGACAGACATGCACACGTATGTACATGTATGGGAACAGACAGGTGCACGACGACTCGTTTACATCGTCCCGTCTTCATCGTTGTCTGTCTCTTTGTGTTCCTCTTTCATTCCTTTGTGTCGTAACGCATCAATTTTCCTTCCTGTTATGCAACTTGACTTTGTTGGAGGTCTCAAACCGCCCCCACCACCAACCCCCCCCCCGGTGGTGTTCCTGCAATTTTCAGTATTTAGATGTAAAAATGTCAAACAAATATGTGACGTGTTTTTCCACCAGAGCTCCATAAACCATCACACAATCATATTTGTGGCCTTCAGTTTGGGAAGAAGCAATAATCCTTTGGAATATGCTCGGTTCTTTTTACAGCAGCTCAGTCCATCATGGGATTGTAAAATGGGATGCGAGTTGGCGTGGAGTTATTCTTATGTCAGTGCCATTTCAGCTGCACATGGAAACCTAATGGACATCAGATGTTGGGTCCTGTTAGCCTGACAGGGGGAGTTGGAGGGGGGTTGAGGGGCCGATTTCATTGCAACACAATTGTTTCTGCAGAAAGTGTGTTAGAAAAACCACGTCTGGGAATATCACTGGGCTCCCTCTGCAGGGAGTTGAATGCCTTTTGAGGAGAGCGAGTGTTCAAGTTTTAGGAGTGGAAAACAAGCGAACGCTGCTTTGATAGAAATTAGATTGTATCAGGAAATAGATCGTATCAGAAAACAGGTCTTATCAGGCGTGACCTCATTGCACACACCCTGTCAAGAAGCGTTACAGCTCTGAAATGGGAAATCCCTCTGAAAACAAGCGATTGCTGTTGCCAGGCGACCATCCGAGGTTCTCCGAGTGTGACCCTCACCTGTAGCATCGCAGCTGATTGGTGGGGGGAGAGGAGTCGACTGGAAACCAGTGCGTTCTCACAAAAAAACAGAAGCGATTTCACAATGAAAGTAACAAATAGTTTCTGGTGTTGCCATAGTAACGCTGCTTCACTCAGATCTGGCTCATTCCAAACTAAGAAGGTTCCCTCATCTGTCAACTCCAGGCATTTGGAATCATTTATTTATCATGAGTAGCTTATGAGATAAAAGGGATTTTCCTTGATCCAGATCTATTTCAATTTTAGACTGATGAAACAACCAATCTGGATCCAAGCCGGACATCACGCCGAAACGCCAGGACTCCTTAAATTGGCTTTTTTAATGTATTTATCATTCTATTTATTATTTTCCTTGATCCTGGAGGTAAGAATACCTCCTGGAAGCTTCTCACATCACTCAAGTTAAGAAATCTCTTCAGAAACATGTTGTTTTGATTGGCCATGGTGAATCGTTTTTACATTTAGGACGCAGGATGAATTAAAAATAGCATTTTGGCTCAGGAGCAGAAAAGACTGAAAGACTCACTCTGCTGCGATTCGTTCTGGACCCAGACGGATTGGGAAGGAGAACAGATTCCACAGCTGCTGCAGATGTGATCTGTCTCTGTGGATCAGGACGACGGCGAAGGATCCAGAGGATTCGCTCCACACGCAGCTCGAACCTATTTGGACACAGGAAGCTGTGCTAAGCTGCCATTTGGTGAATATAAACGTCCGCACACATCATTACATTTATTAACTCCATGCTTGCTTTACGATGTCATTTCCTCATCATCACTGGTCCTAATTATAAATGACGTTTTTTAAGGAAATGAGGTCTTTTATTTTGAAATAGAACCACAGCGTTTGTCTTCGTTTAATAGTTTTGGCCTCAAATTAAGTTGATTAATATTCACATTTAAAACTTTCCAGTGTCACCATCCCAACTGTATTTTGATTACAGTTTTCCCATGGGGGCTTTACGGAATATCCTTGTTTCCCATGCAGATGTTTTTCTCTTCTTCACTGATGGTCGAGCAGATGCACAGGTAAACTTCCTGTCAGGTGATTTGAGCTGCAATTACCCACAAATATTCTCCCCTCCATCACGTTCCACGTCCCAGAACACACAGTGAGATTCACCTCTGCTGCGACGAGCTGGCAGTGGAAAATATTCCCACAGATGTCTTGACATTTTTGGCAACGGTGCGTTTATCTCCAAGTATTTCTTTTGTTATCTGACGACAGCTGCATTAATCATGTTTCAACAGCTGGTTGCTATTTGCCATGAACTCTAACATTACATCTGAGGCACATGCTTCACTACATGGAAATATATTTATGGGATGTTTCTGGGTGTTAACCTGAGCTTGGAGATGCCTAAAGACGCTCCTTCCTCAGGTATGAGCCTCGCGACAGACGTTCCTTTAATGTCTTTCTAAGACGGACGACTGTCAACTTCTGTGTGGACAAAGATGAATGAAGTGTCACCATGGAAACAACAGAACTCTGCAGCATCTACTGTCCTCAAAACACACAAACGGTTTTTCCAGCACACACGTGATGCTGCATCTCTAGGGTGATACGGTCGGTTACAGTCACCAGTGTGTTTATACAGCTCACGTGTCTGCAGTCACCCCATGGGGCAGGGGGCAATAAATCAGCTATTAAAGAGGAACTTTTAATGTGAAGGCACTAAAATGTTCATCTAAACCCAAACTCCTACACAGCTTTTATGTGTCTCTATAGATCATTCTATATCTCATGTTATCTGGATGTTCCCAGATATTTAACATCTGTACTGCAAAATGAGATTTTTGGCATCAGTTTAAAACAAATTAATCCGTGACTCAGAGCTCAGTTATGTTTCTCACTCTATGCACAGATTATATGTCAATCTAGAGTTTCATGAATGCAATCTGAAAAGTTAATGTAGTTGAACCGTAATAACAGTCGAAACAGCACCAACGTTTCTGCAGTGGATGCTAAATGTGTTATTTTACTGGATGGATTGACTGCTGGATACTTTATTAATCCTGAGTTGAAACTCAGGATTATGTCACACGTGACGCCTCACTTCAACACTAGATTTATCTGCTGCCTCTCTCCAGTTAAGTACTGTTTGTTCACCTGCAGGCATTCGACTCAGAGAGATAAATTCTGCTGCTCATCTGCCAACTGTTTGAACAAATAGGATTAAAGATAAAGAAAAATAAAACTCCTGCTAGCAGCTGTTCTCAAACACACCCTTATGTCGTTATCCACTGAATCCAGACCGTCTGATGGAATCCAAAACTCCGAAGCAGTCGGCGGTGAATTTAGAGGTTTTACTCAGACATTTTCCAACTAATTTATGTTTGCTTTACATTTGTTTTACATTTTTCTATGTATTGAGTCTGATTTTTGCTCTTTGGTTTCTGCATTTCCTTCTTGGCATCAATCCTGTCTGCTGCATCAGTACTGCTTTATGTGCCTTCAATTGCCCCATGGGGACGAATAAAGTTTTTTTAATTGAATTATAAAACTCAGGGCCTCCAGACTGTATTTCCGTTCATTCTGACGACCATGAGTCAATTGACGAGAGAAGTTCTTTTTCCATGACACTGTCAGAAAATGTTCTCCTTTATTTTTCATGAAATTATTTATCACACTGTGTGCCATTTAAATTTTCTCAGTGTAGACAAGTTTATGTCTCGTGTGGAGTTTAATGTCAGGATTAAATGACTTCCAGTCACACTAAATGCTTCACCATCACTGACTCCTCTTCCAGTTTGACTCCCACTGCATCCGACTAACATCCACCCATGCTTACGCCTCAATCAACGACCAACGAATAACATACTCATTTCCACCCGCAACGTAGCTTCACAACAGCAACATTTATTATAATCAACGGTATTCTGTCAGATGTACACAATATACAAATGGTGCATTTTATAGCAAATATACTTTTTAATGGAGACAGCAGCAGCAGAATTGGCATGTATAAAAATACACATTTGATTTTTGTCACACAACATACCAAATAAGGGAATATATTTATATATAATTATGTATTCTGCATCATAAATATGAAAATTATACACAAAGAACAGGACTCACTGTAATGGGGATAATATTAATAAAGCAGGAGGAAGTACTTTTTGAGACACTTAACAATAATATGGCCTTATTCCAGTGTGTGAGAGCCTGTGGAGGAGATATGTAAAGTTCATGATAACACTGTTGATGTGGAAAACTGGTCATAAATTATCTGTGGATTTCTGGTGAAATGAACGACACATGTGGAACACAGTCATTTATCGTTAAGTGTCAGCACTGGAACAGAAAGATCATGTAATGGACAAAACAACAATAGTTAAACAAAAACACACGCACACACACACATACACACACACACACACACACTGTAGGCTGTGTCCTTGTCATTCCTGTGAAAGGATTTCTGGGTAAAATGAATGAAGTGCTATAAAAGCCAGATTTCTCCCTCGGCGGCACGTTTCCTCACATTCCTGCTCAGGACACTCTGTCGACCATCACATCACATTCAGCAACATTCCGAACACACACCGACAGTTCGCCTTCTCGCACCGCCCCCTCCCTCCTGGATCACAGTGATAGAAACCAGAGCTACAGAGGACAACACTGCCTGCTGTGTGTCTGGAAACTCGGCCCACACGAATAAATACCCGACTGATTCACCGATTTAGACAAACGACAATATTTCACTTTACAAATTCAATAGCAATAAAAAAAAGTTGCAGAGGCCTTTATGGACTTTTGATAAAATGTTTTCTTAGGGAATAAGAACGTACAAAACATCCCTCCTCTGGCATTCTTAACATCGCAGGTGTTGTGGATAAAGCTTGGATGAAGACATGGCAGTCGTCACGACTATATTTTTTTGCCACAGACAGCAAACATTTTGTGATTTATCTTCTAAAAAAATGTGACCTTCATGTGTTTCTGTACGCACAAAAGAACATAGATGATTTAATTTACAATAGAATCAAATGTTTTGAAGCAAATCTTATCAAAATTGATCCAAAATTTTCCTGTTTTTGTCTTGGAATTGATTTCCAGTCAGTTTTAGGATTTTCTTCCTGACTAAAAAAAATGATGATTAAAGTTTATGAAAAGAAGGACAAAGAGTAGGAGAAGTAGAAGGAGAAGGAGAAGGAGAAGGAAAAGAAGGAGGAGGAGGAGAACAAGAACAACAAGAACAAGAACAAGAACAATAAGAACAAGAACAACAAGAACAAGAACAATAAGAACAAGAACAACAAGAACAAGAACAATAAGAACAAGAACAAGAAGAAATCCTCTTCTTTCAGTTTGTTTCCATTAGAGACTGAAAACCAATTCCAAAGAATAAACAAGGACACCACCAGAGAAAAACATTTTTCAGAGGAACCAGAGACTCAGTTACTAAAAATATATATAAACTGTGATAATTATAACCAACAACTTCACCAAAGCAGAAAGTGTACCTTTGAACTCTGTATGTACCATTACAGTAAAGTGTTGGCATTGGATTACATCTGCAAGAACGTCAAATGCGTACACAGAGGAATATATCGCATGGGTACATGAGTACAGATAAACACAACTGAACGTATAAAACAAACACATACACAGTTTGTACAAGTTCTTATTTACACGTATGACTCTTCAGCAAAGAAGAGCTGACCAAACTCGTCCACTCTTGGGTCGCTGCACCTCCGGCTCTGCCATTCCTTCTTTCCCTGCACGATGGCCAGCGCCACCTCCTGACTCCTCCTCAGGCAGATATCGTCCTCATCCTCAGCCTGGGAGGAAAAGTAGTTCCTGACGGCCTGGGTGGCTGTGGGAGACAGGCAGAAGCGTGGCGTGGCGTGGTTTGGCTCCACCTCTGACACTCTCAGGCGGCCGTTTTGGGTCTGAGTTTTTGAAGTGCGACGTCTGTCCAGAGTGAGACTGGCTGCAAAGTTCGCAATGACCTTGCTGGGTTCTGATGCTCGACGGGAAAGATCTAGAGTCCTCGCTTTGTGGTCCTCAACAGGGTGAGACTTCTGTCTCTGCAGCACCAGAGTGGTTGAGCTCTGTCCATAGAAAACCCCCTGCGGAGGCTGCATGCACTCGTTTCTAGCCGGCCTCTCTGGACCCTCACTTCCTGTCTGCTTAGGGCTGTTAGGGGAACTCGGAACCACCGGGGGTCTGTAGGTGGAGGTCTGATCGCTGAGCTGCCTCAGCTCTCGGACTGTCAGGGGTTTCTCTGTCCCCCTGTAGAACGGAGAGCGCCCCCTATGGAGCTGCAGCAGAGCCTGCTGGTAGGACGGAGGGCTGCTGGATCTCCTTTGGCAGGTTTGGTTGACCGTCGCGGCGTCCTGGCTGCTGCTGGAGACACCATTAGTGATTGGTTGGGTCCTACCGTTCACCGCCGGTAAGTCGTCCTCCGTATGCCCGTTATCCGGTTGCCTTAACGACAGGCGCCGTTCTTTCTTGAACCACGTATTCGGGTGAAGGCCATGAGAATGAGAAGGGGTTTGGCTGCTTCGAGGGGCTTGGGCAGGCTTTGGCCAATGAAGCGGGGCTTCGCTCTGAGGAGGGGAGCCCCTGGGAGACAGCTGGTGTCGCCCAGGACCGGCGGGGGAGACAGGAGCAGGTTCAGCCAAAGGAACGGCCCCAGCGGTGGGGTAGTCAGTGGAGTACTGGGAGAAGGCGGAGTCCAGAGAGCTAAGGGAGGAGCCTGTGGGTGAGGTCGCCGGCGATGACAGGCTGGAACAGCTGGCATCAAGTCGCAACGGAGGCGGCGGGATGTGCTTCATCTTCCTTCGGCCGCTGTTCTGGATTTTCGCGCCTACTTTCTCACATCCAGCTTCTTCCTCCTCCTTCAGCTGCAACCCGATCAATCCTTGCTCCAAAAACACTTCATCCTCCTCCCCCTCCATGGCGGCGTCGTAGCTCGCCTTCCTCAACGGTGCGTGGTGGTTATTGGTATGAACGATCACTGTTCCAGAAGGTGTCGTGCTTGCCAGGGCCAAGGCGGGCTCTGAACTCCTCCTCAGCCTCCTCGGACCCTGCGATGGTCCGTTGGCCTGACGGGAGCGGTTCTGTCGAACCGCGGGACTAAACCTCCTGGGCCTGGCCAGCGGGGGGAGCTGGAGCAAGAGGCTGGCCTCCGGGTCGGGATCAGGGTCACAGTCGCTGAGTGTGATGACGGAGTCACGGCTGCGACTGTCCGGCTTGTCCTTGTCCCGGAGGGGAAGCTTCTCCTGGTAGGGAGACTCAGGCTCGTCGTTCAGCTCGTTCTCCAGACTGTCGTAGGACGAGTCGTTCATCTGGAATGACGACACATCTGGGAAGAGGAAAAATGGAAAGGAAAGAAAGGGAGGACGATATATTAGGAGGAGGATGAATCCATAAAGGATATAATGATGAGTTATGGAACTTTTGCAGACATCCCCCCATCATAAGAGTATCTCCAAACTAAGATAAATCAACTCCCGAGGAAAAGGAAATTTATGTCCACGTCAACCTGCACCAATAAAAACCATAACTGGATCCTTGTGGTCTTTTGCTCTCTCCTGATAGAAGCTTCATTCACAATGCAGATGAAGAAAAACTATGACCCCTGAACAAAATGGACAGAGCCACAGTTCATAGCCGGGGAACAGAACTCCATCCTGCTTTGAGCTTCTTGACCTTGCTTGGTTCTCGCGCCAGAAAGAGAGTGTCCCGTTAAATCAACACTTGCAACCTGGCAATCAACAAAATTGCTCCGGGTCAATCTGCTGACCCCAATCAACAGGCCTGAAAGGGCCTAGGTAACTTAATTAGCCACATGCTAACGTGAATACACACAAAGTCAGCCAGTCAGCCTCAAATCACCTTGTTATAACATTTCGAGGTAAAGTCGACTACTGTGTCCAAACCTCAATGCCGTCTTTGTCCCGAGCATCGCCAACTTTCCCCGTGACACACTTCCTCTCAGCTTCCCGACTCCCAGTCCTTACCTGAACCGTGATCGCTGCCGCTGCTCTTCTGGCTGAAGCCTCTGAACAGCGAGGTGACGTCTTCTCCAAGGACGCTGCAGCAGTTTTCTATGAGGAAGCAAATGAGCTCGCACACCTGCAGGGAGAAACGTCACCCGGTTAGAACGCGATGGCCAAGGACGTTTCTGTGCATCACCGTCTTTTCTTTGAGGGTGTGATTCTTTTGAGACCATTCAGGGAAGCCAGGCAGAAGATGTAAGTCATCTATGCTAGCAAAACATATGCATATGTGTAGATTTTCTAAAATCATACACAACCACACCCATGTTTTGTGGATGTTTTGATTAAATACCGCTACGTTGGCATGCTGAAACGCTAAAAATAAATTCCTGCATATTTGAACTCTGAAATCTGTCTAATTTTGTGGAATTATGACCTGAGCAAGAATGTGACATCAGATCCAAACAGCTGTCCAGAGTTGTCCTCTTTTGCGTGACCTATATTATCATTCTGCAGAAAGCTTGTGTTCCACGCCAGCTAAGAAAACATCCAACCCCTCATTCCGAGCCCTGGATGATATCCCGATAATGAAAAATGACATCATGTGTTGTTTTGATTAACACTGGCACAAATATTTTAATCCTGTTTTTCACACAAATATATTTTAGATCTAAGAAAATGCACATTTCTATATTTGCCGTCTCAGAATCAAGGACTGGGAAATGCAACTTTTGCAAACAACTTGCGACACGTTTTCTCCAGGAATCGACACCCTGAAGTTGAAACCTGCCGAAGGTGCAAATGCATTTGGGAAAAATCAGCCCACTTGGAATCCGTCCTTAAACAAATTACAGCACTTGGATGAAACCGGCGTCTTTCAAACTAAGCAGACAACATTTACAAAACACGGATGACACACGGAGTCAGCAACGCCAAACGGCGGTGACACATCATCAGCTCTTCCTCCAAAACCTGCCTGTTGTGTTTATAAGCCAGTAATTTTTCCTGAGGCGGCTCCGTCTCTGTGACGGTTTAAAACGCACTTCAGGGCCTCGCTGTTTGTTTGTTGGGCCAGATGTTGTCCATCCGTTTGTCTGCATGGTGTCCATATGTGTGACATGACTCACCAGAGGAGTCCATCTCACTAATAAAGAGTTACGACTTCGTAGATCCAGTTCTAAAATTAAGTGCGTTGTGTTTTCGGGCTTTCAGAATATTATTATTAATCTCAAATAAATTATTACATATTATTTTATTTTAGAATGAATGTATTATCTTAATGCACACTTTGTTTATGAAACAACCATTAAAGACCCCTTTATTGTATTTATATGGGACTGTGCAGACAGAACAGCGACAGGGCAGCACTTATTATACTAGAACTCATAATAATACTAAATAACACGAAGATTATGTCGGCATGTCAGACAAATAATTTGCAAAGCCGGTAAAAAGCAGAGCTGAGTGGCTTTTAGGGAGATTTGGCTTTAAAGCCTCTGATATAACCGTAACCCTTTGAGTCGTCCGATTGGTTGATCCGCCGCTGGGTTTCGGGCTCATGTCCAAAATGCAGTGTGATGAAACGGAACGGCACAAACTCTTCTGGAAGTTCTTTCCGTTATATAACTTTAGTTCCATATTTGTTCCATTCCTCCCATCAGGGACAGTTAATCCCCAACAACTGTCTCCCTGCAGATACCACATCTGCTAACCTGAAGCCATGAGGACACATTCTATGTACACTATGTAATTGTCAGCTCTGCTATCCATGACCGGCGGCGATGGCAAAACAAAGTCGAAATGTAAAAAACGAAATGCAAAAAAAATGTCTGATCTGCCTGTGGTCCTTCCTCACGGCTGATGCTGTTAAAGACAGCAGGTAGATGATCCACAGGTGCTCCGCCTCAACATCTTTACACTTTACGACACCATTATCTCAGAAAGACAACACATTTCAGAAATTTGCCTCAGGGAAGGTGAAACTTCTTTGTTTACCAGTACAAAATCTTTAAGACATCGTGATTGAAAACTGAATCCTTAACACTAAAATTAAATCAAATCCATTTCTCTAACTTTAGGTCCTGTCCTCCCTTCAGGACAGGTGTTATCCTAGTACTCGGGGTCATCACATTTGCTGATGATATTGTGTTTTTCTACATCAATGCAAGAAATATAAAAAACAAAATAAAACCTGTAATCTCCCATAATTCCATATTATGAAGAATGAAGTCGTTAAAAGGTCAAACTGACCCATTCCTCCTCTTTCCTTCTGTCCCTCTTTCTGTCATTCTCTAGTTTTCTACTTCCCTCTTTCACTTAGTCTTCCTCTCCTCTCCGTTTTGAGTCATCTTTAAATATTTGTAAACTTCTCCACTGCTGCTTCATTTTTCAGTTTGTTCCTCTGATGCTAATGTCTTTTACTTCAATTTTGCGTTGTTGTGTTTTTTTTTATCACAGTTAATGCTAATGTCTGGAATTAACTGTAATTACAAAAAACCCCACAAAAACGCAGAATTGAAGTAAAAGTTTGGTGTAGCTTTGGAGAAAAACAACATTCTTGGGAACGATTTGTCTGCGCCTCCATCTTAAGCAATACACAAATTAAAGCCGCTCAGAATCTCCTTAAAGACTGTGTTTAGCCAAAAACATCTAAATTATATGCTTCATGGACGACGCAGAGACTAAACTGAGGTGGTCAGAACTGAGTGTTCACATGTCTGTAGACAAGGTTGGATACCAACCGTTACAAAGCCAGAGACCCACGCTAGTTTAAATTTGCCCCTGGCTCAAACCGCAATGGAGGCGGGGGGGGGGTTGGTCAGGGAGGTTGGGGGTGTTGGGGTAGATGTTGAAATCTCACTTTGTTATTTTTGAGCGTTTCTTCCCAGAAAAAGGACGTCTGTGTTCAGGCTGCACACAAACAGGCAGTGTGAGAGAGAAAGTCAAGTGTTATCAGGGGAGTGTTTGTTAAGGAGATATTTAGGTATTCGCGGGTGTTGAGGGTGTGTGTGCTGACAAGTATGTGTGTGCGCTAGCGACACAATTTTCCTCTAAAGCACACACACACACACACACACACACACACACACACACACACACACACACACTTGGCCTCAGGATTTTGAAGGAAATTCTTTACATGTTTTCTCAGTGAACTTCAACCACCTCCAGCGTATACTGTACACACACACACACACACACACACATTTCAAAAGATAAGCAAACCAACCACCCACAGAGAACACAACATCGTCTGCTATTCAGGTGCTGTAACTTTCCAGATAGACGTCAAATCAGAAACTTGTGACTACACAGTTGGTTCTGATTGGGTGGGAAGGTGTGTGTGTGTGTGTGTGTATGAGGGGCTTCCCTGTGGGATCTCTGGTTGCAGCCACTTCTGGGGAATTCAAGCTACTTTAGGTCAACTCGGCTGGTGTGGGGGTCTCTTCTTTACTGTTATCTGACATCTGAGTGAGTGATTGTTCAAATCCACGCTGGTGCCTCTGAAACAACCTGGCAGCTTCGTTTCTGCTAGATAAATGATAAATCTTTGGGAATATCCATGGCGGTGAAACAACACACTTCGTTGTAATCTGCATTTCTTTTCCCTCCTGCTTTTGTGTGTCTGTTTTGTGTTTCCGTTTGACTCTCAGGCCGTATAAGGACTCGCTACGGGTCCTCGCTCGGCCTCTCTGCAATTAGCCATCGGCTCTGCGCCTGGTTCCTCGGAATAGTCTCAGGGGCCGAGGACATAAAAACCAAAGCTATTGGCGTGACGACACCAGAAGGGTATGTCTGCGTTTTATTGAACAGAAATAACCCTTTCATGGCATCGCAATCATTCCAGTGGAAGCCAAATACTTGCATCAATCTACAAGATGGGGAGTAAAACACACCTGTAGCAGCTCAGCATGTTGTGTAGTATTTATAAATCATGTCTGTAGCTGTTGTTTAGCTCTGCTGCCCCTGCTTCTGTCCAAAGGTCACAAAACGCTCTGACACTGGAAAGCTCACAATTTGTTTCGGTCATGCGTAAAACCAGTGATTTGTGGGTTTACGAGGGGTCAGGTGTGCGTTTGCTTGACATATAAGGTCATCCCTCGCGCTGGTATTTTCTGCTTCCCTACGTCATGTGACAGGAAATGGATAATATTTATCTACGTTCAAGTATTTCAATAGTTTTCTGATAGATTGAGAGAATAAACAGCTTTAACTAACAATTGGCTGCAGCCTCTCCATAGCGTCTGCATGTTCACCTTTTTGGTGCCCTCCCCCTCCATCTCAGGGGTGCTGGGCGCTGGAGCCCAAAGCATGCTGGGAGCGATGCAGACGGACAGGTTGAAGGCATTCATCTGGTTGTCATTGGCGTTGCCTTGGATGCAGTGCAGCACGGCGATCACATGTCGCAGCAGAAGGAGGTTCTCGCTGGGCAGGAGGTGGAGCAACCTGAGGGAGGAGAGGGATGGAGGGACGGAGGGATGGGGAATGGAGGGACGGAAGGGTGAAGGGGCGTTGGGACGGAAGGATGGAGGGATGGGTAACAGTGAGTGACTGCAGCAACCACTAAACACCCACTCACTGGTCTTGTTCCTCCAAGGGTGTGTGTGTGTGTGTGTGTGTTCAGTGTGTCGGCTGTTCTCAGCCTCCACAAGAATTTCTCCACAAACATTCTCATTGTTGCTTTCAAGTTACTTTTATTTTCCCACGCAGAAGGAATTTTTGTTCCTCTGGAGCTGAAGTTATAGTTCTGTCTTCATCCTTAAAAAACTTTCTAAATAAAACCACCTTTTCTTTAAATGTATATTGAATATTTCACATTATATTCCTTTAAAAGAGGAAAATTAACTGTAATAGTGAAGCAGGGCTTCAACCCTCCTACCTCCGGTTGGCCTGGATCCTCTCCTCCATGGCCTCGGCGTCTGTGGCCTCCATCCACTGGTCATACAGATCCACACACAGCAGACTGCCAGGGATGTTCCTCATGAAGTCCTGCAAACATCACATTTAGATTTGAGCCACTTACACTCAAACCCACCTGACAACACAAAGAAAAGGATTGATTTTTTCTGGATGTGTCTGACTATAAATTATTTTTTTTTACCAGTGTTTCTTCACTTGATTAGTTGATTAATATTTTTATCATTTTATTATAGAAAGAATCTGTAAGAAAAGAGCCAAAAATTAGAGGACACCTCTTTGCTGTCAGGACGGCCGACACTGACGTGGCTGTTTGTCCTGGATGTAGAACAATGAGCACCTTGTGTGTGTGTGTGTGTGTGTGTGTGTGTGTGTGTGTGTGTGTGTGTGTGTGTGTGTGTGTGTGTGTGTGTGTGTGTGTGTGTGTGTGTGTGTGTTTGTGTTTGTGTTTGTGTGGCTGGCAGCCTGCCTGGAAATGTAGAGGCAGATTATACTGTCTGGACTTACGTGATTTTGGATGCACATCAGTCGCTGCTGCTTGCTGTTGTCTGGTTTGAAACCAGCGAGATGGGGCAGAGTGTGTGTGTATGTGTGTGTGTGTGTGTGTGTGTGTGTGTGTGTGTGTGTGTGTGTGTGTGTGTAGGTGTGTGTGTGTGTGTGTTTGTGTCTGTCTGTCTTGTTTACCTTGAAGACAGCAGCAATGACGAACACAGACTGTTGCGCTATCTCCAGGTCTTCCGTCCCGTTGTCCAATCTATCCCGAAGCTCCCGGCACGCTTTGGCCCCAGCCGACCTCCTGAAGACGCCCCGGGTGTAGGGCCCCTCCAGGTAGAGGTACACCAACATGTCCTGGAGGAACAGAGATGAATGATTACCAGCATAAAATCTCCTAACATGAATGAAACAAAGGAACTTAAATGGACACATCAGTTTTTCTGACAGATGTAGGAAATCAAAAGCTGCGTATTTACATCCGCTTCGAGCAGAAATCACTTCATTGTTTGACACCAAAGGATTCATTCACTCAGAAGTCCTGTGATGTTTGAAATCAATGGAAATCAAAGAGACAGTATTAAGCTAATGCAGCTGTTTGTTTGGTTTGGTTCAGATTTAGAACTTCCAAGAATCAGATTTTTATTTGGGCAGAAGAGGTTAATCTGCGGGTGTTTTTCTGCAGGCTCTTCAGTTGGCTCCAAAGAGACTCGGTGGACACGACCCAGAGCTGCATGAAGACAAACCCTGTAACTAATGTGAATCCAGGAAACAAGTTGATTTCGGAGTGTTAACTAACCATCAACCACTTCAGCTGCCTTTTCCTAAATACACGTAACCCCAAATCCTGCCGTGACCCTTCTAGATGTGGTCCTGACCCCTCCTGACCTACGTGACCTGCACTCAGCTCACCATGACAGGCTTGGGCAGGCCGTGGTCTGGAGAGCAGACAGAGGTCAGGGGTCGTCCGAACAGCCGACCCTGAGTGGGGGAGAGTGGCGTCGTGGACAGGGGCAGGGCGTCCAGCTGAGGGTTGGACCCCTTCCAGAAGGGCCAGTTGATCAGAGACCTCTTCCTCTTAAAAGACTTCTGCTGACCAGGCTCTGTGGAGGAAGAGGAAGAAGAAGAGGAAGAGGTGAGCTGCGGTTTCACAGAGAACCAAATGCCAGATGCTTGTGTAATACATGAAAACGATTGCCATTTTATTTTGTGTGAAGCCCGGTGTCCTTAAAGTAAAGTAGCTGTATTGCATTTGTGTGGGGCCAATCCCATTTTCCCTACTTTGCCCCATCACTTTTGTTCATTTAGGTCTCCAATTCCTGCTTTTTCTGCTACCAAGCCTAAAAATCACCTGGGAAAAAAAACGGCGAGACAGAAAGACCCCAATAAGACAGCGACAGAGAGGCAGACTAAAATAAACCTCTGTTAGTTTAAGAGCACCGTGTTAAGTTCATGTATGCATGTATGTGTGTGTCATGTGTGGGGCTTTGTGTGTCCCGAGAGACTCGCGACAGCGTGTTCCCTGTGGAGTGTTTGCTCAGCAGTTGCCGAGACACAACGTCTACCTGTGCTGTTGGTTTAAACATCCTTCTGCAGGTCGGGCGTCTGTATGTTCCCTCTGACGTAACAGCACAGCGTGTTCCTGCACTTATGAAAGTGCATACTATGAGTGTAATGCAGCGCACGCTGATGAGAAGGAGCAGCAGGCATTCAGAGTTTCATCTAACCTCCCATCGCAAAACCGTATCGCCAACTGTGATAGAAATGTCAGTCAAACCCACAATGTCCCCGTGGAGCATGAAGACTTTCTGGTTCTGGTGAAAGTACCTGTTAAGCCGGGTGTGCGAAAGACGTCGTTGCATCAAATAAGACGATCACAGTGCAACACGAGATGATAGACCCCCACCAGCTGTTGTACAACTACCTTCTCTATGAGGGTATTCCACCTAGCAACAGCGACATCCCAGAGTCTACTCGCTAGTCATCTATTGGTCACTAGACTATCATCAACCTCAAGATTCTCAAGACTTCATTGTCGCTTGCGGCCTTGAGACTCAGGGGGAGCATGTCGGCCGTGACCACATCATGCCGCAATCTGACAGAAATCGTATCGTGTCACCCAAACGTACTGAAAAAAGATAATTTATCAGTTGCCTAACCAGTTGTGGTAAACCAATAATCATTTGTTGAGTAAAATGAAAAACAGTCAGGTTGTGAAATCTGATGACAATCTCTTTCAAATCAGCAATCTGACAAAACCGAGTGTTACAACCCAGCTAGAGGACTGGATAATGGTCACAACTCGTAATGGTCACAAAGAAATAATCAATATATAATACTAGTAATCACTCAGAGACGGCAAACCTCCATCAGATCCCTCATTATATCATTAATGGAATTTGGAATCACATCGGAGGCATTAGAGTTATCCGGATCTGGCAGTTTTCCCTCCTTGGCAGGATTAGCGATCAGAAAATATTGACCAGACGAACCGATGGCTCGTCATTATCCGTAACACACTGATGAAATGCAGAACAACTGGTATCATTTGCAGTGATTGTCAACACGGCAGTAAATCCTCCAAAGGGCCATTGCAGTAAACTGTAACTGTCAATCAGGAAGTGATGTCACACTCGGTGCGTTGTGGTGTGTTTGTAGCTGAGGATGGAACTCCCTAAACAAACTGAGCATTCCTACAGAGGGCGGAGGTCGCAGCAGCCCAAAAGGCCCAAATACATGACATACCTGGCGGAGAATTCATTACCTAATGGCAAACCGAGCCCAAACACACACTGCAGGATTGATGCCGATCGTTTCATTCAGGATGTAAATCGACATCGTAAAAACAAGACGTCGCTGCCATCATCGCACGTTGGTGCTGAGGACCCGTTTTCAGAAAGCAGGAATGAGGAAGCAGTCCGACGACCTGCCGACTGGGAGGACGACATCACTCATGCAGTAATCACACGGTATGCACCTTGCATAACAGACACTCGATGAAGTATTTACCTTCATGGGCAGTAAAAACGCAAGACGAGGCAAGACTTTAGTCTCAAAAACATCCGACCTCGTGTTATTGTGTCAGTGTGGGTTTCTCCTCCCGACCTAAACCTGGTCGTTGTTCTGACACAAATAAGCAGTAAGTAATGTAATTTTCTGTCATGATCATAAGCGCTTTAGAAGAAACTAACAATAGAAACACCAGATTTAGTCTGGGAGGGAAACGACTTGATGTTTTTAGCCAACAGATCCCATCGTCATGGCAATCTGAACCTGCTCAATGTGACATCACGGGCGGTTCCAATACTTTGCAGAATTTTGTGTTTTATTTTGGCCACAATAGGTCATGCCTGTCTTCTTGCTGTGATACCTATATGTGCATTACTTGTGTGAAACAATAGAGAGAAAAAAAAAGTTCCATATTTCCAAAACAGGAATGCTTGGAAATAAACGCCTTTAACTGGGATTCTGCCGCAGCTACCAGTGAGTGAGTAATTAGCAATCAATTATATAAGATGTTATTCTGCTGGAGACAAAGGGATCCGCGGTGAGGCCGGCGGTTGGCAAACCCAAGCCTCCCAGACTGGAAAACACTCGTTTTCTCCTCATCTTGTTTTCCCCCCTCTTTTTTTTCATCTGTTTCTTTTTGCCCGCACCCCCCCCCCCCACCCAGCCTCTCCCCCCCTCTGTAAATTCCTCCTCTTCTATCAGTTACAGTGAGTTGTTTCTTTTTCCTTCACCCATGCTGGCCTTCACACTCGCTCCACGGCTGACTCAACTCTTTTCACTTTCCATCTTCCTCTTCTCACACTCGTCCGCCTTCTGGGGTTTCTTCCTCATTGTCTGTCTGGTGTTTTTCTTGTTGGAACACAGAGTCTCTCATAACATCTGCTGCAGCCCCTCGTCCGCTAAATACCTTTCCCACCATTCTTCTCCACTCCTTCTCGTCTCCGTCTCCTGTCGATTTGTCCTCTACCGTTACCAAATCGGAGCGTCCAAAGCAAAAACAAGAGGCGGCGATTTCTGTTCTGCATTAGGCGTTTTTTTAATTTATCGTCATATTTACTCTTGGTGGTTGCATAAAGAGGATTATATTTATGATTAGAGTCACAAAAACTGTTGGGCCATCCACTTCCAAAACCTCAAACGTCATGTTGAATGAATCAAACTCATCGTCCCTCATTCTTTCAGACACAACCGAGCTAAACCTTAAACTGACTCCGTCTTCCTCGGGGGGTTGAGGTCTTGAAGCAGACGAGGGTTGTTTCAACACTTGCCAGACTGAAATCTTTGGTTTGAAAACAGCTTACCATAATTGCTTCATGGAATACACCTCTGTGATTTCAGGACTCTATGTTTTTATGTGATGGCTGTTGCCACCATTTGCTTGTTCCTGCTGCTATAAAACATGGCCCTATTAGCAGAACTTTCCTTTTTCCTTGATCCCTTAGAACTTGCGTTCCGATAAAATCTTCTCATGACACCCAAATTATCATCATACGAACTTATCACAGTCCCTATTGGCTCACCGATCAGCGGCGCCGGTCCCAGGACAGCCTTGCTGTGTTTAAGGATAAACTGGCACTGGGTGTCAGGTGGGAGACACTGGTCTAGCAGCAGCACCCCGGGACAGTCTGTGGGGCTCAGGGGGTCCTTCCCAACTCCTACGCCGCCGCTCCCACCATCCCGAATGTGGCTCATCTTAATGCTGAAGGGAAACTCGTGGCCTGAACGAGAGGACATGGTCCAGAGGTTAGAGGTCATGATCATTCTGTGAATGTGAAGTGTCACGGAAGCAAAAAATCTGATTTAAAAACGATTTAATTTTTTTTTTCAGATTTAACTCATTAAAGATGTGAGTAACCATGATTATAAAATTTGAGAATCACCATGTTTATTTCAAAAGTCATACCAAACATGGAGGTGATGTATTTTTAATAATAATAATGCCTAGAAATAAAAATTACTTTGTGCTTGTGGTGTTTGAACACAGAGGTTTTTATCTATTGGAAGTTGGGCTCACCAATGAGAGGATATGGAGGTTCATCTTTACAAGAGCTCACCCACAACCGGTGGTCTTTAACGCAGCCCTGGAGCGAGAAAAAAGATAAATTTCAGCAAAAATACTGACTCATTTTCATATTTCAGTCCAATTTGTTACCTTCATGAATGAGTGCACTTTAATAAATGCCAGACACAAATAAATTTGAACAAAACAATTTTGTTCAAAATTATGTGACATTCCCTCCTCCATTATAAATCTTACGTACATGCTGCACACCAACACCCAGACTGCATAGCTACAGCCGAGGCTAGTGTCTCTAATTTCCCTTAAACTCTTTGAGAATTGCCCCTGGATGCAGTGCTGAGTGTCGGCAGTGGTCTTTGTTACTCACTGCAATGCCAAACTGCTGCAGAGCCATGCGGATTACATCAGTGGTGCTGTCGCTGTTGCTGACCGCCAGCGTCTTGGCCTGGAAGAAGCATTTTGCAATCAGAGTAGAAATAACCCGATGCATTGAACCCACAGACGAGGAAGACTAGGGGGAGAACAATCAATTTTGTGCTGATAGAAGCGATAAAAGTCACGGAGGAAAAGAAGAGATTCTTACATAGGCGCAATTTCCCATGTCCTTGGCAAATATCTTCAGGGGAATAGTCTTGGGGTCGTCCTTTTCTTTTCCCTCGGTTATCCGGCTGCACGTTGGGGAACACCAAGGAAAAAGCCAGAATCAAAATATGGGACTTTAAAGAGAAGCGACCAAAGAATGAGACTGAATTCATTAGGGGGGGTTAGAATAAACCCTAATGCAACAACAACTGAGAGTCCAGCCCAGCATTTACCTTTTGATGAGCGACAGCCATTTGTCCTTGTGCTCCTCGGAGCTGAAGAGGAGCAAAGAGAGTCATAAATGATAATCAGATTAAATCAAGTTGAAAGCGTCTGTCTGCTCTGCTCTGTTATGTAACTCCCTCCGGCTGAAACCACAGAAGGGGGATTCATGGTGCCGGAAAATAAGGACAAAAAAACGCATATGTACAGCCGAGCATCAACAAAGTGTGAATGCGTTTTTATGAGCCTGGTGTGTTTCGGGCTGTTGAGTGTGTGTTGTCATCAGCTTTATGAGTTGGAACGGCCTTTCAGCACATGAGGGTTTAGGGATTTTGCGGCTGCATGTTCAGGTCTTAATTCCCTTCTGTGTTGTGCATTAGTGCCGCAGAACATAGTGTTCTCTACTAGGAGTGTCCTGGAGTGACGCGGCCCTAGGCCAGCAGATGGGACTTGTGTAGCTGTAAAAATGCATGACGAAATTAAGACCTGATCCCAAGTGTCCCCCTCAACCCTGCCCAGGTGTGACCTCACGCTGTGGGCGTGTCTACCTGAAGGATGCCACGCAGTTGCAGGTGGGCCAGCCCATGACGAAGCTCCTCTCCGGGTTGGTGCTCCCTTCACACACCTCCTCGATGCAGCTGGCCATCCACATCTCACACACTCGCACCTGAGCCTTCACCTTGAAGTGAGTGGAGGACCTGCCGAGGATGTAGAGGCGTGACCCATGATCAATACGTTAATCAGTTAATCAGTTAAGTAATAATTAAGACAAATATTTTCAGGAAAGGAAAACCCAGAAGCCTCTTTGGTAAGAGGTCGGTTCAAACTGGCGTCCACTGTTGATGCAATGGGACTTTTTCTGCAACCTACACATGGCAGTTCCTCTAAGATGCTCCATATAGATTAGAATTATAAAAAGCTTTTGGCTATTTTTAAGTATTTAAGGACAGGCTCGCTCAGTAGGAGTGTATTTATCAACCAGGACGTCTGTAATTACAGCAGGAAAGACTCCAAACGCTCGCCTGTGGAATCACATACAGTCTCTGTGCACGTATACACTCACATAACTTGAAACACACACACATACCAACACATTCCTCTGAGTCCACCACAACGTAGCAGCCAATTATAGAGAATGCTGCAGGGGTTAGCTCCGCCCACTGGCACATGACCACAGCGGCCCTGCTGCGTCTGCATCGAGGTGTGTGCGCGGACAGTCGTAACTCCACGTACAGTGTGTGTGTGTGTGCGTGTGTGTGTGTGTGTGGGCGGACTTCAAAAACAAACATGTGCTCTTTAAGTTTCTATTTTTGAAGGAGTGTGTTGCAGTTAGTTCGCTCTGTGGGCGCCGAGCCCGAACCGTCAGCCCCAGAGAGGCCAGCGTGGCTCTGATCTGGGCCAGGCTTCATATGGATTTAATTGGCTAGGAAATAATTATATACTGGAGGGAGCAAAAGGGAAGGAGAAACGGGGGACATAGCAGGAGGGTTCAACTCTATCCGAAGCAAAAAGATCTTTGAAACGAGTAAAAACTCAAAATACGGCACAACGATTCATCAATCTTAAAATTTCCAGGGGGAAACTCACTTGGCCTTGGCGACGAGCAGCGTGTCGGTGAAAAGGAAGAGATGCCGGTCCTGTGTCTGCAGGCCCGTCTTCAGCTGCGTTTGGGCGTGACCCAGGAAGAGGCGACCGGGACACTCGGCCAGGAAGGCCTGGACCAGGGGACATGACTCTGGGCTGACTGGAGTCAGGCAGCTTTCCCTGTGGGGGGGGGGGACCAACACAAGTGTCACAAACAGAAAGACATATCGATCAATTCCAACTCAGATAAATGTGACTCCAGAGATGGAGCGTCGGTCAAAGTCGGTTTTAAGAACTGTTTTGTGGATTCTTTGAATATTTTACCCATATTTTGGTTTGTAGGTTGTGAAATGCACAAATTCCTGCAACTGTGAGTTGAGAAACGTCAAAACTATTTTCTCACATAGTTTTTCAGAGAGCGGTGAGCCTCACCCTACCCCGACTGCCCCTGTCCCGGCTTGTTTCCAGACGTGAAATACTGATGTGTACAAAAGAACAATTAGCTGCAGCTTCAATATCAAATATTCCGTTTCTGCTCAGCAGACGGAGAGAGTTTCACACAACTTTTATGGAATCAGGGTTGTGGCGAAAAGTTTTAAATCAAAATGTCGCTTTTCGATGTGTTCCGCCGTCAATCTGTGTCGCTGATGGACGGACGAATTCAGAGGGGAATTTTGGGAGGAAGAGGAAATTGTTTGAGAGCTCCATCCTTTCCTGTTTACCCTCCAGGGCAGATTACAGACCTAAATCTCATGTTACACACACACACACACACACACACACACACACACACACACACACACACACACACACACACACACACACACAGTCTATCTCTGATTGTGTCTTTTGTGTACACACTTTAAGTCTGCTCTCTCACGCATGTTCACACCCACTTCTCTTACACATGTACATCCCTGACGGACACACACACACACACACACACACACACACACACACACACACACACACACACACACACACACACACACACACACACACACACACACACACACACACACGACTCAGCTGCTAACCCATTCCAACACAACATCCATCGGCGTTCCAAGTCTCGCTGGTCAGAAACAAAGAACCTTGGATCCTGCGGTGAACTGGGATCCATCCAGATTGATTACATAAGTGATCGGTTCCATCATTAAATAAAAGACGGGAGATGATCACCCAGGAGCGCATCTCCTTCTGTGTGTGTCGCCCAAAGTAAAACTAAATGAAGCAGAGGGAACCTCCATGCACATTCAGGAGTCTTAGATTTGAATTGTTGAAGAGTAAAGGAACGGGAGAGAAAGAAAATTCCCCGTTAGAATAAAGCAGATCCTAAATTTGAATCAAGCATTCCCAGTCTTTCTCCAGCTTAAAAATCTTTTTCACAGTTCCATCCACACTCCCCTTCACGCCGCGGGGCAACATCACAGTGTCAACACGTCCCAATGGGTCCATCAACACGTCCTCCTCTGTTCCTAATGCCAACGCAGATCCAGGAAATGCCCCCACACAGAGCGAAGCCCCTTTCACATCCCCAGCCCCGACACCTCCCGTATTCAGCTCGCATCCCTTCCTCCTGAATGCCAGACTGACAGCCGGGCCGGCCATCCTTTCAGGCCCAACGGACAAGCCGCTAACGGCTCCTTTGTGCGTCGTGTGATGTTGATAAATTGGCGGCGCGGCCTGACCCGGTAGACATGGCCACCTTTGTGGAAGCGCGGCACTGTGGGGAGAATTGTTGACTTTTTGGGGACACAGGAAGAGGGCCAGAACGCGATGACCCACTGAATACTAATGCTGAACGCATGAATAATGAAGCGAAGCAGGACATGAGTTGTGTTTAAATGCTGATGCATCCTATCAGCATAAATCACAAAGGAGTGGTTTTCAGTCTTGTGTTGGACGGGTCTCAGTCTTTAGGTAGATTTATTAGGACTGGACGCACAATACAGACAAAAATAATGACAATATAAAACTGAGAACACAGTTGTTGCATAAAAGAGCAACACAAAAGGGTCGAAAATGCTGCGATTTAATGGAAATAAATGCGTCTACATTAAAATGGGACTTTTGATGGAAACCGGTTCAGTAGTTTTTGTGTGGTTTTTATGTTGCTTTCTCAAACCTGCAGGTGTTTGTGTGTCTCCGGTTGAACTTGTGTGTGTTTCTGCACGAGACTGACCTCTTTCCCCACCAAAAACGACTGTCAGACTGAGTGTGTATGTGTGTGTGCGTTAGAGACAGAAAAGGGGTGAGAGAGCATCAGTTAACATGCATACGTGAGATGTCATTGCACAAACACACATCTCTTAAATCCACAATGGCTTTTGTTCGTCTCGGCAACAAATGCAGCAGTAAAACCAGCAATAAAGACGTCAAACTTCAGCTGCGACAACGAGAAGTGAATATATGTGTAATACGAGTGAGAGGTAATAAAACAATGGATGAACCTTAGCCTGTTCCTCATAAAAGGAAGTTGAAATGAATCTCTCGCTCTCAATTTTAAGTGGATCTGCTTTTTTTTCCAGCAAAAAAAAGAAGAAAAAAAAAAATACAAACACTTTCAAAGTGTCTAGCAGTCAGTTAAAATTATGGTTGATAAAGAAAACTGTTTTGGGAAAAAAATCATTAAAAGAAATGAGACCGACGTCAAAGCGTCACCATGGAAAAGCAAAAAATCCAGTTTTCATTACCCATGTTGAATTAATCGAAGACATAACAAGATAAGACGTGCTTCAAAAACAAACCTTACTCTTTTAATAAGAAGAAATACAAGTTTTGTTATTGGAAATGCAGAAATTCAACATTCCTAAACATCCGATGACATCGATCCAAGTTCCGGAGGAAGTGTTTAACGAGTTTCACAGGAAAATATTGAAGATTAAGGCCAGAATGAGACAAAGGGCCGGCAACGGCCCGCAGGAAAAGTCCAAAAATTCCCTTGTGGAAAAGTTCAGAAACACTGAATGAAAAAATGTCAAACATCTTGGTGAGACTTTTAAAATCAAACTCGCTGCCTGACATCTTTTCCACCTGAGTCACCTGACACCGAACGAACTGGTTCATATACGGTTAGAGGAAACACACACACACACACACACACACACTGACCAGGGGCTGTCGGGCTATGATGGTTCTACCAGAGGTCATGAAAACCCATTAAACGTCTTTTGCGTGACGTGTGAGCGGATGGACGTTCTCGTATGTCGCTTTTTGTGACGTAACCAGAAGAATAAAAAACGGATCACATTTCTTGTGGTTCTAAGCGCTCGTAGCAGGTTATGACTGTAGTGTAATATCCTGATGACTGCATTAATGAACAACATGTGCTTGTGAGGTTGTGGGTCGCCAGTGTCAGCCAATCATATGTTTTTCTTCTTCACTGTAAATCCACTTTACTCAACACAGAGCAGAAAGAGGGGCTTTCCACTTTGAATGCTTAATACCCAGTACTGTAGAGCCTGAGGCTGAGGGGTGAGGTTAAGTTGGATATGAAGGTGACGCAAGCGGGCCAGCTGAGGCCGCCTGATAGAGGGGGGGAAGAAGAAGAAGTATCTGCAGGAAGAGCAAAAAAAAATCACTTTCAGATCCAGCCGAAGCTCCTGAAAGAAAGTCGTAAATTAAGAGCTTTAAAAATCACGTGAAGCCAGAAATCAAAATCGTTGTAATCCAATGCTTCAAATCTTGGAGAGAACTCCAGTTCGGTAAACGATACTCATGTGTTTCTTGCTTTCCTCCCCTCGGCTCCCAGTAACGCCTGAGTCACTGATTTATTGGGATGAAGAGCGCGGCGGTGGTGATGCAAACCCCAGCAAGTTGCAGCCAAGCATTGTTTCAAATATTTGTTAAAGCTGCATTCACAGGACTGTAAGAAACCAGACTCCATGCAACGGTTACCAAAACATAGCAAAACTTTCTTAAAAATATGAATTCATAACAGGAAAAAGTAGGAAATACAGAAATTGGAAATAATCCCCATTGTGACCTTTAACCCCTTACTACAGGAGTCACCTGCCCGCTTTCATTTCACATCCCTGCCCAGCTGAGACTCCCTAAATGAATGTATATCCACATCCGGATGTTAATGAACACCCCCCACCCACTTGTTTGCATGGGAGATGTCGACCCCCGATGACCCTGGTGGCCCCTCCTGCTCCTGATGAGAGGTCAAAGGTTAAAGCTGACAGCTGAAACAGTGGAGTCTTGGCTCTAAGCGTCCTAACATACAGGTAGGACTGAGGAAGCGTCACCTGGTCAGGTTCATCCCCGCGGCCCCCTCCTTCAAGCCTCGTCCTGCTTTGAAGAGCGTTTCATCTATTTGCAGGTCCATTATATCCCCCGAGGGATTCCGATTCACTTCCACATAAACAACAAATACACTTTGTTTCCCTGCAACAAGCTGTTTTTCTTCAAATGCCCAGAAGTCTATGAAATTCCTGGGATATCTTCTCCCTCTAAAATGTCCACAAAAAAATAAAAAATAAAATGCTGGCATGGAGAAAGATAAAAGGTAAGTGAGACAAGCATTCTGGTAAATAAACATCCCACCCCAGGGTCTTGTAATGGCTTATTTCCGAGCCCATTAAAGGAAGAGGAAGGGATTTGTGGGATACAGGGGTGATGAAAAGCCAGATAGTGCCAGGAGAAATAAGCATCTAACTCCCCAGTAAGTCATGACTGAGTCGGGGGAGGCCGACCGCTGATTTGTAATGTGTATTTGTCGAGGGAGAGTGCTGGAAGCCCCACTTTCCACTTCAGCTCACTTTATTCGTGTGGATTTCGCACGTGATCAGTTTAACATGCAGCCTCTAAGCGTCCCTCTCTCTATTCTTTCTGCTACTGAGCCCTGAAATCCTAAAATTTATGGAGATTACTGACTGACAGAAATTTCTCATGAACCTCCGAGTCAATGCACGTATCCCATGCTCATCCAGTTTGAGCCGAAGCAACAAATGTTGGCGAATAAAAGCTGCATATATGTGGAGGTATTTGCTCATACCTGGATGTGCTTCTGGATCTGGTGAGGGCTTTGCTGATGACCAGCGAGGGAGCAGACTGTCGCCTCTGGGCCAAGGTCTTCATCTTCTACAAAGTCAGAGGGGGGAAGAGGGGGGAGAGGGGTCAATGGAAGCCAAAGGCAACGCTTTGCACTGTTCTGAGTAAAATCCTTTTGAATGCAGAGGAGCAGACAAAACAAATACAGGCAGACGGGGGAAACGAACAAGAGAAGCGAAAGCAGAAAAGAGGAAACGAGCAAAACGCTGAATGGAGAGGAGAAGTGTATCGTCTAGAGGTTGCATAATGTTTATGGTCCCTCTCATTGTCACTGTGTCAGGAGATGATATGTGTGACAGGAATGTTTGATTCCCCCACAGCTCCTTTATTTAAACATGCTAAAAACGTGCGAGCTAACCAGACAGCACAACTCACCAATCTGGAAAGGGTTTGATGAATCTAAAGCACCAAAGGGGGAATCATATGGATGAGCTTTCTTAAGTTATTGTGCAGCGATTGATAAGTGTTCCTTCAACTCATGACATCACCGCCTCAAATGCAGGTTGACGACTTTGCTCTAGACTTTCTCTTTTAAAATACTTCACAATGACACAGCTTTGAAATCATGCGAATGACAAATACACCCAAACACACACATTTCACGACATCACGTTTTTAGAATGTCAATGAAATCGTTTCATTCACGCAGATGAGCCTTGCAAAATCAGCAGTTTTCCTTACAAATTTCATCACTGATGCACTTCTGTTTTTCACACACACATATTTCCAGTGAGGTGTGGATGGGGTGGGAGTAACGTTTGGCAGGTGATGTGCTTTTCACCCTCGTAGGTGCGAGGCGACGGACAGATGATGTAAGAAAAGAAGAGTTGATGCTTCAAATCCTGACGTCTGCAGAGAGCGAATGGGAAGCAGGGACCGTCACAGTTAGTGTTTCAGCTAACAGCAGCTTAAACACTGTCAGCTATATGCAGCGCACTGTATGTGCATGTAAAGTAAATACCCGTCATGCATGTTGAATGCAGTTCAAGGTGAACCCTTAACATTCTGACACTCACATGTCAACACTAGTAATTCCTGGGTGTTGGATGGCATGCAGAAACTTTACATTTGTGCAGAGTTTATGAGTCAGCGAGGATAAAGCAAAGCTCGGTTCCTCAGCTGGGGCTGGTGGCTCCGCTTTCACAATTTACCAAAGCTGAACACAACAGAATGTTTCTCCAACCGTGGCCAAAGAGCATGTGCCGCTCAATGAAAATGGCATTGGTAAGAATTCACTTATCAGACGCCAAGGGCTGAGAAGAACTCAGAAAAGGCCAGACAGTGTATTTGACAGCCAGGCAGTGAAATGAGGTGACCTGTATTGAATACAGAATCTTTTAAATTATTTGCATAACTATTCAATCTTTATTCTTCATTGATTTCACTTTTTTGTTGTATTTATTTTACTATTTACCTGTGAAAACATTACATTATTAATATTCTATGCAATAATTATATTTTACCATGTCTGTTGGATTTATGTGTGATACTTTATTGGTTAGAAATGTTGGCTTTAATTTCACTAATCACTGATTTTTGCAGCTTCTTCAGATTTAAAAGCTTCTACCGTCCTGAAAGCTGCAATTACACGGTTTCACCACACGCTAAGCGGGGGCGCTCTTCACTACAAGTTAATTGACGGAGACTCAGATCTTCTGTGTTTGCCTTGAGTCCGAATCGCTAAACCTACAGTAAATGAATGATTATAACAACGACAACTGCATTCACAGAAAAATTAGGAATCGTGTTTGAAACTGCGCTTTTTTTCCTCTAACAGCTATAGCCATGAGAAACCAGAATTGACGGTCGTTCCTCTGTCTGATAACAAAATATTACCTCTAAAGTAGTTTTTAATCTGCAATCAGAAACCGCTTTACACAGGATAACAAGTGGAGACCCGTAAAATTACACGATAAGATGGAGAGCTGAGCGTTTTTATTACTATTAAGTCAGGATACGGTACTCTTATCTAGGAAAACGTAGATTTGCCAGATTTTTTTTCTTTAAATCCTTGAAAAACTGTTTTCCTCGAAAAATGAACATAGATTTAAGAGCACAAAATTTTCCACAGAAAACAAACGTTCTAAACCTTAAGGCAATAAATGTAAATAGAAAAATGTAAACGAAGCTAAACATTTAACAGCTTGTAATTTCAATACAAACGTCACACATCAACAAATCACATTTAGAGCAGCGGTTAGAAGATGTCTTAACAATCCAATTACCAAAATGATATGAAATAATACGATAATAAAATTAAGTTGCAATTTATATCAAAGCAAATTTTGTGTTGAAACTTTGGTAAATAAATCGCACTCAGATATATCACAGGGGTGATATAAAAGAATCTGTGCGTAAAGAGCGCAAACCACATCCACTAGTCAGCAGCCCGTCCGCACCAGGAGTCCCACGCACACGCGGGTCCCGTACCTTTTTGTTGTCGGGGGGCGCCTTGCTCTCCCCCGTTACAGAGTCGGACCTGTTTTGTCCCATGGTCCCCTGCTGCGGTGACATGTTTTCCATCAAGACAGCATAGATCCACGGGGCTGAGCGCATAAATAGTATATTCCCATGTCACGAGCGTTACGTCCAAACTTTATCCGGAGCGTGAGCTCGAAGAGGATCCATGATGATGATGAGGAGGAGGTAAAGGAGGAAGACAAGACGCAGCCAGCGCGATTCGTCTCGAACGTGCGTCTCGGTCCGTCAGCGAGGTTTGATCTGGGCGCTGCAGCTCCGGTCCGCCTCATCTCCGCGTCTGACGCCGTCAGCCAAAGGAAAACGCAACTTCCGGTCAAGCTTTTCAGAGTAAAGGCCGAGACCGCGAAACGGACTAGATACATAGAAAACCATTATTGTATTCTATAATACATATACAGTATTAACAAAAGTAAATCCTACATTATTGCAATACTAAAATCCAATGTTAGAAGATTTAATGTTCTGGCTACCCCTACCGACAAAAGCTGAAGGTGATCCACTGTGTTTGCTTTTTATTTGCATGGTCAAATAAAAAAACAACAACAAAAAAACAGCCAGATCCAAGTATATAAAGAAATAAAATAAATAAATCTCTAATAAACCCCGTAGGGAGATTACTTTTTTTCTACTCTAAACATTCGCACATGTACTGTATATATATATATATCGTACAGCCCCGTACACACACAAACACGCATGGGGTTTGTAGGCATGTAGATAATAAAGTGATGCAACATTATCTTAGTGGCATCACTTTCATGTGTGTGATGAGTCCCAACTATAAAACAAAGCTTTCCTGTCCATATTTTAGCTCATGTGATTCATATTATAAAAGTTTAATTTATTACTCCAGAAACAGATACATTTTTCAGTTTAGTTTTTTATCTGATCTGCACGTTTTGTATGGTTTCTTTTTGAAACACGCAAAGTTTTTCCTCTGTGAAAGCCGGCTAACAATAATCAGGGGATCTATTTTAATAAGATATATTTAACCACGGTCTTTGTATTACACTCTGGTCACTACGTTTTCTCCTTGCCCTTTTATTTTGAAGGTAAATTCATCTGACAGCATCGGTTTAACTCTTGAGCACACAAACGTGTTTTTATTTGAGGGACCCTTCGCGTGTTTTGGTTCCAGAGCGCATAAGAAGGTTCTTGTTCTGGTGTGACAGGAAACGGTTCGCTGAGGGTCCGGACCAGGTGTCAAAATGTTCTCCCTGGGCCAAGAATAACATGACTGAGGCGGAGGAATGTTCCTAGTATTTTTTTTACATGATGACGCATGACACATTTGCCATATTTGCCCACTACTACAGTATAGCTCACTGTAGGGTAACTTCCACAGTGGGTGGGGGTGTTTACTTTTAAAATCCTGCAGACCAGAGAAGTGCACCCCTCCATCAGAAACGGAGCTAAACGAAGGCGTTGACAGGGAAAAGGGGGCTTTAACATTTGAATATCATGGGCTAGAATATAAGGAGACGTTAACAAAAGCATCTCCATGGAAATATAAAAGCAAAATATATAAAGCAAAGCCTTTAGACAGAGATATGAGTGAGAAATAAATATTAATAAAAGATTTACTTGACAGGATTGTCCGATCGGCCGATTGGCAGCCTTTGTCTGCAGAAAGGTATGCAAGATGGTCCCATCTTATCTGTCCCATGAAAGACAGCATGCATAGGATGATAAGGACACTGATAGCGCCCAGCCGTCTCCTTTGATCACCACACAATCTGCATGGACCAACAGCTGCAGCACACCGCCGGCTTCTGTCTGGAGAATCTAATGCAAAGACATCGCCATCCCACCCTCCTCACCCACCAAGGCATAAGTTATATTTAAAATGCACTTCATTCTCCCATCTTTCAGGGGTTAAAGGTTTGCTTTTGTTTCCTGCTGCTCGTCAAGAGTAGCCTGTTCCAAAGCCAGAGAGCTCCAGACTAAATTGAGGGTGTGTCAGAAATGTGGTCGACCACGACGGCAAACGTGCTCCGCTGTTTTGTTTCTGTCTTCTTGTTGTTCCATTCTGTCATCGGAACATGGCCTGCAACAATAAAAATGATGTCTCCGGGTGTTTTCATTGTGGTATCCATGGCAGAAGCAACACATCTCTCTGTGATCAGTTAAAAACAGATACAGGAGGAAAATCACAAAATGGGTCACACATTTCACACCTCGGGATTCTCCTCACGCCTGGGTCAAGGCCAGCCGAGTGACTTCAGGTCAGGGAGGAACGGGAGGTCTGACTCAGAATCACTATGGGTCCTCATGGATATCGCTTGACTTTTCCTTTTGTAGTGTGTGTGAACGGGAATATCTCGGGTCACGCCTTGAGAGTTCGTTTATTCAGAGAACCTAAAGTGATGAAAAGGATGGACTTGGATGGCAAAACAGTCGATACCCGGAGCAAGAAAATGAGCTGGAGGGACTCGAGAGACGACTGGAGCTGACCCGGGAGGGTTGGGGCGATAGGGTGGAAAACACACGCTCATGCATGAGGATGGATGGATGGATGGAGGGATAGATGAAGCAGGATGTTGCTATGACCCAAAACAGCAGTGACCATCCTGGCAGTGGTGCCTCCACCACTACTGCTTCTATGTTAGGAACACAGACTTCCATGTTGGCTGCCAAAAATAAAGCCCCGCTGTTTCTGTTTTTTTTCCCCAAGGGCAGAATAATTCAGACGTTTCTGGGCAACAATGTTAAAAGTATGATTCAGAAATTTCTGGCAAAAAAATCACACATGGGTGGGAAATAATTTTTGGTTCATTTTCTGACACTATTGTTGTGTAACAGGAGGTAGTTTCATTTACTTTTAAGTTCTCCAGAAGAGCAACGGAATCCCGGGTCAGAGCACTATCCAGTAAAACCCCCTCCTAGCTCCTAGGATGTTATTATGATCAGTTCTTGATATTATTACGTTTTTTATGAGGAACATGCACACTACACAGATTTTTCTTATGCTCTGGCCCTGGACACCTCACGGATATTTTGAATGGATCAGCCGGTGAACAGGTGGATGAATTAGTGATAGTTCTGGACTAGTTATTGGCTGAGCAAGGTGGAGTTTGTGCGAATCTTACTGTTAATGTATTCCAGGTATTCATTCATTCATCTGTCATACCCACTTCATCTACTGTCACGAGTCGCGGGATGCTGAAGCCTATCCCAGTCTACATATTTACTTGTTAAGTTTACATCAAATCTAGTTGTATTTACTAAATTCTTTAATTTATTGAAACCAAAGAACAGTGAATATAATAGCAAGAATAAACTTGATTTTTCTGAGTGTCACCAACTTAAGTAAGCCAAGTTAGTCTGATTTAACTGAGAGTTGGGTTTACTCTGTAGAATCCAGGAAACAGATTGCACTAAGAAAATCAAGTAAACAGACCAAAGAATGATACGTTTGCAGGCTTTTATTATTTGTACATGTGCATCTTAAATCAAGTCCACAGGAAAAAAATGATATGTGCGCCATAAAAACAAATTGTGTCTTATAAACAAATATTGCTCAACAAATCTAGAAACCTTTTCTGCAACAGCATTAACAACATAGTAATCTGATGACTTCAATCAGCTTTCAAATTAAATGAAATATAAACAATATATGTTTGCATTGAACTGCAATAAACAAAACAAAACAAGGCAAGAACTTATGGCTGTAGATTAGCTAATACAACCTCAGGGCTAATCACTGATCTGCGGCCTGGGGTTTACTGGTAACAAGTGTTCTATAGTGACACACTTATGCTCAAACATGGTGTTAGTTACGGATAAAACAAATTTTTTGTTTGTTTTCAGTTTGGTCATATGATGTGGGGAGCCCTTTTCTGCCGACACGCAGGCGATAGAACACATTTTACCGTACCAGACGTGTCTGCACAGGTGATGGAGGTCATCATTGACGTTACAGATCATCAGAAAAAATCTTGGTTGGTTTCATGGCAGTGTCTTCCATGATGGGTTCATCTACTCCACTGGTGGCAGTAATGACGTGGAGTCTTGAGACATCGTGCAGAAATTTGACGTAAAAAGACGCATGTGGCTTGAAACAGCAGCCGTGAACCAGCACTGCTGCTATGTCAGCGTTGCTTGTTTGGATGGATATGTTTATGCATTAGGAGGTGATGATGGGAGAGATCGCCTGAGGACTGCAAAGCACTGCAAACCTCTGGGATTATTAAAGTATCTAGATTATTAAAGTATCTAGATTATCTAGATATCTAGATATTAAAGTATCTATCTATCCATCCATCCATCCATCCATCCATCCATCCATCCATCCATCCATCCATCCATCCATCCATCCATCTAAACCTGAGACAGACCAATGGAGTCTAATTGCACCCATGAAGGATATCAGAAGTGATTGCCGTTGTGCAGCTTTCAATAACAAGGTGGCAGGCAGACGGACAGGCAGACACACAGACAGACAGACAGGCAGACACACAGACAGACAGACATACAGAATGACAAGACAGACAGACAGACAGGCAGACAGTCTGAGCCTTGCTGTTGGACCATTACATCTGCTCTCTTGCTGGACAAACACACACACACACACACACACACACACACACACACACACACACTCACCCCTCCTCCACCTTCCAGACCCCCTACCCTGCTAATCTGATTACAGGAGTCGCCCCACTACGGAGCAATGGATGCAACTGCCAAACAGTTTGTGCTTCATCACAGTCAGTTGTTGTTGTTGCTGTTGTTGTTGTTGTTGTGATACTGTTCCGACTGTGCGTCACCATTTCACATCTTTAGTTTAGTAGAGGCTTTAGTTCAGATGGCGTGTGTTATTCATTAAAAAAAAAGATTGTTTGTGTGTGAACATGCATGTGATTAGATGTGTGTGTCTGCTTGGTCGGAAGGAACCAAACGTCGTTTTAAGGATGCAGCGGGACAAGTTAAATTATTTCCTAGGGGTTGGCAGGGGAGGGGGGTCATGCTGGTTTTAGCAGGATTGGATTCAGCAATACAGGGTTTCCATGTCAGAACAGCAGGGGTTCTGGTGATCAACTCCTCAAGCAGTCAATTAGATCTTACTAGAGCATTCTGGGATACACTGGGATTGGCTAAACGTTCCTAAAACCTTTTCTTTCTATGTTGGTTTGGTTCAGAGAATCACACAAGGAAGTCCAGACGCTACTTGCACTAGCTGCACTCATTTTCCCAAGAGTCTAAACTCTACACAAAAAGCTCGACCTGTTCTTAACACCTCCCAGGCGTGATGATGAGAACGAGCTATTCAAGATATGCGCATGAGCGTGATATCTCACATCTCCACTGACACTCCAGGTATGTAGCAGCAAACTTGTCTTTCATCGCATTCGAGATAGCGCAAAGACAACAGACACTTGAAGTTGTCAACGAAACTCATCTGTGGTTTGTGTGTTTTAATGTAACATTAATTGTCTTTGCAGCTACTGGATTAGAATCACATTTAATTGTATTTTCTTTTTGGTTCTGGAACTTAAACTACCTGAACTACAGGCTTCCCGTCCTGGAGGTCAGCCCTCGCGACCCCATCAGCCCGACAGAGATGTCTCCAAACAAAGACCATCTTTACTAATCTTTTCCTAAACAGCAGTCGTTCAGGTTTAACCACCATTGTTTCTTTTTACAGCATCACAGCTGCATCCTTTCAAAATAAGATCCAGCAACATCTGGTAAAAAAGAGGAAGATTTGCAGAACGGTTTCATCTGTTTGATTCTAGTTCCAGTCATTAGATAATTAGTTGTTTGTGAGTTGCATCAGTTGTGATTCCAAAGGATCGCCATGATGCAGAGAAATGTTTGCGTATGTGAATGGATTAACAACTAAACAGCAGAATAAAGTCAGCACCAAAAGATCATTCTCTGAAAGAAAAGCCCCTCTGGGCAATGACAGCGACAAGTCCACATAAAAGTCACCCTTGAATCATTGGACCAAAGTTCTTTTCCAAGACCAGTGTCAGCACACTTGATCCTTCCACTTCACAGTTATTAAAATGAGAACAATCCCAATTTATGAGCAAAGAGAGAAGAGAAGACGCCAGTGTATTTAAATCATCTGATTTCCAACTATTAAACTTTCACCACAGCCTGAAAACGTCACCGACAGCTTGGAGCGAAGGTTTTTCTAAACGTTGGAGCTGGAGGTGGCGAGCAGGACCTCGTCAGTTGTTGTCTACAGTCTCTGGAGAGTGACGACTTCTCTCTTCAGGATTAGCATCAATGCTAATAATTATTGTTTGATTTGGCATCAATAACAATAATGTTTCTGACTCATATCCGGGGGATCAGCTTTGCCCTCTGAGGGCCTTTAAACCCCTGACCTCATCAGATCTAGTAACAACGCCTCTGACAGCTTCACAAGGAGGAGCAAATGATTAGACCAGTCAGAAAAGTAAAAAAAAAAAAAAAAACTCCCAAAGAAATTCTGAGTTAATCATTTAAAAATGAAGCAAAGCTGCCTCCAACCAGTGTGTAGTCAGGGCCGACTGATATCTGTTCATTTTAGTACTTAAAATTAATTTTTATCCCTTCTTACATAAGAACTCTATTTTTTAATCTGTCTCAAAGATCATGTATGATTTAAAGTTGTCTGCGATCTGAAAAACAACAAAAACATAAAAAGGGAAAACCTTCAGCTATAATTAATCACTCCTCATTTATCAATACTGACGTGAAAGATTCATCCAGCAGAGAAAGGAGGAAGAGGAGACGGTGCTCTCCCTTTCTCTCACTGTCAGTGGAGGAGTCAGATGGAGAGAAAGACAAGCGAATGGGGAGCACTGGGAGGAGGAGGCGAGCGCGTTTGTGTCCACTTCAACCTTTAATCACTCCACACACAAAAGAGAGAGTGTGTGTCTGTTTGTCGGTGTTGGTGTGCACATTCACTGATTGTTTGTGCGTCTCCTGAGAGTCTATCAGTCATCACTCGCATTCGTAGCGTCAGGACGCTGCAGCTATCGCTACCAGTCGTCTCTTATCGGCCTAGAGGAGGTCAAAGGTCAAGAGGGAGAGCTTGAATTCCACCACAGGTCAGGATCATTAGTGGAGCTTAGCTCCGGAGAAAAGTCAAGTCATAGAAGAAGATGTTTAGTTATATTTAGTTATATTTATTGTTCTACCACAGCGGAGTAAAGTAAAGTAAAGTAAAGTAAAGTAAAGTAAAGTAAAGTAAAGTAAAGTAAAGTTAGGTTAAGTTAAATTGTTAAACAGAATTACTAAACTGTATATATAAAATATTTTATTGAACTACACTGAAAGCATATGAGATGGTATAAATAGGTCAACATCCTACTTGAGTAAATGTAGTGGAGCATTTTCAAAAAGTGGGTTTTGATCCTTGCTTTTTGGGCATAAGTTCATTTCATATGAAATAACATGTACGAATACTAACTTGACGAGTTGATGTGACTGACATTGCATCGAGTGTTGACGTTGGATGGCGGCTCGCACAGATCACAGGAGAGAATCCGTCCTGAGGTCGAGGGAGCGGCTCGCTAAAGTTGTAATTTTACAGGATCCTGTTCCACTGCGGCTTCACTTACCAGGCAAGAACAGGGAAGGCATGGTCTGGATTTTATTAAAAGACAAGGATGCGTGTGTGTGTGTGTGTGTGTGTGTGTGTGTGTGTGTGTGTGTGTGTGTGTGTGTGTGTGTGTGTGTGTGTGTGTGTGTGTGTGGGCCTTAATGGGACTAGATGGCACGTC
This sequence comes from Antennarius maculatus, assembly GCA_013358685.1. NCBI lineage: Eukaryota > Metazoa > Chordata > Actinopteri > Lophiiformes > Antennariidae > Antennarius > Antennarius maculatus. The sequence goes on along the minus strand of CM023618.1, from coordinate 18,629,837 downwards.
TTGGCCATGCAGTGCCAAAAATAACCCAAGATCTGGACCAGAATTGCAATGTAGAGCTTTTTTCCATTTTCTATCCACAGCAAACCCACACACAGAAACTGTGAACACACGGTTGCACACACTGACACAAACCCAATAATCACATGCTAACATACGCACACTCATACTCACAAAAATGTGTTAATCTTACACAGAAACACGCTCCAAACTCCGGCTCGCTCTGCTTCCTGGGAACGCCTGTTGCTATTTTTAAATTGCTGTGGAACCTCGATGGAGCCTCGGAGCGCTATAATAATTTCTTTTGCTGCACTTTAGTCATGTGCTCCGTCAAAACAAAGTGGTACAGAAACGTGAGGAGGCGGCAGAAAGCGGAAGGTGGGACGTCTGGCCTTCTGCCAGGGACGTCCCGCGTCAACATCTGGATGCGTGTTTAAACGTGCGGTGGGGTTTTGTGTCAAAACGATACATCATCATCCTCATCGCTGTCATACGGTTCTCACTCAGAGTAAATGTTTCCATCTTAAATTACAGGCGGTGGAGATTTGTCTGTGTCAGCTTTGGGTGCAAGGGTCAGACATGAAAATGAACATTAGAACAGATTATACTAAACCATAACTCTCCCCTCCAGCTGCAAAATAATTAGACAAAGCCTTCAGAATGGGCGCTGGAGGCAGGTTGGCTTATATGCGGTAATTACTGTGGATGAGTGCTAAAAATGGGCTCTTCTAAATCCAAGCTTGTACTTAGGAAAACTTGTGGGATGTATAGGGAAAACAGAAAATGAAAGCAGCAAATTACTGGCTGATATTTCCTCCCAGATGGTTAGAAAGCTGCTGTAATTTTAACTTACTGATATCAAATGAAGTTTGTGCTTCTTCCTCTTACTGGTGGAATGTCTTCATGTCTTTTAAGTTGACAAACGTTCATTAATTCATTCATCTTCCATACCGATTCCTCCGCTTTAGCAGGTCACGGGGGTTGCTGGAGTTGATCCCAGAAGACTTACGGGACAGATGCTGAGAAACACGTCCTGACAAAAACTAAAAACTGTATATACGTATGTGTGTGTTTTGTTTTTTTACTGAAGCATACAAACGTGTCACCGTCTCAAGCTGCACTTTTTACTACACTTGATTTTGTTTCTCTCTGAGACATCACAACTTGAATTTAGCAGAAAACAGTAAGAAAGTACTCGTGCAAACAGTTGTGTGCATGTGCATGTGTGTGTGTATGTGTATGCGTGTGATAGAATGTATGACGTGTGTGATTCTTTGAAGATGGTCATACAGAGGAGACTAATGGGCAGTTGTGTTTATTTCTTGGCAGAGCTCCATAGAGAGGCAAAGGGACACACACACACACACACACACACACACACACACACACACACACACACACACACACACACACAAACACACACACACTGGTCATTACAGCCCGTGTTGCCATAGCAGAGCTCCAGCTACTGGAGGAGAGACGGTGGCATCATTCAAGGAGCCTCTGACTAAAAATAGCCGTGATGAACTGAGCAGGTTGTCACCGCCTGTTTTCATCTCCTGGCTCGGACTTTCCCTCCCTCATCCCTCCCTCCCTCCCTCATCCCTTCATCTGTCTTCATCAACTCATGGACAGACACTGGCACGTCCCCGCATTTTGCAAAACTCGAAGTGCTGAAGAGCGCGAGAGAAGATAAACATTTACACGTTTCTTCTCATTAATGTGTCGTGTGTGAATTAATTTCAGCTGATGTTATGTTTTAAAAAAAAAAGGGAAAGAAAGGCTTTTCAATTTCAGGTTTTATCTTCCGCAGCTCGCTGTGCAGCCAGCTGGTCCTGTTGCTGGGAGTCGATTAAAGGTGGAAGAGATACGGTCCACACACCTTCTCCTGAACAAACAAAGATGGAGGGTCTCCATCCACTGGTTCCCTCTCAGCCTCGCTGTTGAGACTTATCAGCCATCTGTAAAGCCTTCCTGTCAGCAGAACACTAAACCATGAGATTTATGGGTGGTTTTCATCAAGCCAGACTCCTATTGGCTGCGTCGCCACAGAGATGTGAGGATGGTGACGATTTGATCCGTCATCATGGAGATGTTCGATCAAACCGGTGCGAGACAAAAACCTGGAGTTTTGAAATCAGAACACGTACCACATTTACTTTCACCTTGTTGTGTGTGGATGCTTTACCACACTTATTGTTGTTTTTCCACGACACATCAGCTGAGCTACAACAGTCTGCGCTTAAAGCAACATGGGAAGCTTTAGAAGTCTCCAAACCCCTGCAGATCTGACCTAAATCTTCTCTCTTACCAGGTTTTTCCCACATGCAGTAAAATTTGTTGTCAATCGATCAACTTCTTCTTCTACTATTTTGCTCTGTGTTGTGGTCCATCTGAGAAATTTCCTCAGCCAGATCACGTACGAGGAGAACTGATGAATCACCCGCTCCAACATGCCAGATCTTTTTCTGTCTCGGTCCTCACATCTCTCTCCTGGACGTCGTCTCCATCCCTTCATTACCTCTGGTGGTGAAACTTCACAGAAACTGTCAGCAAATGTTTTTAAAGTCTCCTCCACAACTGGCAACGTGATAATGTTTGAATGTTTAAAGTTCATACAGTGTGTGTTTGTGTGTGTGTGTGTGTGTGTGTGTCTGCGTGCGTGCGTGCGTGTAGGTGTTCTTCGCAAGGCCTATGAGTGTTTTGGCTTTAAGTCGCTCTAAGAAACTCTTAATAACCCGACCTAATGATCGAATGACTTCACAGGTAGTTTGTGGGTGTACAATATTTTTACACACGTGCACACTTTTTCTTTTGCACATGTGCACACGTGCATACTTTTCCTCACACACACACACACACACACACACACACACACACACACACACACACACACACATACACCGTAACAACAGCACAATCGCCTGATCTAATCGTCCATCTCCCTCTGAAGCTCGTCCACTGCAGAGCTGAAAGCCTCCTTCTTTACTGCTGATTGGACAGGAAATATGTTTCTGGTGTGTGCCGTTGCTATAGAAACGCAACACGTATATCACATGATCCATCACATGACTGGGAGGTTCACGCTTTTAGCTCAGTTGTCATCGTCACCTAATACGGCCAAGTCGGCGGCCTGTTTTCCACAACAGAAGCGTCACATGGAACCAAAACAGTGGAGTACGGCGTGTGCTCGGGACGAAGGGCTCGCGTTTGCACTTAATTCGTTGTGGATGACATGTTTTAGTAAAGTGTGAAGGTTTACATCTCCCTCACTCTGTTTCTTTGGAGGAATCACCACAACACTGTACACACTGCCCAAAAGTGAATACCTTTAAAGTGATCCAGCACATGTATACAGATTAATGGTTGCTATGTTGGTAACCATGGAGCTCGCATCCCATCTGTGTCTACCTACGTCTTCATTAGTGGTGTTTTTGCTTTTATTTAATGCACTGATATTGTTCCATGATCAATGCATCACGTTCTGATGTTATTTAAAAGTCCATTATCTTTTATTGGTCACCATCCAGGTGGAGTTCTGTTTGTGTTTGTTGTTGCTCGACAGCCAAAAGTTTCACTTCAATTTTGAGTCCCGTCCAACTTAAACCAACCCAGCGATCTTGTGTTTCCAGTAAATAAAGGAGCAGTTCGTCTGTTTTCCTTTGGTTTACCGGACTGATTCCCGGGCGGGCAGCAGAGGGAGCTCCCTCTCACTCAAGTTTGAAAAGTTCTCGGTTTGCCACCTCCTGTCGGATCTCGCCTCCTCAGAGACTTTATCCCCCGTCTCCTTGTGCCTTTGCTTTCATCTCCCATCCTTTTCTCTCAGCTTCACCCTGAACCCCATTTTTCCATCACCCCCTCCTCCCGCGGCTGACTAACCTGTTAACATATGGCCAGTGGGACATAATCCAGCCTCTTACAGCTGGTCTAATACCTCCCGCCGCCACCCTGACGTCTTGGACTTCACAACATGCCGTGTCATGAGTCCGGCAGACATAATGCACCCTGACTTTGAATCCCTTCACTCTTTCTGTCTTTGGAGGAGCAAAGCCCTGATGATGGCGAGTCAGGAGGCCTCAGGGCGGCCACCCACAAGAGGAGCGGATAGAAATCACCCAGATAAATACCTGCTGATCCGTGACGTTCCCGGATCTGAAACGGATACCAAATAAAATAAAAAGTCTTCAGGGGCAAGTTAGCTAGCCAAGTCTAAAGCAACAAATCAGCTGCAAAAGGTCCAAGTAAAGGTAACCGTAGCTTAAGTCTCACAAGAACAGGAAATCAAATCCCAAGTCCTTAAAGCAGGTTCTCGTCACACGTGTTTCATCTATTTGTTTCAAAGCTTCACCAATGGAATAGTTTCAAAAGACCTGAAAGTCTTTAAATGTTTGGGAGCAGTTTGGCTTCAAAGGGATGTGACTAATGATGCCTAAAAACTGTTTGGATTTTCAAGAAATGTCTCCAAGCAGGTTGAGTCTCAGACCGGACGAGGACAAGTCAAGTCCTAAGTGTTCATTTTAGTGACCTCTTGTGGAACCGGAGCCCAAACCCACATTCCTGGGAAGAACTACAGCATGCCCAAAACACAAAGACTCAGTGTTATTTATGATCTATAGTCCTGAAGCTTTTTGCTTTGACAGATGAGAAGGTCGCATTTTACTGAGATTTGATTTGTCGGGCTTCTGATTTGTGAGGTTTCTGAGAGAGTTTGGTCAGATCCCACCTCTAAAGAGGATGACCTGAGGAGATAAAGAAGCAATCCCCAGGGGAATTTCTCACACACACACACACACACACACACACACACACACACACACACACACACACACACACACACACACACACAGACACACACAGACACACACAGACACACACACACACACACACACACACACACACACACACACACACACACACACACACACACCATAGGTGAATCAAATCACGTAAACCTGCCACATACCTTCTTATACCACGATTGTTAACCTGCTGAACTCTCTCTAACACACAAACACACACACACACACACACACACACACACACACACACACACACACACACACACACACACACACACTGAGTATATACACAGGCACCATACATGTCTAAATACATATACAGTACATCACTATGGCCTGATCTGTTATGACTCAAGGGCAGTAATGATATACCTCGAGGAGAGGGGAGATAACTTTAATGATACATTGAGCCTCATCGCTTCTGGACATCAAACTCTAATGTGTGTGTGTGTGTGAGTGTGTGTGTGTGTGTGTGTGTGTGTGTGTGTGTGTGTGTGTGTGTGTGTGTGTGTGTGTGTGTGTGTGTTGATGACTGTATTACTGAAATAGCATCAAGCCTGAGGCTCATTGTATCGCTGGCGTGTGTTGGACACAAACAGACCCTCATTCTCCAGACTCCACCCTCTGAGTCTCACCGCTTTCTCCAGGCTTCACCTCCAATAAGTTGATGCTTGAGGATTTTAAATCATTCATCCAAGTTCCCTCTGCAACTTGGCAAGTCCACTGCTTTATTTACACACACGCTGCTTTATATTGATTTCATCTGTGCTTTGCTTTTGTCATTTAAAACCTCATTAATGCTGTTTAACTTTCCCTGGAGTGTCTGCACTGCGTCGGCTCCTCATATACGTTTGACCAAAGGCAGGTTGGCTTGACAACTACACATGATTATTAGTGTTGTCTGTAGGGACATATTGGGCCTTCCTCCAACTTAGTCACATAGTTACAGCCTTTTGTAATCAGGCAGCAGGAATCAGCTGCCATTGAGGCGTAAGGCAACGGACAACTTTGAGACAACATCTGAAACAAGAGGTGGCCTAATGTCAGAATGTCATTTTTGGACTCAGATGTTAATGCACTGAAAATTAAACTGTAAACTGCAGTATTATGTAAAATAACTTTTTTAACTTCCCAGAAGAGATGAATAACAATGCTGCACCTGAAACGTCCGTCATAGAACTACACATCTTAGTGTCCAATATTGGTTAAAAAGAAAACACTTGCTCTCGCTCCATACAAAAACAGCATTCCTCTCTTCTGTCTGGTCCTCACGTGACGCCACCTGACCTCCTACTGTTCGCACTGACTCACACTTCCACCTCTGTAATCCCATAGATTTAAATGTGTGCCCATAACACATCCAGAGATTAGAAGAGTAGCTTGAACAAACAGAATGAAAAGACTCACAGCGGTGAGAAAAGAAAGGAGGGATGACCTCATTAAAACAGGGCGCACATGACTCCTTAAATTCTTTTGCGCTGCGTGGTTTGAAAATGATGAGATCAGATGGAGTAGGATGTATTCACAGCACCTGAGTGGCTGTTTTACCTTAACTCTCAAAGGCTGAACAAACTCATCAGCCGTCACCAGCATCACATACAGAGACGTTCCTCTGTTTGTGTTTGAGTCTGTTAATACTTTATATTCTGCCTGTAAGGCGTTCCTGAGGGCAAAATTAGTAGCACAAAATTCCTTCAAACTAGTCCTGGGAAGGACAACAATGCTCTAGAATTTCATCACAGAAACACTGCATGCTAACATTAAGAATTTAGAGAGTAACAATAAACTTTATTTATGAAACATTTTTCAACATAACAAGCCAGAAAATTAATGTGAAAAAGTAAAATGATAAAAGAACAACAATCTATTAAACAGAGAGTGGGTTTAAAAGGCCTTGACAGGTAAAATTCACTAAAAAACCCCAGGAGAAACACAGTTATACTGTAGAAAAGTGTGTTTTTAGAAGGGATTAAAGAGAAGATACGCAGCTGGTGCGTCTGATCTTCTTTGGGAGACCATCACAAAGTGTGGAGGCCCTGATCAAGATCTGATCTAGAAAGCTCCATAAGTCTTGGTTGAGGACACATAAGGTGTCAGGAAATTGGACATAAATCCGTGAACGGCCTTTAGAAGTCATCCCTGAAAAGAATGCTGTCACTGAGCTCAGATACAACACGTTCCACCTCAGTCCAGACTGGTTCCTCACCTTTGACATCACAGACCGAGAGCAGAACCGGGACTAAAAATGTGATGTCAGCTGCGTGAACTGTGGAGGCAGTTTGAGGGTCTGGCAGCTCGGATCAGACCCTCCTCGAACAGCTCAGCTCTTTCCAATCACAAACCAAATCTCTCTTGGTCTGCTGGCTTCAAGCAGAGAAGTGGTGGTAATAACGGGCCAACTTATCCCACTAAACACCACTGACATTATGTGTGCTTTATCACATTGTGGACATCAGATCAGTATGAAAACACACAGGGTTATGAAACATGCTTTGTGCTGTTGTGTCCCACAGAAAACTTGTATTTGTATTTGTGTTGTTAGTCTGATACACACAGTAACTTTTGAAAAGTTTTGTTCATAAAGACGTTTCTTGATCATAAAACAACACAAATATGTGGAATCTATCCAAAACAACATGCAGCAGATTACATTTTTATCATTTTAAATTTATAATATATTCCCACAATGCCTGCAACATGTGTGAAAGCAGATTCTGGTGCATCCACAACGCAACTCTGCAACGTTCTCCAGATTTATAATGAAAATATGTGATTAAAGATGTGTTCCAGACATTTAATCAGACATTTAATCATCCATCTTGACTTACTTTGATGTTGTAAAACTCCACACAGCTCCCGGCCCTCGATCTGGCTTTGTTCACTTGCTTTTCTTCCATCCCCACCAACACCTCCATGTCGGAAAACTTCTGTCCTCCTGTTGGCATCATGCAGGACTGTGTGTTTATGTGATGAAGAGCTCGGTCTGCAGTCGTTTCTGTTCTTCCTGTGTGAAGTCTCTTCTTCTTCTCACCTTCTTCCTCTCCTCCTCCTCACCTGCAGCTGTACGGGTCCATTGAGAGGAGGCACAGAGATTTATTTAACATCTACCTGTTACAAAAGCTCCTCTCAGCCTCCCTGTTCCCGCCTGTCTGGACAGCAAGGTGCTTGGTCATGTCCAGTCCCTCATCCCCACACCCTCCCACTCCCACTCCCACCCCCCAGTCAACCCATGCCCACACAAGCCAGTCTGGTCCCATTGGCTAGTCGGGTGGAAAGGGGGCAAACAGAGGGAGGGGCTGAGGCCAAAAGGAGCAGGAGGAGGTGTTGGGAAATGGATGAATTGGGGTAATTAGGAGGACTGAAAGCGTCCCTCCAAACGGCCACGCTGGAGGAAAAGGAGGGAAAAAGGATTGGGGGGTTTGTTTCTGATGTGCCTGATTGGAAGAGAATTTTTTAAAGGATAAATATTTTTTCAAGTTGATTTTTACACCTCATCTACTTTGTTCACAAGTTGAGGAGTCAACAAAGGAGGAGGCACGGCAACCATAACAACATCAGAACACACACACACACACACACACACACACACACACACACACACGCACACGCACACACACACACACACACTCACAAGTCTCTTCCTGGACTCTGAAACCAAACGGGGACAACGGGGGTCAGACGGGGGCCAAAAACAGGAAAACCAAGTGGAGATGAAGCCGAATGAAATGACTACACAAAGCAACAGTCTGTGTGTGTGTGTGGGTGTGTGTGTGTGTCACTCCGTGCCCCTCCCAGGCCTGACACTGTACCACACTGGTGTTGTTCTCCCCCCACCCACAGCAGCCTTTACTATTCAAATGCAGTGGACTGATCAGAATAGGCCCCATAGTGTTTAGCCATGCTGCCTTGTTTGCATCTCTTTTTCATTGTGTTTAGTGCTGATGAGCTAATGCAACATGATAAATTACAAAACTATCATGAGGTAAAGGTTCTACCTTGAATGAAGAATATTTTATTCTTCTGAATCGATGTAAGATCTCTGCCAAACGCCCTGCAGCAGCTTGTTGTACACTTTTGGTTTTGGCTCCCAAATAGCATTTTTTAAATGACATAATTTTCCAGAAGTTAATATTTTCTATATGTCTATGATTTCATCCCCAAATTATTTGCTCAGGAAGTTAAATCACAACCAGACAACTTCAGGTCTCCCTTATCTAGTGTTCAAGCAGCATTATTCAACAGTTCTTGGCTCAAATGCTGCTAAAAATGACGTGTAAACTTAAATCACAGGCATGAAAACACAGAATTATGACCTCTGATGCAAGAATGGGGAGGGGGGGTTCTCTTCCTCTTTTTCCATGCTTTTTCATGAATAAGTAGATAAAGCCTTGCAAATTTCCCATTCCATTAATATCTCCTGTGCTGAACTCAAAATTCACTCTATTTGTCATTGAGTTACAAATTATATAAATCCAACATTATGATGAGATAAGACGATATTTTGACGGCATGGGTTGGTTTGTTCCCTGTGATACTCATGTTTACTGCCTTATGTGGACTCTCTGCATGTGTATGTTTAGATGTCAGCAGCTTCAGCGTTTTATAGACCCAATGTGCATTTATATGTAAGGATTACACTCTCGTTGTCAAGAAAGACATAACTGTAAATATATGAAGAGACGTTTGTTGTGTAAACTAAATATCCACGCTATGTTTATCGGCCCATAAATGCCTGAAAAACAAAAATAATAACCCTGAAAAAATCTCAGAGACAGAGTGTCTTCTGTTTCCTGTTTTATTTTGATAGTTTTTTCTGTGTTGCTTGTACTTCCTGTTATCTGTTCTGGTTTGTTCCCGCTCCCTCCCTCATCATCATGTCCTCCTTGTGTCCTCTTCTTCAGTGATTGATCATCTGATCGCTCCCTGATTGCCTCCTCCTTCATCACCCAGAGTAAGAAAAAAGTAGAGTGGTTAACTGTTTGTGTGTCACAAATTAATGAAGTTATATAAAGTGTAACATACGTTACATACATGTTGAATTTATTAAATTAAATCAATTAAACCAATCCGTACGGGCCCGAAATGCTTTTATTTTTTTTACTTTTATGTAAATCTTTTATTTTTAAAATCTATGTGTTTCTTGTTGCTAGTGTCCTGCAAGTAAGGGCCAGATGTTGGAGGGGGAACCAGGGCATCAATGTTTGAAGCTCGGAGGGGGGGGTCGCTGACCCAGCTGCTGTCCTAGACGGTTTCAGGGTGGACATGCTGAAGGGTCAGAGGCTTTAAGCAGAAGATAACCTCCAGTCCGACTGATTCTGATCCAGCCCGATTGTCTCATCCTGAAGGCTTCCGTTTAATCCTTCAGGTCAACGTTCAGTCCTGAGTTCAGATTCATCTCATCAGATGAAAACATCGGCTTTATTCTGCTGTATTCAAACAATCACTGTTATTACTATTCCAGATTGACCAGTACAGAAGGGTTAAGGTCGTGGTAAATAATCCACAGTGAAGGTATTAACTGGACTACCTGACTTCAAGGGGCAAAATCAGACATCGAATAAGAGTCGTCTGAAGTTAATACAAATGTGAATAAACTTTATTTTAACTAAAATAACGATGGACGTTAAAATCTCTGTTCAGCCTTGAGTCGCCACACCCTCTTCACCTCGGGTTTGCACCAAGGCCGGATTGAATCCGTTGCTCCTGTCTCCTTCGCTAAGAGTGTTTACCCATCTCAAGTATTTTATGTCCCCTCTAATGAGAACCACAGAATTATAAATCTCTCCCTGCGGGGATGAATGGTTTTCATCTACTCACTAAACTCACATTACATTTCACCTGACGTCCCAATCCTTCCAAATGATGTGGAAATGTGCTTTAAGCTGAGATGACGGCGGCCCACCCAAAGATAAACACAAGCAGATACTCCCTAAAGATCAGGTGTGATGGACCAAGGATAGATATCAATATGTTCCCCTGAGGAGGACGATGGCGGTGCACAGAGAAAACTACAAATCCATCCATCCGAAATTTTCCAGTTCCTCCTGGGGGGTCCAGAGGCTTTCCACTGCTGAAGAACTGCAACCCATCCAACGAGTTCTGGGTGTCCTCCTACTTGGCTGTGCCCAGAAAACCCTCACATGGAGGCACCTCAGAGGCATCCTAACCCCCTCAACTGACTCCATCTGACGTGAGGGAGCAGAGGTCGAAATAAAGTCCATTTATGAAGGGAATTCTCATAATTCTCATTTTGTAATGGACTGGAGCCTTATTACCTCCTTCAAGTGTGTATTTATGTTGGAAATCAGTCGTATTTAAGGAGCAGCTTCCAACAGCTGCCCTGTCAAACAGTTTCCAAGGTTCAGACGTGGAAACAACTGAATGGAGACATGACAGCAGATAAAAAGATCACCAGGCTGTCAACCTGACCGGTCCGCCAGTCGGCCTTCAGTTCCCCAGGAGGTTTTATAACCAGTGGCAGATTTAGAGAAAGACGTCCTGTTTGTCTGCATCATCCAACGATCCCAAACCTTTGAAGTGGAGATCCAAGTTGTTCAAAGACACCAAGCTGCCAGTTTTCCCTTCCTTTGCTGCCTGATCTTGCAGTGACGTCTTGAAACGCAACCACATCATCGATTAGTCAACAGCAGACGGCACAGCGGGTGAGAGGAACAGCGGAGGATAATTGGCCTGTGCCGGGAAGCACATTCAATGTGGAGACTTTAAGTCTGTCCTGAACAAATGTGTCCCTGTCAAAAGAGGGAGTGTTAAGTGAGAAGGACGAGAGGCCAGAGTGAGTCACACAGGAGGCGACGGGAGGAGAACAGACGAGCTGCAGGGGAGCAGCAGGGACATTTGTTCTTCCTTTTTACCCACTAAATGCTTCCATTTTTGCTTTTTCTTCTGCAAACCAAAGGGGATTAAAACAACCAAATCTATTGAATAATCCAAAGACAACTGGATGCGAGACCTGTTATTATTAAAGTACTGCACTTAGTGCCTGATATCATTAAAACAGACCTCTTTAGTGGCATTTGACACCATCTAGAGTGTTGATTTTGTATATTACATTGCGCCCTCATTACTTGCGGTCAATGCGTTACAGGAACCACACGCGAATAACGAATTCCGCAATGTAGCGACAAATTATTCATCTTATTATTTACGGTAATTTAAACGTTTCTGAACCCTCCCCACACTGATATTAAACCACCTTCTACCTGTATTACCTTTTCCCACACTCTTATTGACTGTTTAAGTCACTTTTATGTCTCATTGAAGTCCGAGACTCAAGGAACGTGGCAGACTTACGGATGCCGTCAGCCAATAGAATGCGCATATGGTATCACGTGACTGCCTACCAAAAATCGACGATGAAGTGAAGCCGTGAGTGTTGATGCGCGAATGCGCGAGGGCGCACTGTATTTCACAGTATTTTAATTGTTTTTATGTGTTTTTATTTCTGTTTTTAACGTATTTTATTGGATTTTTTTATTTTATATTTTATTTAATTACATTGTATTCATTGTTTTATGTGGCATCTGTTATGTTGTTTATTTATTGACTGTGCAGCACTTTGGAAACCTTGTGTTTACTTAAATTGTGCTATAGAAATAAAGTGGATTGGATTAGATAGAATTGTGGGGTTTAAACCCTAACACCTGCTTTGAAATGGATCAGTTGGGACTGAAGGGGGTCCATAAGGGACACGACTAGACCTAGACTGATGCTGGTAGTCAAGGAATCTTCACGCTTTCTATGTCTGACGTCAATCATGGATCAAATGTCCACGTGTGTTTGTGTCCACACACTAAAGGTTAGTTTGTGTGACCGGTTGGGATCCAGACATGCGTCACCGATCGTGTGACTATTGATGACCTGGGGGTGAGGGCGTGTTAATTGGACACAACATGAGTGAGCCAAAGGGTGGAGGTGAACTCACTCCTCACCTGTGTGGAACAGGAGGAGACACCAGCTGATGCTGAAGGTGTACATCTGACTGGGGTCACTTCCTGTTGCTCTTGATCCTTCATATCAAACAGAAGCATTGAAATACAGCAACGCCAACTTTTAACATTCACCCATGCACCGGTTTAAAAAATGAATCTTAAATTATCAATCTCATCAGCATTAATTTGACTTCATTGATTGACAACTTCTGTCTGCATTTTAAAATATAAAAATGTATTTTTAGAGTTTGTACTGATGAAATTGTGTTATAGTGGCTATAGTGTTATTTGTGGCTGTGAAATCTAGCAAAACATCTTTAGTCCTCTTTGAGTACACTAATTTATATGTAATAGTAATTTCAGATTAAAGACTGCAGATTAATTAGGGTTACATATGGCCACCTCAGGTTTGGAAAATAAAAATGTCAACAATCTAACTTCCAAACAGAAAGTGTTTGACGTATTTGTAGACGAGTGATAAAATTTCAGCGCAAATTTCCTGGCTCTGGTTTCTGAGCTCCTGGCTGCTCCTGCTGCCGGATGACAACGCAGGAAGGGCCAAATATTTTTCATGGTTTGTTATGGATTTGATTGGCTGACCCCAAAATGCACCGGTCCTGCTAAGCAGCGGTTCAAAGCAATATGAAGGGAAAGCAGAGCACAGGAAGAAGAAAATGTGTCCAGTCATTTGGATTGACTGAATTATATTGCATGCACAAAGCGACATCATGATTACATATTCTGCTTAAACTCCCATTTTCATGGAGCTGCAGGCCCCAGAAGCAAACTGACACACCCGGGGGAAACAAACATGTGTGTTATTTTGTCAAAGTGATGCGAAAGATATTTTTGGATGTGAAATGAACTCCTGACTGACCCTGAGTTCCCAGAGTGGAACGTGGAGATGGTCAGACGAGCGGGAATGAAAGGTTCCCAGCAGGTAAACATTCCCGAACTGTGATCATGCCGGTGTGCATGCTGTGTGAGTTGGAGGGATGAGCAGCCTTTAAGGAGCTTCATTCCATCACTTGTAAAGTTTAGGTGAAAGCAGAGCCACATATGGAACAGTTTGTTTAATCCAGCAGCACAAAAAAGGTCCTTTACTCTTGTCGTTCCTTCGTGATGTTCTTTATTGGCTGCAGCATTTTCTTGTTCCTGTCTGCATTATGTCTGGATCCTGTGGTCCAGGAAAGTTCGTTTGGAAATGAGTTGGATCCTTGAACAGCATCTTTCTAATAATTGACACTGACATGGCAAAAAATATGAAGGATTAGACAAAAACAGGAAACCCAACACTTAGAGAGGAAAATTACGCTTGTTTTGAGGTAGTGACAAAGCTGATGTGATGAAATCAAATGCTTTATATGAAAAAGTTGATCATTTATTAAAATGGGGTTTTAATGCACACTCATTCATTCACACTGTTTCGGTTAATTTTTGAGTCTATCGTTGCATTTTTAATCCTGTGCACTTTTCTGGTTACTTTGTCAAAAAACTGAACTTCAGTTGACAAATAAAGCTTATTTATAGATAATGCAGTCATCAGTTAACACAAAAGATATGAAGTCTAAAAATGTTAAATAATATTGTTATTGTCAAGTATTCCCTGGCTGATGTCAGTTGTTTTGCAGATTTACAGACATCAGCAAAGGAGCCAACATACAGGTGGTTTGAGTTTCAAGTTGTCATCGTTGCCATAAACAATTCAATAAATGGGAGACAATCGTTCTTCCTGAGTCACGGCGCGCTTCAAACCGCAGCAGCTCTTCAGCTCACGTTGTTTTCACCGACTCAAAGCTGCGGCTGAGAGAGGATTTAATGCAGAGGACCTCACAGGCGTCTTCCTGAAGGGGATCATGGGTACACGTGATGCCGAATTCATTTGAGGAGAGTCACACATCCAATTTTTCTGCACAACCCCAGCTAACTGTGCTACCAAATAAACACTTACAGGGCATACAGTATAGTAGGAGATGCAACTTCAATTTTTATATATGTTACTGCTAAAAAGAAATATTTACAACATTCATATGTAAACCTATATATGTGTTTGTAAGATTCTTATTTCCTTTCGCCTATGAATACATCCGAATCATATACTGTAATTGGAAATGATGGTACAGCCAATGGGAGAGCTCAGTTCAGACATGTGACTCTTGATATTACCAGCAGACATGGTAATGTCAAGAGAATAATGTGGTTTTGGTCAGAAGGTAAAATGACCAAAATCCACTAGTTAGTTAGTTAGTTAGTTAGTTAGTTAGTTAGTTAGTTAGTTAATATATATATATATATATATATATATATATATATATATACACACACACACACACACACACACACACACACACACACACACACACACACACACATATATATATATATATATATATATATATAAAATTTTAAAATTTATTTATTTATTTATTTTGAAACAGAGAGAAAGATTCTGGGAAAATGCTGAAAATGGGAAATTAGCATGGCGCTTGTTCCAGAAACATGACTTACACACACAAACATTAATTAGTCGGTCCTTATCATAAAGGTTAATGCCTGTATTTTTGCTATTTTTAAACAATTTTATTGGATTAATGTAAACCTGATGAATTCCATATGCTGAAGATGCTTTGTCCTCTTCACGTGACTCCTTTTTTGTCCCACCTGCTTCCATCGTTTAACATAGATTTACGACTAGACAGGGCAAAAACATGACAGAGAACAGGCAGAATGTTTTCGTGGTGTGTTAACTGGAATCTTTATTTGCATTTACTGGCAGGTTTAGAGCTGAAATCCAGGAATCTAAGTAAATATTTCCAGATGAAAAGCTGTCCTCATCCACACGAATGACGCACTGCTAACGACAGTGTTGACACAGTGATGAATGAAGCAGATAGGACTGATCCCAAATGCATTTCACTAATGCCACACGTGCACGTGATTCCACCGGTGAAAAATGTGCAGTCGGTATTGCTTTTGGAGGCTAGTGGAGCTCTGAAACAGAGACTAATCTCGTCTACATCTCAGCCCCAAAGAGACAGAGTAAGAGGAGGCCGCCGCTGGGATCACCGGGTTACCTTATCTATCCGGCAAAAATGGTGTTGACCACAAGCAGACCTGCATTACACGTGTAACCTGTTGCTAATCCCCAGATATTTATTGTTGAGATTAAGAGTTTATTCCTTATCAAGGGAGCTTTAAAGTAAGAGCAGTCAGAGGTGAGATAAGAAATATGGGTCTGCAGTAAAACATGGTCAGATGAGCTGCTCAACGGTGTGATGCATTCAGGATAACTCTGTTCTACGTCAGACTGGTGGAATGTAATATTTACTCAAGTTCGGTATCCAACTACAAGCTGGAGTATTTTTTATTCTGCTGTAAATTCTACTGCTTTACTGCTCTACATTTCTCCAACAGCTTTAATTTGCCATTACTTAAAAATGTTTGCTTTGAAGACGATGGTAGAAGTCTTCAAAAATTAACTTATTTCAAAAGTTTTGTTTTTTCTTTCATTCCACATTTAAAAATCATTTTGTAGGTTTTGGATTTTTTGGGGTGCAAAATAAAGACATACAGGTTATTGTTGTCTTCTGTAAATGGGATGCTGCATATATATAAAACAATTACAAAGCCAATAATCACCTGATTAATGGAGAAAGTGATCACAATATTACACCTTAATGGAATTATTAACTACACTCCGTGAAAAATAAGACAAAATTAATTCTGTCTCTGTGAAATACAACTGTTAGTTCTGCTTTTAAATCATTTCATGAGAGATAACAATCAATAAATTTAGATCAGAGATAGAAAAACCATCTTGGAGAGATTCATCGTGTTTGAGAATGATTTGTCCGGTTTAATCTGTGCAGAATGGTTTATCGTGGAGAGTATCTGTTGCATTTTTTTCTCCAGCTCTTGTTTAACCAATCAAGCATTTGCACGATGTTTTAAGAGGACTTGCTGTTTGTTTATTCCATCCTGGTTGGTTTGTGGTCTGCAACCTGCAGGTGAGGATGAGATAGAAGACAGATGAACACCGTGATGAAGGCTCCAGGTTGTTCTACCTGATTTATGCCACTAAGTCCTTCTTGAAGGTTTTATTTCTGCTGGTACGAGACGTCTCACATCAAAATTAAACCGAGGTGAGACGTCAGGGGAAATTAAAGCAGAATTTGGAATCAGTCTTTCCATCCAATGACTCAAAATAAAACTCTCCTTGGAAAACGTGAGCATTTCGTTGTTTGGGATCAGTTTGCAACTGCTGATTATAATAAATGGGAAATTTCTGGATTTATTGCAGACAGCTGCAGACAATGTCAACACTGCAGGGTACGTAGTAACACAACACTGCAAAACTAGGTGGGCTTGTATGCTGAGGCACAACATCGATTTCATGCACCCAGCGGAGAGACTGGGCTCGAGATGTTCAGAACACATGCCAACAAAATCTGAACGCCGGTCCGTGAAACTTCGCTGACTCACCGTCACCACTTATCGAATTAGGACTGTAGCTTTCAGCAGAGGAGCTAACCTGACTGATCGCTCTCCCTTGAGTCACAACGCAAACGACAAGTCTTGAAAAGGTGCAGCAGCAATTCAAACGGCCATAAGTACGTGAAGTACGTGGTCCAGCTGGCGTCTGGCGTCATTCATGCCTCACATTTGGTTTTCTGTTCTTATATCCCTCCTCCCATCCATGGGGGTTCAACTCTCAAACAGAACTATTTCAAATTCATTGGGAAACCTCTGATTTATCTCACCGTTCATAAACTACCTTGTTTATGTTAATACATCAAGACATAACTCAGTAACCTCTGACTTCATATATCCCAGCAGACACAGTTTCCATTATCCAAAAGTCACGTAGAATTTTATGGAAATTGTCGTCTTTGTTTTATTATCTGCACAGTTTTGTGCTACAGTGTGTACCTGACCTAATTCTGAAAGCAGTAGATTCATAGAGCTTTTGGATACCAGGCGCCGCAGAGCCGACAGTTGATCGAGAGTCTCATTAATTAAATTTAATATCACCATCATCACCCTGCGAGTTACACAGCCTCTGGTTTTTGTCTGAGCATGGCTAGCACCTTGGTTCACGGCCAACGGAGCTCTGCCGATCCAAGTTAGAGCCGTTAGCTACGAGTGCTAATAAGGCCCATTTGTCTGCATGGAGTCAAGCTAAATATTGTGTTAAATAACACTGCAATAACAGCTAAATATTCTGGGTGCAATGCTATTAAATGATCCGCCAAGAACGAGAGCCGGAACCCGATCTGGGTTTGGAGCGCAGGGAAAAATGTTAGTCTACAGGTCAGAGTGTCAAAGACGGACCTGGTGTTGGTTTGAATCCAGGCCCACCTGAAAATTAAGTGTGAAAATATGAAGGTTTTAAATGCAATAGCTTTCTTTTAGTATTTCATTGTGAAAAATGTCCATACTTCTAGCTAAAATAACAACATACTGTATATAAATGATATTGTTCTAGTAGTGCAGGTGGGAAATTCTCTACAATAAAGAAATTGTAGGGAGGTATTCAGAATGCTGACCTAAGCTATAAAATGAAAGCAAGACACAAGAATGTAAAGATAACAAAACATAATTTCAGAGTAAAGCTCTGTTTAGCAGTTGGGAAGCGCCACAGTTGTTTTTGGCAGCATAGCAGCGATCCGCCCACATCAGCCATCAATAAACATCTGGTTTATCGCTGAGTCGTGTCCAGTAAAGTGCCGAAAGCAAAGAGGTCAGAAAACGTGTCTCACTCTGTGCTGCTGCTCCCCATTCCGGGTGAATGCATTTATTACAAACTGAAACTGAAGCATAAAGACTCATAAAAGCTGGAGGGTTGATGCAGTCCTGATTCAGAGCCAGATATTGTGATCCAGGTGTGACCAATGAGAAGAGTTTTACCACTTTGAGAATGACTTTTTTGAAACAAAATTCAGATTTTCATTGTTTTTCGTTAATTATCAGGTTAGAAGTAGATGATTAAATCTAATTAATTCACTGACCGACAAACCTAATCCTGAGTCCAACTTCAGCACATTTGTATATGTGCACATTTCAGGAGATGAGCATACTGTATGTGTGTGTGTGCGTGTGTGTGTGTGTGTGTGTGTGTGCGTGTGTGTGTGTGTGTGTGTGTGTGTGTGTGTGTGTGTGTGTGTGTGTGTAATTAAAGTCTGCTGGACGTCAGGAATGCGACAAAATAAACAATAAGATCAGATGTTGAGATAAAATCAAAGTTGTAATTTGCTGCTTTGCTGCATGAAGTGTTTTATTCTCTGGAAATGTGACACAAGTTTGCTTCATTTGAATCTGCCCTTCAGTGGGAGGATGAACTTCTGAACAAAGCATTTGTTTCTGGATGTCAGGTTTCAGTGACTGGTTTCTGTTTTCCAGCTGACTGTAATGAAATCAAAACACGCAGATGTGACGGTAATAAAATGCCGCTATGCAGTTGCCACCAATGAGACCTTTGATTTAATTATACTCATTTAGAACGGCTGAGCGTGACGTAATCTGCTCACTGTGGAACTATTGCCGTTATTATGGCGTTAAAGCGAGGCCTAAGTAAATATTCTTTACATTCTTGACATGTGAATTTTACCCTCTTTATGCAGTTAATCAGCAGCTTTAGCTTCTTTCAGAATAAGGGTGAATTTGCAGCAGATATTTAGCTTCTGGCATAGAGAGTTGATCATTTATGTATTTCTGTATCGGTGGAGAAATGATGAAGAGCTCAACGGTGATGAACTACGCTCATAAACCGACATCCTACCCAAAAGCAACAGTTGCCTTGATGATGTATCTTCCACCCTGTAATTAATCTGTATTGATTTGTGTCCCATGATTCATACACACTGAGATTAAACTAATTAGCCGTGGTTATTGATGTTGCTTTTGTGACAAAGATTCTATTTATTTATTTATTTATTTTAACTTTTGGCACAATGATGCAAGAGCTTGCGAAATAAATCAAACTCCTTTTCTTTGCCTGGGTCAGCAGCTGGCTTCCAAATTTCTAAAAAGACGTGCCTCCACCCTGCTCAAGTGTCCTCGAATAAAAATGGCTCCTACAGCTGACCTTTCTCCTCCAGAGAAGCAGCGAATCTCTCCTCTGGGATCAATATTGTAACTACAATATTAACATTTGTCCCACATTCCTGACATTGTTAGCTACGGAGATTATAAAATGTGATGTAAAACTGTGAAGCAACCTGCATTCCTGTGGAGAACTCAGTGGAAGAGCTGTCTCATAACTCGCCACTCAAGTGGGAAAGACAAAGCAGCTGTGGCCAGAAAATTTAATCTTTTAATTTGCAGGAAGAGAAGGAGTCCTCCTCAACCAAATACACCTCATGTTCTTCATCTGACGTTATCTGTCCCCGTTTTTCATCCCTCTTTCACATACCTACTAACCTTTAGAAATAAGGATGACCCCAAAAAAACAGCATCAATCACTGCTCTGCACGTTTTAAATAAATAAAATAAATAAAACACATATATCCTTTCCTACACACGTAAACACATTACTTTCTACATACAAATTTGCAATTGGATGCAGTGCTGAGACAAAACAGCACACATACACACTGACTCACAACTCTTAGATTAGGGAAGTATTGCTTTAGTGAAGCATCCAGAGGGCAAACCTCGCAAACAGGCAATGAAAAGCAGAAGTCTCAGATTAAGGTGGAGTTTTGAGGAATGAAGGTCCGAGCTCACTGGCAAGAGCAAAGCTACAGAGAATCCCAGCGGGCACACGGCAGGAATCCTTTGGCACACGGCTGAGCTCCAGTTTACAAGTCATTCACTTCAAAGAAACCCCCCCGGAACAAAAATACCTCGGTATCGGTCGTGATCGCTCTACATCGTTGCCAGCTGACCTCCAACGTGTCCTCAAGATGCCCTACTTGAAGCTGGTCTGATAACAAAGATGAGGGTTTTTTTTAATGTTTTATGTCAGAACGATGAAGTTTTGGATGAAATGACAATTAAACTAACAGGCGATTAAGCCTCACACTTAAAATAATTCTAGAAAAATCTAAATTCTACAAATATTTATGATCAATAAAGAATCATTCGCACCACTTAGTTTGTAAGAAGTCTGTCAGTGAAAAAATCTGTTTTCTCAAGTTGTCTATCTTATATCTATCTAACATGCTGTTTATCTAGTTTTCTATTGGTATCTAGCTTGTCATCAAACTATCTAACCTACTATCTATTTACTAATCTATTTAATTTACTGTCTATCTTTCTATCTTAACTATCTTAGTATCTATCTATTTTGCTATTTATCTGGCTTTTGATCTTGCTGGCTATCTTGCTATCTTGTTATTGTAGGATTAGAGGCAAAATGTGTTTTATCCTTGCATGGCAACAGAGAAGACAAGGAAACACAACAATTGAAGCCATGAAGCTACATAATGTGTATTATCAGTGTTGTTAGGACTAGAGAAGCTAAGTAGAAGAATGTCAATAACCTGAAGTGTGTGGTGAATAAAGGCGTGTATGGGATTTACATTAACGTCAGATTAAAATTAAGTTTATGAGGGTTTGTTCAGGCAACAGAAAGAAAATGAATGTAATTCGCTGAGAGATTCAGAAGTGAAGCATGTCAGCCAGCTGCATCAGGTTTGACCTCTGTTCAAGCCCAATGCGGGTAAACATTGTTAAAAGCATCAGTCCCAGACGTGCACTGATTTTACTTAGCGATTCTCCCTCGTGTCTCAACCTCAGCGACAGTAGCAAAACGTCTGATTTTCATTTTATACAGTTTAACACGCCGTTTATGCAGGATAAACACCCTTAGGGCGACGTAGCTCTGCAGTATTTCTCGTCCAACTCCATGTCAGCCGAGCCAGATCCGTGTGACACATCCCAGCGCCATTTAGCTACACAAACACCACAGATGCAATGGACGGGTCGACTGTGGGAGCGGATCAGAACAGTAAAGTACAACAGATGGGTGGGGGAGGGGTGGGGTCAACATGCTGATTCCATGAAGGAATGGAAATGATGAATCCACATTGATAGTCACAAGATAAACGCCACACTAGAGACTGAATCCATCCACTTTCAAAAGAGGTTCTGAAGTACTAATCAGTAATATTTGGCGGGAACTGGAATTAGAAGTTTGGATGAGGGTCGATTTTATCATATTTATTCATGCTTTTTGCTTTGATTGGAAACCCCTGTGAGTAATTTGAAAAACAGGAAGTAGAATCAGAACACTGGTGGCTAAAATAAGCATCTTTGAGCCAAGGTACATATTAAGACTCAACTTCAGCAGTGAGATGATGGAAAAAGTAAATAACAATCTGCTTTTATTAAATTAATGTTAAATACCTTCATTTTAAAGCAAATTAAGAAGAACTAATCTGAAACATGATGGGAGGGGAATTTTTCATGGGGCTAGAAAAAGCCTAAATTTGCAGTACGGTGCTAAGTTTGAGGACATAATTCAGTTGGTAACTTTTTATCTATTTATTTATTTCATTGTATTTTAAATCACCATTGTGTATTTTAACCTCTTTTAACGCTTCTTTTGTCCCTGCAGACTAATTAGTTTTTTGTAGAGATTAAAATGTCTTTTTGAATTGCCAAGGTAATGAAACCTTTATACTAAGATCATTTAGCACATAGTATGTTAGCATGTTTTTTTGGAACTCTTGTTTTACAGATCTGTGCTCACAGTTTATGAACTGAGAAACAGAATCCATGTTCATCCATCACCACCATTCTCTTCGTTTGGTTCAGTCTTCCTCTTGTTTCCTCTCACCATTTACCAAGGGAGTTGTTAATCCTCGCAGATTCTGATGGAGGAATACTTAACATAAGGTTTCTATTTCCGGGTGGTTCCTGAGTTTTCAGCTCTGAGGAAATATTAACAAAATTACAGCTAATATGAGAAACACCTTTCCGATATCCCCTCTGAGATTAAACCCCTCATCCAATATTATGAAAGGTTGTTGTCATCTTTGACAAATACGTCTCTGTCCATTAAACTGTCTTTGCACCTTGATAGGAGCAAAATAAACATTCACTTCTCAAATACATCAGGAGACCAATATTACTACTACTACTACTACTACTACTACTACTACTACTAATAATAATAATAATAATAATAATAATAATAATAGTAAGAAGTAGTAACTAATAATTCTAAGAATAATAATACTGATGGTAGTAAGAATGATAAATGCTGTTGGTGATAACAATGTTGATATCTTTAGAGATGAACAAATTAATTAAAAAAACAAATTAATTAAAAATCTATCATGAATACTTGATGGGATTAGTTCATGTTTCTTCATATAATCCAGTTTCGGGCACTTAATTTTTACCCTCTGAACTGTGTAAGAGGGCACAACTTTCTCCTTTTATAAAATGCACTAAATACTTTGAAAAGCTGGTACTGATATTCTGAAGAATAAAACCTCTGTGAATATTCATATCAGGTAACAGAGATTGTGTGTTTATTTCATGTAACTTGTGTAATTTGTGTGCAGGTAACTTATGATTGGCCTCACATGGGCTGGACAGGGACGTACGAAGGGCCGTATGTGGCCCACAGTTTGTCCAGGTGTGGAGTGCTAATTAGTGTGCCACTAATTTCCCTTTGGGGATTAATTTAGTATATTAAATAAATAAATAAATAATTTTATCACTTCATATAATTTTTTTTCAGTGATATTTATTTAAATTAATTAAAGCAGCTAAATAAATATATCAGTGTCCTTTGGTTTTTTTTGCTTTTCAAAGAACAGCTGTGGCGTTGGTGGAATAGTGGTTAGCATAGCTGCCTTCCAAGCAGTTGACCTGTGGCTTTTTGCAGGTGACAGTAGCTTAACTTGGTCGGATAAGAATTTAACATTTATTCAGTGAGATAGCTTCTTAGCAAGCATGGCAGTTAAATGGATATATGAATATGTTTTAAATTTTGAGGCATGCTGGCATCGCGCTCTAACCTAACAGCAAGAAATAAGTCCTGGGTTCAACTCCTTGAGTTTACATGTATGTGTGGGTTCCCTCCAGGTTCTCCAGCTTCCTCCCTCACATTTTAGTAAGCCCAAATTGTCTGCTGGTATGACTGTTTGTTTGTCTTTTCATTTGGCCTCGCAATAACCTGGCATCTTATCAGGGGTGTATCCTGCCCTTCACCTGGCAGACCCGTGACCGGAAGAACGATTGCGATCATCTCTTTGACTCGAGGAAGAATTCTTTTGATTTTCTTTGTCATTGAACAATTTTACATATTTTTGCTGAGCTTCGGTAGCGTTGGTGGAATAGTGGTTAGTATAGCTCCCTTACAAGCAGTGGACCTGGGTTCAAAACCCAGCTGATGCAATGTCTCATACAGGAGAGCAGTCCACAGGGAGTTGGCTTGATCAGAATATGGAGTAACATGTATTTTTGCATAGCCTCTCTGCAAGCTGAGCACTCAAACTCCAATGAAGGCAGTTTTCCTCTCTTCACCGTGGATGAGGAGGACGGCAGAAACATCTGTGGCAGGTTTGGGGACATTATCCTCATTCTGTCTTTCCCTGTTTCTCCGTCTCTCTCCCTCTCTAACCCCACCCCACCGCTTTTCCAGAATGTCCCTTATTTTGGGTGTGCTTCCGATATAAAAATATAGCCGCATCCGTCCCTAAGGCACTAATCAGCATGACCACGATCCCAGACTTCTTCAGGAAAGTCAGAATGCGGGAGAAAGGCTGAGGACCAGGCGCTTTTTGATCGTTTTCCCCGGAGTTCGATTGTGGGTTCAAACAAGGATGAAACAGCAATTTAATAAAATATCAGGAAAACTTGACCAAAGAAGGGCCAACTGTGTCATGAATGTCACAACATATATAAAAAAATCTGAAGGCAGGCTAAGAGAGACCTTAAAACCCTTCGATGGATGAGATCTTCGGTATCGTATTTGGCATACATCACACGTTTTAGCACTAAAATAATCCCGGTGACACACATGGAATCAAACTGATGATTTAAGGAGTGACACTGTGTGACTCGTTCAGTGCGAATCACTTCTGTGATGGAACCTCGGAGTCGACATCAACAACTGCATCATTCAGACCCAACAGAAGACAATTTGACGATTGTAGGAGTCTGTGAATGGGGGGAGGGCTGAAGCCGGGCTTCACTCTGCGAGGCTATGCCTGGAGTGTATTTGCTCAGCAATAGTTAGTCACACATGGACAATCTTTCAAAAACATGCCACTCAGAATCAATACATTGAAATAAACAGGTTACTGCTGTATTTAGAAAGGACTGAAGCACCTCGTTTCCTCCTGCAGGCTGAAGCTCATCATCAGTAAATACCACCTCAACTTAGGTTTCCTGAGGAACAGTTGGAATAACTCTGTTATGAGCCATAAACGTTTTTATTTGCTGCGCTGGCAGCGTCTGCGGTGATTAATAGGAGGATCCTGCTCTAAAACCCTTTAATACAAACATTTTCCACTTCTCCACATCTCAAAGCTGTTCCTTCAGCCCATGCACTTAACAAATATAGCATAGCATTAGCCGAGCCGTGACGTCAAAGGATTCCTCCCTGCATTTTTATAGAGTGGGTGTGGATGTGTTTTGTTCCCCTCTGTTTAAGAATGTTTAGTGTGGAGATGTGAGCATCTTTCCAGCTTCAAATATTCTGTCTTCAGGTTCATTTCTTTAGCTTTAGCTATCTTTAACCAAACCCTACATCAGTCTCTGGCTTGCGTGTGAAAAACAAGTTAACAGTAACTGCATTTAAACAACAAATGAACAAAAACTCAAATTTACAGAAGCTGTACTTCTTTTCTGGGAGTCAATGAAGACACCATGACATTTTTTGCAAACGTTTCACCGTGACAATGTGGGACAATTTAGAGTCTGTATTTTCAGAAGGCCCCTCTGAGTCTGGTCCAGGGCATTCAGCCAATTTCTGTGGAAGAAAAATTATTTTTGCCTCAGGATTTTATTTTTTCATACAAACATTTCCCAGAAATTTCCGATGATGACCTCATAAGTTCAGATAATTTCTTTTTCTTGAAAATTTATCACAGAGTTCCAGGATAATTATCTGTATTCTGTTAAACAGGGTGACATTTTGGCGCCATATGATCCAACCTTTTTGCACTGATTACCACTCTGCAATCTGCACTGCTTTATTCAACAATGCACCCAAACATAAGATCCAGTCTGAGCAAACTCAGATTCAGAACTCGAGGCAAAATGCAGACACATAGATCGATCTCATTCCCACTGAGTTTCATGCACCAGCAGATGTTCCTCATATATCTCACTGCATGCTCTATCGTTGTCCGAGCCAGACCTCTCAGCATCCACAGCCAAGGACAGAGGCTGATGGCTGGGTACCGACTCCTCCCTTCTCATCCTAGATACACAAACCCAGTGCCCTTAAAGAAACTCCTTAGTTAGAAACTCCACCTTAGTTGGCTGAACCGCACTCAGACCTACATCCTGCCATTACACAACCCCACACCTTGGCAGGGGCGGCCAAGAAAAGCTCCCAGCTAGACTCCGACATGTGGAGATATCCTTCCTTCTTATGCTAAATGAAATCTGAAAGCATGGGCTCAGCGGCTGAAGAAATGCCCTGTGGGCAGAGGGGTTAGCTGGGTGCTTAAGCCTCCTTCTCTCTTGTAGGTATCTGCGTCTCCTCAATAAAAATAACACACATCATCACAGTTTCTCTTAAGATAAAATCCATCTGCATTTACAAGCATTGGTTTTATGAGAAGGTTCGTTCATCAGCTAACTGTGAGCTCAATCCGCTACGTCACCAAGCCAGTTGAGGTAGGGTGGTTGAGACCACCTAGTTCAGGTCATTAGAAGCATAATATTTACCTCCGCCGAGGTTAACTGAGGTGCGTCTCTGGGGGTTTTGACTCTCTGAGTGTTGTAATTAGCAGGACTCGCCCAAAAACATTGGGATATGGCTCAAGGATTAATCCATTCAATTCTGCCATCGATCCAGATGATCTGGATCCAGAATTCCTCCAAAGAGTTACCTTTCCAGGACAGAAGCAATTTCAACATTTTGAATAATGGCTATTCATCAATTCTCAGATGCCATGTTTTCTAGTAATATGTAAAGTCAATTGACTGAATTGAGCATTCCTATTCCTATTCCTATTGGCTCTAAGGGATACTGATGGATGCATCACAGCCAATCAGCCAATCAGAGTTTCTGATTCTGACCTTTAGCTTTTGTGCTTGGCAACAGGGATTGAAATATAGAGCTTTAAAAGATGTATGGAGGTTCCTGCGTGTCGTCACGGACAGGAACTAGAATTATATACATGTGAATAATGTCTGAATAACATGTGGACATTTTCTTTCATTATTATGGTTTTAACAATAAAATAAGTGACAATTCAAGGTGGATTTTGGTTTCTTTTTGTTTTGTGATAATTAATAATTAATACATTGAAATGTTTATTGCATCACACACAGCTGAGGCCGTTCAGAATCTTTATCAGTGTAGAAAATGACACTTCTATGCAAAACAGAGGGATAGGTAGGAAAAAAAGAATCAAGCCTCGTGAACACTTCAGAATACTTTAATAGTTTTACTTTCAGAATGTTGATTATATTCTTACAACTCCTGGTTCGAACAGGCATGAGCTCATAACAGAAGAAACAAAGAGCAAAGCCTGATTACATCACCTGCAGGTGGAGAGAGAGGGGAGATTCTGGATCAAACATGGATTCCAGGGTCGACCTGTGGCTCTGATGTGTTTGCGTTTAAATTTCAGTGGTTGCAATAACATTGCCAGTGTTAGGTTTGATTCCCACTTTGGCCTCCAATATTGAAAAAGTATCCAGTCACAGTACTGCAAGGCACTGTGGATAAAACGCCCATAAAGCAGCATGTGTTGCTTCTCATGTTGGGCGGCGTTATTATAAAAGGCATGAAGACAGCGAACAAAAGACATTCTTTGGGTTTACGATAGCTGTGAGTTGGTGGAGGCTGGTGTTAGCCATGTTTCTCTACCAATCTGCTTGACGTTTCAACTTATTCATTTTAATTCTGAGGTTCTGTTTCATATTTGGTGTCAAAATGGAGGTGATTGGGTTTGGTATTCCAGCGGGAACGTGAGATCCATCAACACAAACTTCAACATCAATACAAACAGACATTAGCCTGCATGTGCCTGGCACAGACGGATACAAAGAGGTGTTTACAAAGCGTTATGGCCATCAGAACTGGGAGAAGGTGCGTGTGTTCGCATTTGTTACTCAAGTGAAGGTGAATGCCGCAGGTGGTGTTGAATTCACCTGAAAACAAGCAGAAAATAACAGCTCAGTTATCTCTAAAATAAACCTCAGGGTGAAAAGGAAGGACGCAAAATAGTGGCTGCATGACAGGGAGGCGAGACCCTGCAAACGCTCCTCATAACCAGGAGCACACCTTTCATCCAGTGTTCATTTAGTCACTTCTAGATGTGATCGTCTTCTGAGGTGGAGATTAAATGTATTCCCCCAGCAGCTACTCCGATTCAGGACCTTGGACTTTATAATCCTCATTTCAGGTTTAAACTATATTTTTTATTTTGATATACATATATAAATGTTGTTGTTTTTTTGCAGATACTCCCTCAGTCTGCTGAATGCAAGGCCTCTGAGATGTGGCACTGAAGGGTTTATTTTACATTAAGAGTTCAAATCCTTCACAAGGTCTGTCTTTTTTTTTTTTTTTTTAACATTTTGCATTAAATTTTTTTGGCTCAGTGCACATTTGTGCATGCTCCCTTTGTCACTGGCTAACTGGGACCATTAAATGATCTGTGACCTTCCCATTTTAACAGATCAATATGTCTGCTGTAAAAAATGTCTCTTGGTTTGTGGTCGATGAGGAAAGGTGAAGGTGGCGTCATCAAAAACACACTCACTTGTTTATGCCCTCTTTTTTCTGTGCATACCTGAAATGTTTTGTCTTTTTTCTTCTCCCTCTCCTTCTCCTCTGCATCTTGGCTGCAAACAGCAGAGATGGAAAAATCACTCAGGATCAAAGTCAAACATGTACATGGTCACAATTTGGTAACACTTTATGTAATATATTTTACATTTCCACCAATGAGATGTGATCATGTCATTAATTTTTCTACATTATTTCCAAGCAAATAATTTTCCTGCATTGAGTCATGAAAACATTTCTGAAAACACACCTTTGATCTGTTGTTTTTTTTCTGAGGGACTATTGATAATCTGTTCACAAAATGGTATTAAAGTAAGTTTTAAAACTAAAATTCAAAGACTGGAAAAAGTCAAACACTACACATGACGTCACAAAATACACTAAATGTTTGACGTTAGTGTTTGAAATTGATCCCATTCAGTATTTTCAGTATATTTCTATAAAAATATTCATTGAGTTTTATCAGAGTAATTGAGGTTAGCTGTTTTTAGAATTTGATAAAGTGAGTTTCAGGATATGTGTTTGAAAAAAAATGGGGAGATTTGAAGCTTTTAAATGACCGTAGAGTTAAATCTTTGTATGGCATGAACAGACTGAGCATCTCAGTTAAGAGTTTTTTTGTGGTTTGATGGTTCTACAACCAGATGGTGGATCTGGTATGTTATAATATTTGGGTCAAACATGTTTCATATTTTCAGAATCTTTAACAGAGTGAAACCTAAGCCTCCATTTGTTACGTTCAAAGAGTTGAAAAGTTGAAAAACCTTTTTTTTTCAAAGCTTGACAAATTTACAGGAGAACATCATCGTTATTTGAGTTAAAGGGACAAACAATGCTGAAATGTGAATATTAATGATCTTTTGCTGCGTGTTATGCGTTTGCTGCTCTTATGCTCTCAATCTATCCAGCAGATGTTTTGTTCTTTGTGCAAAATCAGCTGCAGATGCTGCGTTTTACACAGCGTGAAGATAATTGACAGTGATAAAAACTTTTTGTCATCCTTAGACAGTTTTTGATGAATATATTCATGCATTCATTCTCACAGCATCCCTGTAGAACTGGGGGGGGGGTCCCTTTAGATTGTAGTCACATCTGGATAAATGATAAACTCCTCTGTTTGACGCTTCTAAAAGGAATCTTTATTTTTTCCTTTTTATTCCTCCTCCAACCATTTATCATCATGTATTTTTTACTAAAATGAAGTATCACCTGCATTTTCATCATTTGGCAGCTGAGTTACTATCAGCTTTACATCCGTCTTCTTGTCTTCCTGAAAGGTGAACCTGGTTTTCTCTGTTGTATTGCTGTATATTTTGAATCGTTGAGTTTGGAAAGGGGCCCAGGCCTCCAAACATGGGGGCGGGGGGGCACTTGCATCCACACCACTGCCACTATCCCAGATTTAATCAAATTTAAAAGGTTTGTTCGCCCAAATTAAAACTTTTGCCACTTACAAGTGGTTTCTGGTGTTTTGAGAAGAAAGCTGGGGAGTCTTTACTCGCTGGCTTTGCTGTGCAGTCTATAAACATTGCAATAAAAGCTGGGGTTCAGCGGATGCAGAGGCTCGTCCGCTAATTACAGAGTTTCCTCCTCATGTCAAGACGAAGAACTGAACGCCTACTGACGGTCGATCCAGCGTGACGAACGAGAGGTGAGCTGGGATATCGCACATATCAAAGCAACAAGGACATAAATATATAACCATCAAACCCCACCTTAGGACCCAACCCTCTGACCACATGTATGTTCTGTTCTGTTACGTAAGTCCACTGTTCCACTTCAGTGAGAGTCAAAGCAGACTCAGTTTCACTGTCCCAGTTCCCATAACCAGCACTGGCGTGTTCTGTGTTAATAAACATTGAGTTTGATGCACATGTGAAGTTCAGCGGGCATTTGTGGCATGTTGTTGTTCCCTCTGTTGCGTCATTCGTGTGCTCTACACATAAAATTAATTGTTTCTACATGCTTGTAGAAACGCACGTGCAGCAACATGCATGTAGATGCAAACCCGATTAAACAGAAACAATCCTCCACAAAACCAAGTAAGTTTTATTTGTGCAGAGAATAATTGACATTCTGAAAGGCATGAGTTCAAACAATCGTTAAAAAGAAATGTGGTGTTTTCGCTGTCTTGACCATCGACACCACGGCATTCTTTCACCGTAATTCTTCTCCACTCATTCAGGACTCGGGAGTCTTTATGTTTCTCACTGGGGTCTGTAAGGCCAGACTACGAACCCCCTCCCCTCTATTTCTAGCATGAGACCATGTTGCTGTTTTTAACAACTTGGCTTGAAGAAATGTCGACGGGAATGAGGGTCAGGACTCTTCTCGTCCCAAAACAAACAAGCTCACCTGAAAACTGCGACCTCTCGTCATGAGACGCTCAGACAGGTCGGATGCTCCCCATGATTCTTACGTAACTGCTTCCCCCCTAATTGGGAATTTCGTAACGGCTCGGCTTCAGTTCCATAACACCGAATTCTGGGAAGATTTCCATATTGTTTGGGTTTTTCTTATTATAAACACATCTTTCTTTCTAACAATTTCAAGTTTTATTATTTTTGTTGTTTGGTTTTAGAATTGAAGGATTTCATTGCTTAAAGCACATTTTGTTAGTTATCTAACATTTTTTAGAAATAAATCTTGATCTATTGATTGACATCTCTTGTACAAGTTCACCTGTCATCGATCATTTGTCCTGTCAGTCGTCTTTCCACACGTCTCCCTGTCAATAACAGTCCACGTCTGTCAAACGGGCGGTTGAGGGTTTTTTCTGACTATAACACTCATCTCAGAAAGGGAAAGCATTTATTTTTGCCCCGTCAGACGGCTGTCACATTTGAAGCTAATTACAGGGATAGCTTTCCAGGTAATTGCAGGTATACATGGTTTAAGCTAAACAGTGTGGTAAATTATAGGGATTCATTTCATAATTTGCTGTAACAAGCAAAATACCCAGTTCTCAGATCACATCCTGGGCTATATGCTGCCGCTTTATGAGGGAGACAAAGATTCTGCAATTCCAGCAGGCACCAAGGGGCACAATTGAAATTTTTAAAGGCAAAATGTCAAGGGAAAGTTTCAAAAATAATCCTTTTCTGTACAGACATTTTTCTGTTTGACTAGATTCAATATCTAAAAGTAGAAATATCAGATTTATGTCGATATGTTTGCTCAAATAACCTACAGAATAAAAAATTCTATTTCCCACTTATAAAGTATTTTTTTTAGCGTTCTTTATTTAAAGCCCTTAAAATTTTAAGTATGAATTAACAACTTAATAGTAGACCTGATGATGAACCTCCAAACAATGTTAGAAATCTAATGCAAACTGGGATTGAAACGATCATTTACATCTTTTATCCTCTTGATATCAAATACACTGAGTACAATATTCTTTTCATACAAACTTCTCTTCCCTTTTCCTTATGTTTTTATTGAGAATCCAAACTTTTATTTTTTTTAACAGTTTGCTGTATATATTTCCCAACTTTCTCTGCAGAGATTTTCCCAGCCAGTCTGGGGATTGGGAATACTCAAAGGAGCATTTTCCATAACCTCCACAACTACTGTTTCCTAAACTGGGCATAAGGACTGCCAGAGACCTCTGGGAGCTCCTTGAGGAAGAATTAATTAGTTAATATAAGAATTTGCAGTGGCTGCTTTAAGGGGCACCAACGTTTCGCGTATCGACGTTCTCAGATGGGTATTTTAAGGAATCTACGTCTGACATTTTGGCAAGAGAAGAACTCAAAGCAGTTTTGTAGTTCTGCCCTCATGCTAGGGACATTCCCAAGCCTTCATTATGAGCGATCTATTTATTTTTGCAGATATTGGATTAGGACAAGAATAAAGGTGTTAAGGTGATCAGAGACCTGCAGGATGTTTCTGGTGCTTTGCTTTGTGTTGTTTTTCAGATCAGTTCAGTCTTTCCATTCTTTTCCTTCTTTAAAACAAAACTTAAAAATCTGCATGTAGCTCCTGCTGCAAGGATGTGCATCCAATATGTTTTGCTGGAAAGCGTCGGGACGTGTTGTCAGAGCCTTTGCCCAGGCAGGAAGATGAAAGATCACGTGGATTCGAGGCGCATCCTTTCCCTATGAGCTCATACAAAACAGACAAAACTCATTCAGTAACCACAGAGGAAGGAGAGAGCGTAACAGGAGGAGGATGGAAATGTTGTTTTTGGATAATGGAATTGTAGTAAAGTTAAGGAAAGGAAAGAGGGAGTTAAAAAGAGGCGACAGGGCCGGTACATTCGGCACCTGTGTGGTTTTCTTGGCAGTGATGATGTCAGGTGGCGAGCAAGGATTTGGGTCGAGTACAAGTAATCAAGAGAAGCAGCCAATCACAGGATAATTAGTCATGGAGAGAAATTACAACCAGACATATTAAAATACTTTTCAATCTCCTCTATCTTAATTTGATCTGCTCGCACTGCCAGATGGATAACAGATAGGAGAAGGCTGCTGCCAACGTTTGAGTTGTAGTAAAAAAAATTCCATGACTAATCTACTAAAACTATAATTAACACATTCCAGGATTATTTTACACTACAGCCTGAGAATGTCTTTTCACATCGCTCTGGTCGTAAAAGTTCTCCCACGCCACGTACTGCATGTTTTTTTACCTTTCATCCATCAGCTGCTGTTGGGTGTTTGATAAACATCACGTAATCCTTTGCATGCAGGGATGTTGGAACTCTTTGGCCTGTTGATGACACACACACAGAGCAGTATCAAAACTATGAGCACATCTGTTCTGAGGAGGTTCTACGCATTACATTCCTAGAAAGTAAACCACATATAGATTCACTCCAAAATGCCCAGCTGTGTTTATATCCAGTTTACGAGGAAAGAAAAATTCTTGTTAATGTATTCATTTTTCAGGAGATGACACCAAGGGCCTCGACTTTCTGGACGACCTTCACGCTCGTCTATAAATATCTCCACAGAATAAACCGTTCTCTGTGGTCTCACGGTACATAAAGGTTGTCCTTCCAGTCTCGAGTGGATGGATCATGAGAACCGGCTAAAGAGCTAGAACCAGAGCAAACCAAAGCCAGAACCAAAGCCACCGAGACGGAGAGCTAGAACCAGACGGCTTGTATGTGGAACCATTCCTGCATGAACTGTTCAAATAAAGATGGTGGTCTTTCTGTGCTTCATGGTGGAGTAACACTATTTTTGAGGGAAGGATGACCTTAGACAGAACCGACCACATGAGGCGAGGGACAGAATGATGGTAGGTCAAGAAAGAAGTGTAGTCGAAAAGATGTGGACGGCAACAGACAACAAAGTCAAAGCTAAGGTGGGAAAGATGGCGGGAAGAGGTGAAAGGAAGAATCTGGAAAAGCAAGAGTTAAAGGAGAAAGACGCAAGAAAACACAAGATAAAGGGTGGATAGGAAGGAGGAAAAGGAAAGTCTTGAAAGGAAAAAGTGCTCAGGTTCTATTCTGGATGAGACCTGATTTGATCTGGGTTCAGTTCCAGCCAGCACCAGTCATTCCCAGTTAATCACCATCCGTCTGGACACTGGCACCCAGTGAGGCCCGGAAAGCAATCTGTGCCAGTCCACTGATCTGTCCACCCACGACTCATTGTCTCTAACCCCCTCAAAGTCTGGGCGGCCGTGCCACTCAGCCCTCCAGGATAAGTCATCCATGTCTGAAACCTATTTCAAACCACATCTCCAGAGACATCCCGCCGAGTTTGCGGCGCTGCCGAATCTCCTCAGCATCACCAGGCTCCGCTGTTGCTCCGACACGGCGACGCGAACCAGAGGAATCCCGTTTCAGAGTCGATCTATATCTCACATTCTGCAGCAGAGTTATACATTAAACACAGATGAGGGCCAGCTCAGGAATGCCCATTGTGTTCTTGTTGATTATGCGTGTTGTAATCCCATGCTATCAACAGTCAGAACTAGTTCTTTATGTTTGTTATCAACAGATCTTAAAGCCAAAGTCAACTCCTTTTGTGTGCAAAGTTCCTGGATATGCAGCTTGCACTCATCCTGATTGCATCAATACTGTACACACATGACAAAGATCGTCCAAACAAAGAAAGGGTGAGGGAGGAGGTCACGTACCATTTCATCTTCATTTCAGAAGGCATGTAAAGCATGCACGCATGAATGAATTACAGTTTGGGGTTTTATTGTCATCTTGAGGTTAAATAGAGGGATTAAAGGAACATGAGGGGTCTGGCATGGAGGAATGTGGTCGCGCAAGGCACCGAAAGGGGCACAGTGTTTGTTCTACACCGGGTGAGACAGGTTCTGTTCATTCAGCAGCGCCGCTGACCTAGATTTAGTGAGACGGTATGAAAATCCGATGCTGCGTTTCACCGGCGAGATTCTCGTTCCACACGGTAAAGCAAAGTAAAGGAGGGGTAAAAACCACACTGCTCAAATATTTACAGTATGACTCAAACAGCAGGAGTCGTAACAGAGAGCTGGGGGTTTTATTACAGCGAGAACACTGCGTTTTTTCTCATCTTCTATGTTGGGTAAATATACTTAACCCGCCTGGTGACGCTGCAACGTTAATTTGACAGAATGAAGCCTCTACAGCCTTGATGCGCATTAATACCTCCGACTCATTACATCTCTCTCTAAACACTTTTCCTGGCATGTACGGGGTGTTGTCTGCAACATCTCACATTCTGACATGAACTTTTAGCAAAAAGCTCAACACACAATCAGGCCAAGACAAACACAACAACTCCATTTCTTCATGGCGAGCACGTGTGTACACTGATGTCATCCTCGCTGCATTTCCCCAAAGTTCTTGGCCCATACGTTTCCTTTTCCGCAATCACCCACTTTTAATCAGGTCCTGCTCCGTATTAAATTGTGGATGTCTCCAACACCACCTGTTGCCTTAGTAACAGATACTTTTCCTAGTGGAGCGATCCGGCAGGCGGTCTCGGTGTTGCGCACATATAGAATTTGTTCCATGTGTGGACCGCTGTAGCCGGGGACAAGTCGGATTGATTCAACTGGTTCATCTTAGACGGGGGAAAGTTCTGGAACAACGGACAGGAAAACTGAGAATTGATTCGATAATATGAGAAAGTCGATTCCGCACACTGAATCTCATTAATCCTACACCCACATAAAGGCTTCCTATGCTAACCAGGAAGAGTTTTCACGCCGCCTTTAGGTGATCTTTATGACTCAAAGTCGAGCGTCTCAGGAATGAATACTCTCTTTCTAACACAACACGTGCATGTCTCCCTTCATTCCTGTCAGCTTCTTCATCAGCTGAATGAATGTTGTTTGTTCATTGTATAATCATGGATATGAGTCTGGGACAAAATTACTCCATTTCCTGTTTGTTTGTCTACCTGTAACCTCTTGCCCCCAGGCAGCTGGGATGGACCTCTCCAGAATCGCTGTGAAGGATAAGCACCTCAAACGCCACGACTGACTCATTTGATTAATTTAATTTTGCATCATAGCTTAATATCATTTCATGGCTAGTGTTCATCCTATCATTATCCTGACATCCACCCTTCTGAGTCACAAACACACACACACATGCTTAGTTCTGTGTGTGTTGTCGTCATTCAAACGCTGCACCGCCTGAAGGCGGCGACCCAAGAGCTGCACGCTGAAATGAACACGAGCCAATGTCCAGCAGAGTCGTGGTCATGATTACGTCAGTGCCAGCCGGGGATGTGCTCCCTTTTACGGGAACACATGGAACATGACCGGGGGGGGAGAAGCTGGGAGAATGGATGTATCATAGGCTTCATCGTCACCTGTCTTCAAATAGTGATGATAATAATAATACAAGGAGCGAACTGTCAGTTATGTCAATGTTGATAACTTGACATGCTTTGTGGTGATGTCACACAATTATGTGACATCATGCTTTACATGCCTTTATTACTGCTGAGAGCGACGCCTCCGGTGTTTGTTGCGCTGGGAAGGGTTATTTATAGCAGAAGAAAACAGATGTGCTCAGTGCAACGTTGTTCTAGACGTCCACTATTGTGTTGTAAAGTAATGCAGTAATGAACTCTACGTTTTGCAGTGTTTTGTTCAGTTTAAACTGCCAGTGTTTAAGAGACACAAACATTTGAAGCCTCAATGCTTACAGATGTCACACACAGAGACGACGACATGATTGTGTTACAACAAATCTAACATGAGTCAATCTGTCAGCAATTTCCTCCTGCCTGCAGATTACAGGGCCGTGACTGTGCTCGTGGTGCGTGGTGTGGCGCCACGCTTTACCGCCATATTTCTCCTTCGTCACCTGGGAAACATTCACCCAGGTGTTTCTTTAAAGTCATTGTCACGGTTTCCTGTGGTTGTGACTGACAGGGGGGAAGTCTGGCTCTCCGTCACAGGTGTAATTATGGCTTGGGGTTTGGCAGCTGATGGCATTGCTGTCATTTTCTGTCTACGGCGATAGCATGAGCAAAGGACAAAGAGAGAGGACGGCGATAACAGAGCCGAGGTGTCTGCCAAGGGTAGAGGAGGCGGAGCTGACAGACAAAAGAGGGTCTGACACCTGAGAACAGAATGCAAGGTGTCTGTGTGTGTGTGTGTGTGTGTGTGTGTGTGTGTGTGTGTGTGTGTGTGTGTGTGTGTGTGTGTGTGTGTGTGTGTGTGTGTGTGCATGTGTGTGAGTGTGTATGACACTGCCTGAACATCACATGTTGAAAAAAATTAAAATTTTGAGAAGGAAGCTAAAATATTACAAGAA
Organism: Antennarius maculatus; assembly: GCA_013358685.1. Classification (NCBI taxonomy): domain Eukaryota; kingdom Metazoa; phylum Chordata; class Actinopteri; order Lophiiformes; family Antennariidae; genus Antennarius; species Antennarius maculatus. The sequence continues at coordinate 18,592,439 of CM023618.1, read as the reverse complement.
TGGGGAAAATTTTTGAATATTGTAAAGGTATTTTGGAATTTTATGAGAAAAAAAAGCCCTAATATTACCAAAATTAAGTGAAAGTATTAGGAGAATGAAGTCATAATAGCAAACTGATGAACCAATGACAGCCCACCAGTCGACTAGGAAATTATATCACGTCTTGATGTTCTGATTCTTTAGATCTTTGGATCTTTTGATTCAGTTTTTACATAATCTTGAACCTCAGTGTAGGAAATTAAGTCTGAACACTTTCCATACATGTTTGTAGTCCTTTATGACATCCGATAACATCATGAGAGCAGATACTTTCTTCAAAGCTGCAGAAATAGATATGTTGAAATAGAAATGATGAAAATACTGTTTCTGACTAAACTAGTTACACATAAAGGAAATGTTAATAACTTGATGTCGACATTTGCCGTTTACTAAAAATAAATAATAGACAAAGAAATTTAATGAACTATATTTTACATTCTTTGCTTCAGTAAACAGAATATACATGTTCAAAGCTATTTAAATCATTCCACTGGACTATAAGAAAGTTTCTTGAAGACATTTCGCCTCTCATCCAAGAGGTTTCTTCAATTCTCGTGGTGCTTGGTCTAGTCAACATCTATGTTCTTGTTCTTAAAAAACAACAGTCATCAAGTTGTGGCTGATCTGAGGACCCCACGGCTGAACGCTGAGCTGGTGTTGGTTCTAAACCCGCTAACAGTTGGGGCCTCTCTGGAACCTGGACCCACAGCTAACTGGGTGGAAATGTGTCAACGTGAGACCTTTTTGATGCAGGCCATCCCATATGACATGATTCAATATTTTTTTCTGCATCAGTATTAAAACGCATTCAATGTGACTGAAGAATTAATTTGGATTTCCCAACGGTGACCTTTGACCCTTTCTAATGCACTTCACATGTATTTCAGATACAAAGGAACCCGGATGTGCTGATTTCTGCAGTTATTTGCATCATCACCTCCTAAATCCAATATTTTAAGTCTGCTTTCTTGCTTTGTGAAACACTTTAGACGTCTCCACCATGCCAAATTTTCGTGTCACCTTTGAGTCATGATAGATATGTCACTGGAAAAAAAAAGCTATCAATTTAAGAACATTGAGCGCCAGACACAGGAAACCTCCCTCACGATTCCTCCTGCAGGCAATATTTTACCATAACATTTCTGGACTCAGCACTGAAAGACAGAACGGTGCCAACTTTCCTTTTATTCGTGACACTTCTGCCTTTGTGTGTGTGTGTGTGTTTACTGTAAATCACAGGCTTTTTAAAACAAGGTTTTGATGTGTTTAACGGGGTCTTTGTGCTTTTAGTTTCGATCTCAAGCCACTAAGTGTTTGTAACAGCCTCTTTGGGTTTCCTTATCCCAGCGGTTCACCGCGTTACACGAAAAGACGCCGTAAGTGCCGCCAGTAAACCCAGCTTTTAGTCATCTGCCCAGCTTTCCAAGAACTTCAGGTGAGCTTGTGGTGGATTCAGAATTATGATGTGTGTTTTTTTTTTGTTTTCTACCCAACATTTTCTTTGGCTACTATAAATAAGTTGGACACACCAGGTGGTGCTTCTTCACCTCATATCTGACATTTATTAAAAAATAAATTCATAGAGCAATATTTTGACAGAAAAGTCCAATTACACACAAATTTTGTATGTTTTTCCTTTCCCTTTGAGAGATAAGTCATTTATGCATTCATTATTTCATATCTTTTCATTTGGATTCTCATTTTCTAGACTGCAGTCACTTTGTCTTCCTCTGAACTGTCCAAAACACGATTTGGATTTGATCGATGAACCTTAAGCCTTGAGTGCATCTATTCTTTATTCTTTATTTGGGTTAGCAAAGCCGCTAAGTTACCGCTAGGCTCCTCAGACTTGTGCATAAAACAAAATCATGTTTCTGGTAAATAAAGCAGAGATCAAAGGCATACTGTTATATAAATGCACCAGATTTTCATGTTAGAAATTCAGAGGAATCACCGCAGCAGCTGTTCTTCCTCCTCCTCCTCCTGCAGTGATGGGAGGAAAAGCATCTTGTCTAAATGGCAAAGACTCAGTGAGAAAGAAAGTCCAGCCAAATCATATCTGCTGACAGAAGTCAGAAATCTGTCTGCAGCATCATCGGTCAGGTGGTATCAGGATGGAGAGAAAAACCCTCCTGCACCACAGAGCAAACAGAAGAGCAGAAGTTTGGTTATTTTGCATATTATAAAAGCTCCATCTGAAATATTTGAATCCTGTTGGAGTAACTTCTTGTTTTCCATAGAAAATATTCTTAAATGCTGCAGAAAGCAGAAGGATTATTACATCAGGCAGAAAAGATGTTTAAACAGGAAAGGTTTCATACATGAGGTTTTCCTTTATTACCACCATTAATTTTTTTATTGCGCTGTAGAAAAAACCGTTCGCTCATCTCTGTCTGTTTCATCACAAACTTTTTTATGACCGAGTACTTTTACACCAAGGAGGTATTTAATGCATGATTATCAGGTTGCGTTTACAATGAAGGTGATTGTGTGTGTGCTCCCTCGCAATATTACACACTAAGAAGTGTGTGTGTGTGTGTGTGTGTGTGTGTGTGTGTGTGTGTGTGTGTGTATGTGTGTGTGTGTGTGTGTGTGTGTGTGTGTGTGTGTGTGTGTGTGTGTGTGTGTGTGTGTGTGTGTGTGTGTGTGTGTGTGTGTCTTTGGGTCTTGTGATGACATAAATTAGCCAACTTTGCCCTCTTTCCAATTTCCTCACTCGCCCACCCAGAAACGCCAAGGCTCTCATGGCCCTAACCCCAGCACAGGGCAGATGACAGGTAATACACACACACACACACACATACATGCAGTAACACACTCAAACATGTTCTTTCTCACATACAGAAGGATCTCTCTGCACCCACACTCCCACGTTGATCTGGACCCTCTGTGCCGACCCCCGCCTGGCTCTGAGCAATGCGCCGTATCAATGCTGAGAAGCAGGTCAAGCATTCTGTAAGTGCACCAGTGTGAAATAATTGCAACATAGACTGCTCTGGGCTTACCATTAACCCCCCCCCCCCCCCCCCCAAAAAAAAAACCTCTCACCCTCCCTCTCCCCCATCTCGACCCAGCCCCGTTTCAACTCCTACAATATTCTTAACAACCTGCGTCGTCCTCCATCGGATGACCTGTAGGAGGCAGCAGAGAGCCGATGGCGTTCCTGACAGGCAGGTCGTGAGATGGGTCGTGACAGAGTGATTAGCGAGCCCGGCTAACGAGCTGCCTGATTGGTCTGATCTCCCACCCTCGCCCAGTCCTTCCCCTTGATGTGGATCCGTGTGATGTTTGCTGGGTATTAGGCCCCAGAGGCGGTGAGCGAGGTTGAACAAACGACTGGTACCTCATTCACCACCGCCGCCGCCGTCGAGGCCGCCCGCGTCTCCTGACTGGGCCTTTGAACCTAAGGGGTGAGGGATGGAGGGTGCAGGGAGTGTGAGTGAATGTATGTGAAGGTGTGGGTGGATGTGAGGAAGCAGGGCGACGATCCATCTGATTCCAGGTGAGTTTCTTCACCTTGAGGCGGGGAGGGGTCACCTGGGAATGAACACCAAAGCCAGCACCTCCACCTCGATGCTCCAACAGTCTTCAAATCCCGCCTCCCCAAACGCCACAAAACAATTCACACCTGGAGCCTGTGGAGACATCAAAATATGACACCCCCCCCTCCCCCACACCCAGACATGAGCATCATAGTGTGTCAGACATGGCCGCCACATAAAAAGAGCAGTCGTGTGTGTGTGTCTGTGTGTGTGTGTGTGTGTGTGTGTGTGTGTGTGAGTGCATCAGCTGACACAGATCTAAGTGTAAACATCTGTAAACAAGAGCTGTCAGCCAATCAAAAAACAAATTTAATGTTAAAAAAAAATGATACTGATGTGTTAAACAGTGTGACTCAAACTTAGTTCTTCTTTGTGTATTCTACATACCCCCCCCACCCCCTCCACTGCTGGGGGGGGGTCTTTTCTTCTTTGTTTGGTTGCACGTCTTTCTTTGACCACACAAAGAGAAGAGAGAAGGTACAAAGCGTGTGCCATTCACCATCGCCGCTGCTCCCTTCACGTTGTAACTGAGTGGCCTGGGGGCACGGGGGGGGGGTCGCATGGGCAACCACTTAAAACCAGTCCTCCGGTCTCCTGGCATCTTCCTGTCTGCTGACCTTCAAAGAGCTCCTTCACCAGAAAATAAAAGGTTCCCTAATAGATGATATGCGCCGTACGCATGGATGTCGTACGCAAGGCATCAAAATCAACAAGTTTTGTTGACTTCCTGTTTTATCTGAGCTCATAAATGAATCCCAGTCCAAACCCGAACCAAAGAGGAGGGAGGTTGTTTTTTTAATCCGCCCTTTGAGGTGACGCCACTCCACAAATTCCTGCAGGCATCATCACCTGTCAGATGAGTTGACCCACAATCAGTGACGTGAGAAACTGATGGGTACCAACAAAGACGTGAAGGGACGGTCGTTCGAGGCTTTTGTGAGACATCAGGAAGGAGCTAATGAGAAAATACAGCTTAATTAATGGGGAAGTGATTCGATAAGGGTCACAGGGGGTGCAGGGGTGGGGGTTACTGTTCGTACAGAAACACGAGAGAAATCACCCGAGGATGGGAAGTGACCCATTTCTTTGAAAAACGGGGAGCGACCCCCATTCCCCGAACGGACACCCCCATACACCCCCCATGGGCAGCCTGCTGATTGGTTCATTACCCATAATAAAAACATCCACTATCCCCCATCCTTACATACACTCATACATGCATGTATGACCACCCCAGCCCCACCCCCACCCCATGCTGTCCCCATGGAGACCAATGGCCAGATTCCTTCAGTGCCTGTAGATAACTCCACTCCCTGTCTGTAAATATTTCCCTTCAGAAAAGAAAAAAGAAAGTGAATAGAGAGGTTTTTTATTATCTAGTTTTATAGATTAGATTTTGAATGACCTTATTTAATCTGCTGGGGGTTTTTTTATTATGAGGATGGTACGTCAGATGCATGAGGAGTGCGAAGTGTAAACCGATCCAGGATTTTTCAAGGCCTCCTATTAGCAGAGAGGTATATTTTATACCTGCAGGCCTTTTTTGATACCCTGCACCAAGGTGGTCTACTTTCGCTTCAGATCAGCACCAGGAGCTGCATTCATTTGGACCCACCCTTTTGCAGAGTTCAAAAACATGTACTTCAAGTTGTCCTTTGGGGCTTTTTCTGTCAGCTCTGCAGAATAAGTCCCCCCCCCCCCTTGATGTGCTGAATGTTGTCGTACCCCCTCAAGGGAGCTGGATGAGCGCTTTCTGAAGGTTAAGGTTTTGGCTATGTTGCCTACTATAGGATTTACCTTTACCGCCTGATGCCTGTGCCTGTCTGCACTCCATTCGCTGTCACTTCTGGTTACTGCTACGTCCCTGAGTGGGGGGGGAATCGTCCTCAGGCAGCACCACTGCTGGCAGCTGGGCTCAGATGGAGGAGAGAGGACATACATCCTCCTGTGAGGTCTGCTGTGGAGGCTTGCCATTGGTTCAAAAGGAAACAAAAGAATATGTCATTGAGTGGAACATACAAAAGGTATGTATGGTGTGATAAAATAAGAATAGTAAGTAGATATATAAAGAGTAAAAACACAAAATTTAAAAACATGGTGAAACTAAAAACCTAAAGCTACAGTTCATGGATGAACACACATTATTAGGAAATATACACATACATGTACAGGCAATCACCTGCAAAGCTTATCCCAGACATTTAAAGACAGAAATTACTTGTCATTTTCCAAGCTATATCACTTAGTGTTTATTTCAAATTTTAAAAAAGAACATGAACCATATTGTTTGCCCATTTCAAGAGCTCTAAGATGTGTTTTTCCACCCGACGGGTGAAATTCCATCATTTGGTAGCGCTCCTGTATCTGTCCCGGTCTTTGGCGCCCCCTAGTGTCCAAAGAAAAGCACTTACAAGTGGGATTGACATGAAACTTCGTGACGGGTACTGATGAGAGAAATAATTGATGGGTAACTTTCGGTTTGTTTGCTATGGAGCGGTCCCGTTCCAACTTTTACAGAGTGAAATCTGAGCACAAGAACAACTAATTCAAGGGAAGCGCCCAACTGATAACTGCTGGTTTTTAACCCTGAGCCCTGAACGCACTTGATTGGGCACGTGATCATATGAACGTCATCTATAGCATTAGCTAGTCAACCTGTTAGGTAGCAGGTGGTCCAATAGCAGATGTATTGCTAGTTTAAATTACAGACCAGTGAGAACATCATCATGAACATAAATGTGTATAATTAAACAAACAATAGACTTCAGCGGATTAAACATAGCTATTAAAAGGTTAAATTGCTCAATTGTGCTCTATTTAATATTGTCCAAATTTTAAATAGAGTAGACGTAGTTACATCTTTCGTGAAATCATATTACTATTCTCCATAGGAACGTAACGTATTGTTATGAAATAAACGAGTCTGATTTGTTTGTTTTGTATTGATCATTGTTGAGAAGAAGAAACGCTATTCCTTAAAAGTTTTCCAGTGGGTCATGAACGCGACACGTGCCCCACAATGCTGTTCTTAGGTTGTCACCTACATTTCTTACACAATTACGGCTATTTATAGCTTTTGCAGTGAGTGTAGATGACTAATTTATCGCTTGAATGAACATTTTTATCTTTAGTAATAAAGAAAGTAAGAAGCACTCGGTAACGCACATAATTGTCATTTTTACACGGATAGACGATTGTAGACGCGTCTCTACGGTCACGTGACGAAGTCAAACTCGCACGAGCCTGTTCGAGTGGGAAAAGACATTTTAATATAAAAGTAAAGATGGACACGAGCTGCAGCCCCGACAATGTTATTTGCAAGTTGTGTGGAGAGTTGTTCACTCTACCGGGTAGGGTTTTTATATTCCCCTTTTTCTTTAATTCGAGTGCTCCGTTATGCCGAGTTAAATTCTGCGTCTTAAAAGTGTCACCGTGCTCGTTAGTAAGTTTTGTCATCAGCTAAATAGCTCGTCCATAAGCTAGCTAGCAAGTGTCAGCATTTTACATTGTGCTAAAGGTAGCTAATTCAGCGATTTTTATTTTTTATTTTTTTGGCAAGGTCCAAAAAGTATTTTAGTGTTTCCCCTGGACATCTTTGCAACCCCGTTACTAAGAGCTGGTAGAGACCATGTGTGTGCCACATAATTAGTTATTGATTTCCGTAAAAGAGATAAAATAATCACTTAATAAACTGCATTTATTCCATACTACGCTACTTTTCAAGAAGTTACTGCAAATACATTATTTGATTATTAAGATTACTATAACTGCATAAAATATCAGAATGTCCATTTATTCATTTATTTAGTATTATTATCATTTGCCTTATTTTACACTGAACTGATACCCTGTCCTAATGATTGTCTTTCTTTTTCAGGGGATGATGATGTTGACAGTAACCTCCCACGTCTGCTGTTATGTGGCCACATCTACTGCACTTCTTGCCTTCTGTTCATTGAATCTGACAGTGCCATTAGATGTCCTCACTGTGAGGTGAACATAACACTCTTCTTACTCCTGAAAGGACAGCATTATTCACCAAAGCAGATGTTCCACTCACTGGGTTTCCTTTGTTAGGAACATTTCTGATTTGTTGCATATTTGTCATATAAAGAAGTATTTTGAGTACTGGTGTCTTCAGCAGATGGTTGTTGTAACTTGGTGATATTTATCGTAAGTTATGTGATTGGTCAATAAAATTTAAGTGTAAAAAGATGTCAAATACATGCAAGTGAATAACTCATTTTCACTACTCATGGCTTTTTGATCTATTTTGTAAAGTTTTGATAAAAAAACTAAACCCACTCTGCAGGTTAAGACGACTGTTCCTGAAGGAGGGGTGTGTAGACTTCAAGAAGAGAGCAGAATAATTGGGCTCATCTACACTTCAAGAGTGAATAAGAAAAGAAGGTAAAATTCACTTCTGTAAGCTAAAGTGAAACAAGCTTCGATGTGCAGTTAAAATGGGTTTTTACTTTGTTGTATTATTTTAACTTCTAAACAACTTTAACAGGCTTTAAACTTTTAATAATTTTCCCTCCGGGGCATCAATAAAGTTTGATTCTTCTTCTAATTCCTCTGTGGTGGCAGCTCAAAGGTTCACCGAAGGACCAAAACAGCGTCACCTGCTGTCATGGATCCTAAAACCAACAAACTAGAAGAGGTATGTTTTGGGTTCTCTTCAGTAAAAGTACCGGTAAAAGGAACCAGTAAAAGTTTACATGTTTGCAGAGCTGGGAATTCAGAACTAGATCCAACATTCAGGTATCAAGAACCATTAAAATGTGTCCATTTTGGAGTATATGTATGTTACAGTGTTAATTTATCCAGGCTGTTTTTTTTCTATATGGAAAGCTACATGACCATTGGTGCAATAAAGTAGTCGCCCTGGATACGAGGAGACCCTACTAGAAAAATCCATGACTGAAGAGAGGGAGTATAATATAACTAAAATTTTCAAATTCAAAAGTTTTGGATTGTGTATTATCTAGACAGCAGATCTCACAAAGATTGAGAATATGTTGGATGAGGCCTTGGCCCGAGGTGCAGAAAATGTTGCTCAACTGGAACAAATCCATGAGGTGAGATGTCCAAAAAAATGCACACACCTTGAAAATCATGACTGCATACAATCATTCCTAAGAAAGACTTAATCACCATTTTTTTGAGTGTTTTTGGAATATTCTGTGCAGATTCTGACCAATGGTTTGGTAGAACAATTGTCAAGGGAGAGAGCTCGGCTGACGATGGAGATCTTGGAAGCTACTGATAAAGCTCATGATGCTGTACAAAAGTGGTACGAATGTAAACTGCAATAGCATACTCGTACAGACAAGGCTGTACAGTGACATCCAATCTTCATGTCACTGCAATAAACAAGTTTGATTTCATCCGTGTTAATAAAACAAAACTGCTTTGTCTTAGGAAAGATACACAGTTAAGTGAGCTGGAGCAGCTGGTGGCAGGATTTCCCACCCTTCACATGCAGCTGTTTGATGTCGAAAACAGGATCAAATCCTTTGAGACCGCCATGCAGATGGCAAGACAGATCCGCCGCATCCCCTTCCTGGAGCGTTACTGCACCATCGATAAGGTACCACTACAACGTATATGAAATACCACCAATTAAATGCTGGTAAACTTGTTAAACGTGTCTGTGTGTCATTATTGGTGTGTGTCAGGTTCTGGAGAGGTTGCTGGTTCCAGTAGATAGGCAGTCGTTCGATCTGAAATGCACGCCTGTGAACACCAGAATAAGGTTAGTCGCATTAGGCCTTGCGTCTGTGGTGTCTGGCCTTTTGATCTGTCAAATGTTGTATGTGCTTGACAAACATGAGCAATATGTACACAACGCACACTACGTATACCTTTTATTAGTGTGATTTTTCTGACTTGAGGCTGAGCTCTGCAGTTCAGTTGTTCAGTTCTGCTGTTCAGCTGCTGTAGAATAAAACCATGTCAATACAAAATTGACAGAAGACAGTTTGATTCGATGACTCAAATGTAGCCAGATATTTACAGCATGTAGTTGATAGTATTGATTTTGAATTTGAGTGTGGTTTGATTGTGTAGCTGTGTTTTCAAGTCAGACTGTCAGAACCGCAGCATTTCGTTGTCTCTGAGGATGGAGCAGGGCATCCAAAAGTGGTGAGTCCGTCCGTCAGCGCCAGTACGTCACAAAGAAACTGTTATTTGTGAATAATATAAGTGTTCCTCTCTGTTCTCTTGTCAGCCTCTCCATGTCTCCAGTCAAAGATCACCAGTATGGCAACTCCACCAGGAAGTCCCCCTGGCATTATGTAGAGAAAAGAAAGAGAAACTACACCTCACCCACTGGCAACAAGCTCCCAAGTCCACACATACAGGACCAGTCAAGCAGTAGAGCTTACATCGGGTTGCCACAGGGGTTCGATCAGAGCCTAGGACCACGTCGAAGGCCTGACCTCTCACTGCAGAGCTCAGCCTCAAGTCCAGACGTAATTATCGAAGAGGTTATAGATGAAACAGAAGAGCATGGTGGGTAGATTTTGACTGATCCACCTAAGTAACGTCAGATCCAGTGAAATCTAGTTCAGTCCTTTCTAGTTTTGTGCTCTGTCCCTGCAGCGCCCCCACCCACTGGGCTTGAGCTGGCCAGCGACCTATGGAGCATCCACAGGATGAAGCAGGATCATGTTGAAAAGGGGGAAAACAGTAAGGAGACAAAACTGTAAATGTAGTTAGATTGATGTTGCATATCTAGTTGTCTTACCCCTGCTTACTGTCTTTCCTCCCCTCTCACATTCTCCTCGCCTCCCTAACTTAGGCACCCAGTGGGTGGTGGTGACCCACATTGAGAATCCGAGTCACTTCTACATCCACTATGTGACTGACAGGTGGAAACACCAGGCCTTGTCTAAGAAGATCAATCACTTCTGCAGTGGAAAGAGCTGCTACTTCACTTCCAGTGACACAGTGGACACTGGTATATGTTTAATGTCCAGTCAAAGTTCACTTTGTGTAACAATTGAAGTTACTTTTTTATTTATTTAAGTTTATTTTGAGCAGATTGCTGATATACCAATAGATTGAGTGTTTATCAGAGTTTTTCTCCAGGCTCCATGATCTTTGTGAAGTGGAAAGAGGACGTTTGGTACAGGGCCACTGTGGTGGAGGTCTCACAGCAGGGGTGTGTTGCGGCTGTGGAGACCTGCCCGATCAGCCAGCTCGCCAGCGTCCGGGTCTTCATCTTGGACCACGGCTGCACAGAAAGCATCAGCATCCACAGGTACACACACCTTATTCCCATTATGTAATTTATCAGCATTGAAGTCATGTGACCTTGGTGTCGTTCTTTTATAGCCTAACATTGGATTTATTCCACACTTGTGGTCTTCATTTGTTTAAATTATTGCCATTAGCTTTTATTAATACAGAGGGTTTTTGTGATATTATCCCACTGCATCCTCCACTCCTGTCCACCGCCTTTACCAGTGAGGGAGGGGCCACCAGATTTTCACTGAAGACTGTGAACAACCAGCTGAGGAAGGTGGGAAAGTTGCTGAATGTGTCGTTGCAGCACTTTGCTCCTCAGGCCGTCAGATGTTCCCTCAAGGACCTGGTTCCATATGAACCGGTAAGGCTGAAACGTGACGACTCATGACGTCTGTTTTGGTTTTATTTCTCTTGAGGACTTCGGATCTCAGATTACCCCAACATATCATTATTGTTTGTTTTTGTGTCTTAATTTTTCTTTATATCTTTGCATTTTTCATTTTTAATGCTGCGTGGTTTTTGCTCTGTGTTGTGTTTAATCTTCATTGAAGTGTACCTTTTATTCAGACAAAGGGGTGGAGTGAAGAGGCACAGGTGGAGTTCCAGAATGTGGTTGGCTCTATGGTGGTGGAGATGGAACTTCTGGGTCAGGACAGAGATTATATGTTGGTTGACCTGAAGAAAGCCTCCAAGAGCTCGTGCAGCAATGTTCCTTACTCAGTGAGAGGGCACCTGATTTTGGTCAAAGTGGCCAGGTACCAGGAAACATTTAATCTAGTGTAATTGAACAGAGAAGGGCCAAATGACTTCTGAAGTGTTCTAACCCTCGCTGTACTCTTTTAACAAAGGTTTAACTGGGCAGGGACTTTGGGCAGGGAGCCCCTTATGTACTACCCCCCAGTCCGTCCCACGATCGGTACAGAGCTTAAAGCTGTGGTGTCTCACATAAACAACCCTGCTGACTTCTACATACAGCTGGTATTAAACACATACAGTATGTGTAATACGCTTAAACAAGGCGTGAATGTTTTCTCACCCCCGCTGCCTCCACCAGGTTGACACCATGGAGTTCTTGTTGCTCTCAGCCGAAGTCCAGGAATGTTACAAGGACATACTGGCTGGAGATGATGACCTCAGCGTCGACTGTCCCATCATAGGACAGGCTTACGTCGCCCGCTACGGTGACGTGTCATGGTACAGGGCTCAGGTCGTAGGTGAGCATTTGTGTGCGTGTGTGTGTGTGTGTGTGTGTGTGTGTGTGTGTGTGTGTGTATACCAGTTCATGTTAATGTCTGCTTTTTGATTAATGTTAGATTGAACAGATGTCCAATGATCAGAATGTAGGCTGAACACAACTCAGTTTTCTCAAACCATTACAGAGACTGTCAAAGTCAGTTGCATTCTGTCGCTCTTACAAATGTGGCTGCATTTGTGTGTGTGTGTGTGTGTGTGTGTGTGTGTGTGTGTGTGTTTGTGGGCGTGTGTGTGGGCGTGGGCGTGTGTGTAGGTCTTCCAGGAGATGGAAAGGTGAAGGTGTTTTATGTGGACTTTGGCAGTGAGAACATCGTGTCAGTCAGTGACTTGAGGAAGATCCCGGATCAGTTCTCTGCCCTTCCCTGCATGGTGAGAACATTGTTTGATTGATTACTTTTGTGATCAGAAGTCATCAAAGTCTGTTGACGTGATCCTAAACTGTTCATATATTCCATATGAATAGATAGGAAACAATATTAACATTGTTTTACTGAAGTCCTGAGTTGTGTTAACATGTCTCCAAGGCGATCCACTGCCGTTTGTCGGATTTAAGGCCTCTGGATGGAGAGACCTGGACTGAAGAGTGCACCAGTAGATTCATCAGCTTTACTCTGAATGAACTGGTCACAGTTGTGGTTACAGGTACAACCAACTCCAGGCGCTCACTGTCCAAACCGTACTGTTTTGTTTGTGTTATGTCATTATTTTTGTGTATCATCCAGAGTCTGTTTCTGAGACTGAGCCTCTGCCTGTCAGAGTTTTTGAGAGCAGCCTGTACGGACCGGTGTCCAACATAGCTACACTGCTGGTCAAAGAGGACCTGGCCTACTTCAAAAAGAAGTAAGACTGTAGATCAGATCCATTGGGACACATTAGAACCAAGACTGAGAAATAATGAGAAAAAATGATGGTAAATTATATAATACAGGCATTTAAAATGTAGTTCCCTAAACCAGCACTCACAACAGCACATATAGTATCTCCATCAGTTCTCCCTCGCTTCCTTCAGACCTGACTCTAAGGATGATTTATTCATGGTTGGAGACGATAATTCTGCTGAATGGGATCCTCCTCTTGAGCTTGGTTCGGGCCTGGAGGGGGAAGATGCCACAAATGGAGAGCAGGAAGAGGATGTGTTTCAGCCTCTCCTGACGCTTCCCACCCAAGTCAAAGACCTTAAAGACCTGGAAGTCAGAGTCAGTCACGTCAACTCACCGAGCAGCTTCTACGTCCAGCTCACCCAGTACGACGGCCATCTTAAAAGGTCAGCGGCAACAGATGCATGGCGAAAGAAATACAGGACAGTCTTTAGCAGAAGTGTGATTAAATACCTCCCCCTTGAAAACAAATGAAAATATAAAACTGTACTTTGTCCTGTATGGAAGGTGGAGGTGGATCATTAGTTTGAATTTGTGCGCTTATATCCAACATCTTATTATTGTGTTTCAGGATGTGTGAGCTGGTGAAGCAGGAGTGTACAGGTGTGCAGCCTAGCGATGAGGCGTGGAAAGCGGACATGTACTGTGCTGCTCACATTGACAGCATTTGGGAGAGAGGACAGATTTGCTCTGATGTCACGCCCGGCGAAGAAGCAGAGGTAGAATGACCTGTTCCAAACTATTTTACCGTGTATTAAAAGCCATCATTAGACAACATCATGGCTTTCTCTTCCTGTGTTTGCTCACTGCAAGGTCATGCGCTGTGACCATGGAAACAAGGTGAAGGTCCCTGTCAGCGACTTGCGGCCGCTGCCGTTGTCCATGATTGGCTCATTTGCGTTGGAGTGTACTCTCACTAACATCAGGTGATATTCACACATCAAAAATAAAATCACTGTCCGTGCTTTTCACTTCTTTGTCACTCATCTTCATCACTCTGCATCTTCTTTCTCAGGCCAGCTGGAGGTCAATCCACCTGGACAGCTACGGCCTGTGATTTCATCTCCTGCTACCTGGACGGAGCTTCAGCCATAATGACCATCAAGGTTTTCTTTTCATTTCCTAATGACCTCATTTCTTTGTCATCAGTTGTTCCTTCTTGTCTTCAGGTGTCCTCCTGTTGTTGTTTCACTCAGTGCTCTCTCCTGTGTGCCTCTTTGCTTTGTCTCCACCATGACCTACTTTCTGCACGTCTTTCTGTCCTGTCTTGTCCTCTAGGAGTTGACAGATGAGCGTCCAGTACCCGTCACGTTCCTGTGCACCAAAAGCATGGGACAGTTGATCAGCGTTGCAGATTTTCTGGTTGGCAATGGCCTCGCTCTCAGAGAAAGACAACCAAGGTCTTTGTTTTGTCTCGTGCATGGAAATGTGTGATGGTATTTAAATTTGATTGTGATTGTGATTAGCTATCAGGAGAACATGACAAGCTGTGATTAGATAAATGGACTACGAGTGCTTAAGTCTAACATAGTGGGGAAAGTGCACAGAGATATAGTCTTCCTGTCCAAATCGTCTCTAAGCTTCATTTTTCCGTTTAAAGTCAAACTGTTCCCGTCTCTTTGCAGAGATGCTGATGTTCATCTTTCCCCCAAACTCGATGTTCAGACTCCTGTGAGAGAGAGACAGACCAATGGACACAAACAGCACCCTCCAAAACCATCCACCCGGATTATTATATCCGCTGAGAAGGTGATGACACGCTCATCCTGTTTGATCCACTTTGATCTTTTTAGAGGTGTGTTGATGCGTCATAAATACGTCACGACTTCAGCTGGAATTCAGTTTCAGCATTTACCTGGTCCCAGAGCAGTATCGCCTGTTTTACAACAAAGTAAAACCAAATATATGTGGAAAAATTCAATCGTAGGTGACGACCCAGATGTACCAGCCCCCGGAGCTGCCCTGCCACGGACACATCCAAGCGTGCGTCACTGCCATTGGGGAGGATGGCATCGTTTATGTGAGATCAAAGAACACAGGTGACTTTTTCTGATTCAGGCCCTACCTCCGTCCGTCATGGACATATGAAGAGCCGGACCAAAGGCAGGGGGGCTTTATGGTGGGACTAACTAGAACCTCCTGTGTGTGTCAGGGAGTCAGCTGGAGCAGCTCATTGAGAAGATTCAGCAGCACATGAAGACGTTACCCAGACCGAAGCCGTACACCTGGAAGACGGTCCGTGGCTGCGCCATCATGGGACTGGATATGATGTGGTATCGAGGACACGTGCTGGAGGTCCAGGGAGGACATCTCAAGGTGAAGGAGACACACACACAAGTTGTTACCAGGGTTCTCTAACCAGGACACGCTTTTGTGTAACAATACCGAACACGTAACACGGTGTTGGTGTGTGTTTTTGTGTGAAACAGATCCAGTACGTGGACTCTGGCCTGGTGGAGAGCATCCCAATGGTCCACGTTTACCCCAGGCTGCTATGTGAAGAAGTTCCACAGCTCAGTGTGCCCTGCCGGCTGCACAACATCACCCCCGTAAGAGTCTGTGTGTGTCCTCATAGTGTTTGTAATTTGGAACACAATATTCTGAATCTAAAGAGGGAGAGCGTTCCATGTCACGCATGTTTGTACCATAGCCTGGAGTTAACAAATTGGATGCGTCCTCTACAACAGGCTTCTTGTGTTTCTCTTCAGGTGGGCAGTCGGTGGCAGCGGGATGCCTTGGCCTTGATGGAGGAGCTGCTGTTGAAGCGCTGTTTGGACATTGAAGTCATGGTGAAATTAAAATTCTTTATGTACAAGTCTTGTTTCATGCATGAACAGCTGGAATGATGGGATACAGCTGCTGACCTCTGGGATGTGTCTGGCAGGAGCTACCGTCTGACCCCAGGGGAACCGTCACTGTTCAGATCTTCCTGGACGGCCTGAGCCTCAGCCGGATCCTGTGTCACCATGGACATGGTTTTGTGGAGGGATCGGTGTCGCCACAGACGGTCAGCGTCCTTCTGTGTTGCGTTCAGGTTCCCAGGGTGAAGCGGTTCCTCTTAGAATCAAGTAATGTGTGCGTTTCTCCACAGGGACACTCGGCCATGACTCCTGAATGCTTAGACAACTATGATATCTACACTGAGGTACAGTAACTAGAATTTAGTAAAATAAATTCCTAAATGTTGAGCTTTTGTTCAAATGAGGATCACATGGTTGATTTCCAGTCTTTTTAAGTCTTTAGTTTGGTCTTTAAAGATATTTCATGGTGAGTTCATCTTAACAGATGCAGATGTTGTGTCTCCAGGGTCTGAGTTTGCCAGAGGAGCCGACGCTGGGGCCCTACATCAACCCCATCCTTCCAAAGAAGGGCGAGAAGTTCCAAGTGAGGGTCAAGCACCTGGTGACCCCCAACGAGGTAGCTACCGGCCAGAGTGGCTCTGAAGAGATGATGCTTGAAAAGAGATTCACGTTCTGTCTCTTGGTAGTTGTTCCTGTGGCGCTGGGATGAAACAACAGATCTGAAGGTGGATGGCGAGACGCTCAATGAGGCGCTGACCAGAATTACTAAAGACCCCACCAGGCTCTCACCACTCACCAATTTCCCTCAAGGTAACGAGTCACTTTATAGACAGCTTTCGTGACTGACCCGGTGTGAAAAATATTCTCACTGCAACCTGAATCCTCATGCATGTGGTTTCCAGGCGGTCCATGTCTTGCCAAATACAGCGATGGGAAATACTACCGAGCAAAACTGATGGAGTTCATCAGCATCGAGCCCGTCAGGGTCATGGTCCAACACGTGGACTTTGGCTCTGATGACATCCTGCCAACTAGCCAGTACGGACTTTTCTTCACATAAGGGACTGAAGTTTGTAAACAGTTTGTCATCTCAGGATGTAAAGTTAAGTTTTGTGTTCCGCTCCATGTACCGTTATTTCCTGTTAGGATACGTCAGATACCGGCTGAGCTGCTAGCGTTCCCCTTAGAAGTGATGAAGGCCAAAGTGGTCGGCTTCAAGCCTCCCAGTTTCAGCAGCGATGACGACGTCTTGCCCTACAGCCCCAAGTGGAGCGTGATGGCTGCGATGGAAATGATGACGCTGTTACACGACAACGTGACGGCGCTGGTTGTGGTGAGTTTGAATTAAACCTTTCAGTCTCCTGCTGATGGATCCTCAGCCTTTCATGCATTGTCTTACCTCCTGAAACATGAACTCAGTTGCTTTGAATCCTGCCTGTATTTAATTCGTCTTTATGTACCGATTGGGTCGGTTCAGGCCCGGGACCCAGAGCTTACGGTGCTGCTCTACAACCAGGATGGAGAGTTGATCCACATGTCGCTGGTTCGCAGTGGATTAGCTGAGCTGGAATGAGGAAGAGCCTCGACCTGTGGGATGAGTGTGAGTTCACATCATTAGTGAACATTTATTGTATTGACTCTGCTGATAAATAATGCGAGGGGCAGGGCTTCATAAAGGGATGATTGTGACGTACTTTTTCCCTGTTCAGTGGCATTTTATGCATACAGGTTTACTTAGTCAAATGATATTTTGTTTTATATACGTATACTGATTATAATCCCCGCAGAGAAATTAGTAGCACACTTTAGTTAGTTCAAATCAAATCATGCATATATATATGTGTACAGGCCCTGAACACACAAACACTCTCAGGGGGCCTGTACGCAAGTAAAGGGAGGTAGTGGCGGGCAGCTCCTTTATTGGTGTCCCCAAATGAGCAACTTGTAAGGGGGACGGCGCCTCGCTCAAGGGCACCTCGGCAGTGTTCCAGAGGTGAGCTGACACCTCCCACTGTCAGCTCATGTCCCGGGTGTTCTTTTTGGGCGGGAATCGCAGAGCGCATCTACCATGCGCTCTGCCACTGCCGCCCCCACATTGATGACATTGTTAATGATGTTTTTACTGTGCTGCAGTAAAACCAGCTGAGTCTTAAGAGGCCTTGAACTTTCTGGACCTGCTGCTGATCATTTCCCCATCTTGTTTTTTTCCAGATTTCTTTTCAGATGTGAAGAGAACATCGTTTTACCCTGTTGGGCTGTTTGACTGCTTTTATTTCCAGCAGATTTACTTGTAGTTCAGTTGTGTTGAATTCAACAGGGAATTTTGTGTTCCAGTCGTGTGAGTTTGTGTTTGACTGCATGACTGTCATAATAAAAATCCCATATGTTCCGATGTCTCTGCAGTATGTTCTTGTAAATAAATACGCTTGAGGTCAGGTTAAGTTTCCTCGAACATAGCACCAGTTATGCTTTGACACCTGACAGTTGTGTTCATTTAGTGTGTGGTTTATTAAAGATTAGGAGAAAGCGATGGGTTTACAGGTCAAAGCTGGCTTTAATAAGATGTTCAGACTAGCAGAATCCTGCTGCGCTGTTGTACCAAAGCAACAATAATTGAAACAATCAAAAAAAATACACAGCTCAGAAAAAATCCAAGTCCAAAAATTAATAAATATGTAACATTTTTACAAACTGAAAACCTTTGAAAGGCCCTTCAGAACATCAAAATCACAGGGTGGTGCTGCTGGGAGACCGGGTCGAAGAGGCCGGTGAGCGAAAGGGGCTCAACGTTGGACCAGATCCTGGAGGCTGACAGAAGCTTGCAATCATGTCCTCCATCAAGGTCCATCTCAAGTCACAGCGAGTCCAGCAACCCAAAAACTGAGGAGAGCTGACCATCAACCAGCTGAGATCAGAACCCGAATCCCTGAGGCACCAGTTCAACTGGCCAATGAAAGGAGACCGCTGTAGTGACATAGCCCAACCCTTCACCCACAGCACCGCTACTTCCTGCGAGGTTATTGATTCCTATTTGCATTTTTGTGAATGACAAACTAGAGCTGCTAATAAATAAAAGGCTAAAAACAAGGCGACATGAGTCACAGATGGTTGTGAGACGCGGTTACAGTTCATTGCCATGCTGATCACAGCTTCATGTAGAAGTCTTCAGCTCTTTACCCAGAAGACACCAGGGCAAACTCCAGCAGGAGAAGCATGGGTACTTTTGGAATTAAACAGCAGTTATGTCCACTACACCCAGGGTTTGCCCTTTACCATGTTGGTGTCCTGGAGTTAACATCACTAAACTGCTCCGTGATGAAGGTCAGTCGGGGCGTCACTGTATCGTAGAAAATCGAATGCAACCATTAAAAAAAGCTCCATATGTGCTTCCATCCTAGTGTTCCTAACAGTTTGTTGTGAGGTTCCATGTTCCTACACCCTGTTGTCCACGATGACATTGCCGTCCTTGTCTTTGATCCTGAGCCTTCCAGTGGGGTAGCGGGTTTCCTGCCGGCCGTCGGTGTAGACTGTCTTACAGGTGCCATCCGGATACTCCCTCCTCTTGTAGTCAGGCGTGTGAACCTCCTTCTGGCCTGTGTTGAAATGGATCTCCTTGGTGCCGTCCCTAAGAGGCGACACATTCACACCCAGTTAGTTTTTCTTGAAGGACAATACATATCCACTCATCGTACACGTGTAGAAAAATCACAGCCGTGATGGTTGAGTAGCACTCGCTTGTTGGTAGCGAATATAAAGTCGGAGTTGTGGTCCTCACTTACGGGTTGACCTGTATGATGGTCCCGTCCGTCAGAACGCTCTCCTCCCTTCCATCGGGGTACAGGTTTTTGACTGTCTGGTCTGGGAACGTGATTTCCTTGCGACCATCTGGGAAAAGCCTCTCTGGAGCAGAAACAACGTCAATGTGCATTCTGGAGTCAAAGTCACAGGTTTTTACACCTACATTGTCGGAGTAATCGTCTGCCCTCACCAGTCTGATTATTGGGGAAATGCAGGACCTCTGTGGCGTCGGGGTAGGTAATGTGTGTCGTCTGGGCTTCAGCGTAGTAGTAGATCTGAACACAAGAAGCACAGGTTTGACATCTGCAGCAGACGTCACAGATTTCACACAGAGACCCAAACCAACCACTCACCACTCTCTGGTCGGCCGTGATCTGTTTGGTGTCTCCATTGAAGAAGGTGACTTTGACAGTCTGTCCGTCGGCTGAGACCTCCTTCCTGGTTCCGTTGGGGAAGGAGATAAGGCGATCGCCGCCGGGCAGAACCTTTTCAGTCTGGCAGGAATCACAACCAGAACTCCATCAGTACCTCCTTAACAAAAATCACCTGAGAGGCAGTCCAGCTTCTCACCTTCCCATCGGGGTGTGTGATGACCTCCAGAACGGATTCTGACTCCTCAGTTTTGCTGCTGTCTGGTTCTTTTGGCAGAGATTCCATTTCCTGTATTATGAAAACAAGACGTTGGACACAACACTTATTGGAATCAGAGGTCGTGCTGCAGTTCCTCTCTAGATACCAGACAGACGTCTTACTGGGAAGCAGCTCTGTGAGGATTCCTGGTTCTGTTCTTTGTCCTGGTTCCTGCTGGGAGGCATTAACTTCTCCTCTGTCTTTTTGTCAGTTAATGAGGAAGAAGAGGGGACTGAGGAAGAGCAGCTCAGCCTCGATGGCTTCTTCAGGCTGCTTTTTATCCCTGCTGACATTAACACACAGTCAGCTATCATAAATGTTCATGTGGTGAGGGCCAGCTGGACTGTGTTCTAGTGTGGATGGAAACCAGACCTGCACCCTGACTGCTGTCCTGGGACATCCGTCTAGGGGCGCTTGTGCTGGTCTTTGGGGGGCTGCTGCTGCTTCCTCTGGAGTCAAGAGGACTCTGAAAGCAAGGAGGAAGAGGTAGGAGTCATTCTAACGCGAACAAAGGTCTACATGTTGAGGCTGAATGCAACCCATAGCAAATAGTAGGAACAAGCTTACAGCAAATTTCACTCCTTTGGTCACAACAGACAGGCTATTGAGGTTTCTGGGAGCGTGTCTCTTTTCTTTGTCGTTCCATGTGTTAAGGCGGAGCTTTTCCATCATGTGAAGCTGAATTTTATCATAAATTTGAAAGCATTGACACATGTGTAGCAAACACTGTCGGTTGTCAATGAGGCGGTCAGTCAGGTGGGTACCTCCTCCTGAAGAGAGCAGTTCTCCTGCCTAAGGGTGTCGATCTGCTGCCGCATTCGGCCCTGAGCGGCGGCCCAGCGGCTCTCCTTCCCCCTCAGCTCCTCCTGCAGCGAGTTCAGCTGCTGCTTCAATGCCTGGTGGGGGGAAGAGGACAGATTCAAAGGGATCATCCTCTGACTGGTGATTCTAAACATTTGAATAGCAGACATGGTGAAGGTGGCGTCACCTGGATTTCCTCCCGTTCCTTCTTGTCGGGCATGGCTCTGACAGCCGAGGCATGCTTCTCAAACAGTTTGCGCTCCTTCTGAAGTTTTTTGTTCTCCTCTTTCTTGTATTCCTCAAATTTGGCCAGCTGGTCCGCTTTCAGCTGCTCAAACTCCAAACGGTCTTTCCTATAAGAACGCAGCAAGGAGAAGATCCAAACCAAAGACATTGCCATTAATTTACAATCATCATAACAAACTGTTGTTAATTCACTCAACTGGGAAGAAAAATGTTAATCACCTGAGACGTTCGTGCTGCACCTCATTCTCCTGCCTGAGTTTGATGAGGGCAGCGTTCTCCTTCTTGAACCTCTCAATCTCAATCTCCAGTTCCACCAGTCTCTCTCTCAGCAGTTTGGACTGGACCTGCTGGCCTGGGGAGGAAGAACCAAACAGACACAACCATAAACCCTCCCTGTTGTCTCTATGACACCTGGCTTCTCGTCTGACAGTAAAAACACGAACAATAAACGTGATATTTAACGTTCATCCACCTGTTTCCACCTCTGGCCTTTTGGACTCCGGTGCAGCAGCAGCAGCAGAACTGGGTGGATGAAGAGGTGCATTCTGGGTCTTCGGCTTTAGGGAGGGGAACAAGCGAGTCATGAGCTGAGAGGCAGGGGGAGGAGAAGGAGGATCTGGCTCCTGATTGGCTGAACTAATAACCGTGTCCTTCTCCAGCTCCGTAGCTTTGTTCACCGCTACCTTCCTCACTAGAGTCCGCTTCTGGGGAGAGATTCCACTGGCTGCCTCTGTGCAAATTCCTCCCCCGTCATCGGACAGCTCGATCGCAGTGTCGTCCATGTTGTTCCATGTGTCATTGTCGTCAAACACGACTCCGTCTCGCTGCCCGTCTTTGTCCTCTGTAAACGTGGATTCATCAGCATCACTGAAGACACCATCGCTCTCTCCATCTCCAGCTGCTGCCGCGTGAGACGCCGGGTCCCTGCAGCCGTCCTCGTCCTGATACGAGCGCTTGTCATACGGTGGGTTCACGTGCGCAGGAAAACAGGTGCTGGCAAATAAAAGTTGTTTTACTTCCGCTTCACGGTCTTCACATTCTGAGCCGCTCAAGGATGAAATATCAGAGATCCCATGCTCCTCTTCTCTTCCACTCTCTTCCTCCTCGTTTTCACTGATGCTCACTTTGTTCTTGAGTGGGTCGTCTCTTACCACAAATGCTTCCGAGTTCATGGACCTGCTTTTACAAGTATCAACACTACTGCCCCTCCCAGGTGACTTTATGGGGGTGGAGGAGAGCCGTCGTGGGTGGAGGCCCCTGGCGGCCTTTATCTGGTCCATCTGGAGAACCTGCAAGTGCAGAACAATCGTGGAAATGACATGGCTTTAGACACAGCAGGTCAAAAATAATGGGACAATACTGGGAGTAAAACCCGCTGAAAGCAGATCAGGTGGATGGAGAATGAAGGAAAAGGTGTAAAGAAGTTCTGAAACCCCAGACCATTAGAGATGAATAAATCACCTTCATGACAAAAGATGAGTTGGATGAGAAGGACAGCTCCTCAGCTGCTTGCTCCAGCATCTCAAACTCTCCCAGCTCCATGCTTTCCAACTGCCGATCACAATCCCAGCGCCGGAGCTTGTCCTGGAACGACACCTCTAAGGAATCCTGTGGATCTCCATCTCCTCCTGATTCTACTCTCCATCCTTTCTCTCTAGCTGTATCACTCCCAACTTTCTCCGGCTGCATTACCATGCCAACCCGCTTGGCTACAGGGTTTTCTTGCACGTTTTGATCAGGGTTCCACGCGGCCGGAGGTGAAAGAGCCACTATCCTGTTATCCTGCTCCTTTATATGCCTTACAACCAGTGGATGCTTGTTTTGTTTCCCCTCTGGATCACTTTGAATCCACTCAGATCTGTCTGTGTTCTGTCTTTGATGACTACCCAAAACCTTTGTCCGAGCTCCATTACTCACAACGCTGATGTCACGAGGTGCCAAATTGATACCTCTCAGTTGGTTTTCCTTGTTTAGTGTGGCAGTTTTGCGCTGGACGGGAAGCCGCGGGACACTGTCCCTGTTTCCTCTCAAGATGGCTGTGGGCTCAGAGTGGCTGCGAGAGATCACGCGAGTCTGCGGTTGAGGGGTCAGATCCTTTCTCGCCTTCGCTTTCGGTGGCAAAGCTTTGCGATTGCTGGTGAATCTTGAGAGACCCTCCCCTCGCTTCAGGAAAGCCCTCTTAGGAGGGGCCTGCGCAGCTTCACCTCCGTCTTTGCCCTGTTCAAGTCAGAAAGCTCATTGTAAATGTGATGTGAATTCTGACGTTTGTTTATGATATTTTTTCTTGATCTTTTTGAATGAAGGCCCTTGTTATATACTCTGACCTGTTGTTGCTGGGCAGACTTCAGCCTCTGCTCCTCCAGCCTCAGTTGCTCCTCCAGCAACTCCTCAAATGTCTTCATCTGACCCCCGATAGGTCTGACACACCCAAACAAGTTTGTCAGGAAACAGGATCAAACGATGCACTAAACGTAAGAGCTACACTGGCATGTCTGTCTACAATATTGGAATACGGCATTTACCTCTCATGGAGGATCTCATTTTCTGCTCTGTCGTCTTCGGTCAGCTCAGCTTCAGGAATTGGTGTTAATGTGTCTTTACTCTCGTGACCCTCTGGATTAACACTCTGCTCCTGATCATCTTCTCTGGACTCTTCTGCACGAAATATTATCATTATTTCTGTCCACAGTCACGTCAACGACCCACCGATCAAGAGTCAACTTCTTCAGGCTGCTTTGTCATCAATTAAACCCAGAAAGCATAAAACTGAAGATCTGCAGTTCTCCTACTACATTCCCACACTTACCTTCCATGCAGTCCTGGAATTGATTCATCATTCCCAGCAGCCTCTGGTGCTCCTCCTGAAGGCGAATCAGCTCCTCCAGCTGATGGGCTTTCAGCTGCTCCTGCATGTGCTGCTGCCATTTCCTCAGCTGCACAAACACACAGGGTCATAAAGAAGTTCAGTTTAAAATACCTGTTCATAATAATAGAGCAACATTGTCTATTAATAGTCCAAAACTGTAAATTAACTGGAACGTTAGCATATAAATAAAGTAGAGTAGATGAGAACCTCAGAACTGCTTGTGAATGTAGGACTGGGGTTTGTTGTACATATTGGTCAAATTCCATCACTTTCTAAATTTTGACATTAAGACTTTCATGTGAATGAATATCGGTTTCAACTATCGGTAATCGATGGATTACTATCCTATCACTGACAAAACATCCCTGCCTCACAGCACCACTAATTCTTTCTTTGTGTTTTCCAACACTCACACTTATTTCCGGCTGCCCACCCCTGGCTGTACACCAAACACACTGATGAGTTAACAAATTAAAAGCGCTAACTGGCTTGCATGTACACATTTCTGTCACTATTTCAGTCCTTCCTCACATAAATAGCCTTCTGAGAAATATACTAATAATAGAAAGGAGAGGCAAAGTGTGTGTGCCTGTGTGTGTGTGTGTGTGTGTGTGTGTGTGTGTGTGTGTGTGTGTGTGTGTGTGTGTGTGTGTGTGTGTGTGTGTGGCAGTGACAGGAACAAATTCACACACAAATCAGATTTTTAGACTGATGTGGTTCTACATTTCGTATCTTAAAGTGTAATGTGAATATTGTTTGTCCAGTCATCATTCATGAATTTGTTGTTCGCATCTACAACCACATCATGAAGAGAAAGGATGGTTTTACCTCTTCTAGTTTCATCATTAGAGGCAGATCTTGTGATTTGTGTGATTTGCTCGCCATCCCATCGGAACTGTCCAATTCTCCATCGGGATGAATCCGAGCCCCAGAGTCCGGAGCGGCCCCATCTCCTCCAGGTGACCTGGCGGATCCATCCACAACAAGGCAGCTGCTGTCAGCCGAGGCGGGCAGAGGGGCGAAGCTGGAGTTAAAGGAGTCATCTGGCCCCACAGGAGGAGATCCCACGGCGGAGGTGTGCCGCAGGGAGCCAGCCAAGTCCATGCAGGGGTCGAGGATCACTCCGGCCCTGGTGCTGCTTGGCAAGAAGCGTGCCAAGAAGCCTTCCTGGGAGAACTGAAGCCCGGCTGGAGATGACATGCTGACCACGCTGTCTCACACCGGGCTCGCTAATCCGGGATGAGATTAGAGACAGGTTAAAAGTTAATCACGCCCTGAATAAACACGATCGAAAACACGCACTGGATGATGCCCATGGGGCGAGGAAACTATATATGGGAGCCGTTTCACATGTAAATAACGTTAGCTATTTTTATGGTGGTCTTCGTTTAAACGTTACACGTCAGCAAAGCGTCGGTTTTAAATGGATGTTTGCGTAGCAACAGCGAACTGGTAGCTAAATCAGAACTGCTTCTCAAAGAGCATATCTGAACCTCCGCCATCGTGATAGCATTCCTGACACACAGCTAACGATTTATTTGGCTAATAACGACAATTAATTTGGCATGACGTCATTCGATTTCTGATTTACAGTGTCCCGAGTGTCACTTGTGAAACTGAATTTTACTCGTCATACACATTTTACGTAAGTTATAGCGTTGTGAAGAAGCAGAGACGTTCGCTCGATACATAACAAAGTGTCACAACACATATAATTTACCTGTGACAGGCGAAAAACAGTGAAGTGAAATGCAGCGTTATAGAAACATAACAAACAAGTTTCAAAGCCTGCCGCCATATCAAAACAAAGCCCGCGAGAACGCCACAGAGATCCGGTGTTGCATTATGGGTAATGTAGGACAACTGTCTTTTTTAATACAGTTTAAAGTTGGCTTTCAAGTACGTAAAAATAACAACTATAATAAGGGGTAGATAAATCACAAGCAAGATGTTTATTAAGTATGACTTACGCGTAATATTTTTGCATTCATTTTCAGAAAAATCGCTTTGAATTATATCCGGTCTCGTTGCGTTTCGCAAATATATTTCAAAATAAATGTAGTTTAGTAAAGACTACGCGGCAAACTACTAACGGTCCTCTTTAAAAGTGAATTATGTATATGAACTACTTATCACTACTACATATCATAACACTTTTACTTCATGATGAAAAATAAGGATGTTTCAAATAAAATATAGCGTATACAAACTTAATTTTGATATTTAAACTCCGGATGTAGTTTGTGACATCTCTGATTGGTTGATACCAAAAAATTGAATTCCGTTTTCTAACGGATGACATTGAAGTGGAGAAGGAAATATGGAGAAGATTTTATGTAATGTACATTGTAAGTTTCAAAAACTTAAATGTTGTGGTTTAAAAGACAGGTAGATATTGTTTCCATAAGTTATCTCAATGTTTTACTAACTTAAAACTGTGTGTTATGGAAAATGACAAAGCGGCTTCTTTCAGTCGTCTACTGCAAGTCATTGCTTTTAGCATAGCGCATAGCATTTTCTACTTTTCCTGTAGTTAGAATGAGCAGAAGTTTGTATGCTTCATTGAATAACTCGATCTCTGTGTCTCCATACAGGCAGCGTGTGTATGTTAAAAACAGGTGTAACGGATGGACCAAATAAAGGCCAGAGCTTCTACGTTTGCGTTGATAAAGCAGACTGTGATTTCTTTCAGCTAGCCAGGTAATAAAAACGAGGTTAGATAACGATGATGCATCCTAGTATCCACAACATCAGTGACATGGATTATAAAAAATCTGCAAGATCTTCTGTAAAAAAGTGTTAGCAAGACTGTGATGCAACCAAGAAATGTCAAAAACTTAAGCATTCCAAAGGAGAGCTACCTTTTTATGTGAAGCCTTATTTTAGTCTCTAAAATATATAGGGTTTTTCCAAGTATTTATAATACAGTGTGAAACATTTGTGGTTATTACTTGCAGATAGTTAATAATGTCAAAATTGAGGTTTCTGTCGAGGAATAATTTTTGTTTTTAACGTTACAGTTCCTGTTAATTACACATAAGCTTCTTGATAGTTTTGGTGAATCTTGGTAGGATTAGTCGTGTATGTGATGGTAAAAACAATGATTCCATTGTTATTCTGTTAATGGAGTCATATTACTTTTATGTGCAATAATTAAGTTGCCCT
The DNA here is from genome assembly GCA_013358685.1 of Antennarius maculatus. Classification (NCBI taxonomy): domain Eukaryota; kingdom Metazoa; phylum Chordata; class Actinopteri; order Lophiiformes; family Antennariidae; genus Antennarius; species Antennarius maculatus. The sequence continues at coordinate 18,565,165 of CM023618.1, read as the reverse complement.
GGTGGTGGTTTGCGCTCTGTGATTGTTGTCTGGTTGTCATCAATATCTCCTCCAGCATCCCCCCATCTCACTGCCTTTACCATGGTGACTCGATAGTGGAACTCCAAGCCATAACCTACAATCTACAAAACCAGAGCCACAAGTGAGTGTGAAGATGGATTGTTTTGCGATCCAAAATGGGAAGAATCTTTGTTCAAAAGTAACATAATTCAAAGAACACATTGGAAAGTTCTGCTAATTGCAGCTTTATCCTTAAATTGAGCACTTGAGAAAGGTATCTGTCTCACACATGGTTTGTTGGTTGGATTGTTTTTCTCTATATTATATAGTTCATTCTCTTTTATTCCAGGTTGTTTTTCCGGTGTGTTGTGGGGAAAAAGGAAGGTCTGAGATGGTGTGGAAATGTGCCTTGGACTGCAGTAAGACAGCACTGGTTACAGCTGTACCATACCTACCTTATTTTTTATACTTTGATACCATTGTCAGCAGCTGTAACACATTTTATACAAAACAGATTTTTTTTTTTTTACCATTATCAATGAAAATGCTAATGAATGAAGCCACCCATTTTTAAAGTGTCTGTTTTTTCTCCGTTTTACAGCCAGGGATAGAAAAGAGAAACCCTCTATGTGACACAAAGCTGCAGCCCTCCTGCTTCCCCCCTGTCCGAAACCCCTTTAAGGTTCCTGGCAAGATCGATCAGGACATAGAGGGGAGAAAGATGCAGCGTGCTGGAAGCAATGAGGACAGCAAGGAGAACAACACCAAGATGAATCCTAATGTTGAAAGAAGAGAAAATAATCAGAAGGAAAATTTGGAGGTGAAGGAGAAGCTGAAGTTGTCTGACATTTACAGAGGTAAACAACTTCCACCTGGGATGAAGTTAAAAAAAAGTTCAGGTGAAGAGCAAAAAACTCAAAAACCTGACAGTCAGGAGAGTCTTATCTATAAAGTGAAAGACAAGAGTGAGACGGAAGACACACAAAACAACATTTCTTCCTGCAAAATGAAGCCTGTTCATCCTGAGAAACCCAACCAGATGTCACAGGGTCTGTACAAAGAGTTGGGCCAGCATGCACCGGGTGGCAAAACAGGTTCTGCACTGACTAACCCGGATGTGAAGGAGACCGTCTCTAAATGTTCACCCAGTAGTAGCACTCAGGTTTTCAAAGACTCTGATAATGCCAGGCAATACTCATCTCACAAATCAACACAACCCACTCAGTCCACTCAAAGCAACAACTACCAAGAGGAAGAGGAGGATGATGATGTAGTTTTAGTCTCAGCCACACCTGCCACCCATAAAACTCCTACTGTCTCTGGGGTCCAAAGGACTCTGACCACCTTCTCGGGGTTCCAGCCAGCTTCTAAGGTCAGACCTCCGCAGGAAAGCTCCAGAGGGCTGCACAACCTGCTCACCGCTCAACTCCAGCAGAAGAAGGTAAAGGACTGGCTTAAAACGCTTTTACTTTTGTGTTTGGCAGCTTCTCCTTTTTAATTAAAAAAAAAAAATTTGTTGATAAAATATGATCTATTTTTGTGAACACAAACAGAGTTTTGTGCTGTAGTTCAGCCCCAGTGTTCCTGTTTGCACAGAGTTGAGAAGCAACTGGTTCCAAACTCAAATGATTTTAGGTGGTTCAGATTTTTCTGAAGCATCTGTTACATGTGAAGCTTTCAATGCAACAAAATCTATTGGAATGTTTCTCCTCAGTTCATCAGTTCTTAGATCCTAGCTACTTTTATCAATCCTTGGTGTTCCGTCTTGTCAAGGCCACTCTGTCTGCGGTGAACGTGGAAGCTCTGCCAGATAAAGGAGAGAGGCTGCGGACTCAAGTCAGAGAGCTGCAGGATGCACTGGAGTCTCTGAGCATCACTGCTGCTTCTCAGCCAGGTAACTCCTCACGATACAGTAGAAGTAACCCATGAGGATTTCCACCAATGACGCCATTTACCACTTAAAGGAGTCGAATTACATTTTTATTATTTGACAGGATCAGACCGCAGCAAATCACTTCCGGAGTCCCAGGTTAGAGGTCATAGCGGTGGTGCTAATCCAGGTAGCAGCCAAGCTAACCCCTCCGGCCGTCAAGGAGGCGCCATCCTGCTCCCAGTACCCCCTCCCCCAGGTCCGTCTCACCTCCAGGCCTCCAGCAGCTCCCTGGGGCTCCATCTTAGCCAAGGAGGCACCCAAATGTATGGAGGTAGGCCAGACGCAGAGTTTTGTTTACATTGTGTAAATTTCAGACTACTCTTTTTTCGGTTTTCTTTTCTTTAATTCATCAGTAATGCAAAGACCCTAACACTCAGACTGTCCTGTTTCCAGCAGATCCACAGGCCCACGCCTTTTACGGAGGCAGGATGACCGAGGGCCGTCTGCTGGCTGTGAAAAATGCCACGTCTGAAGCCATCGACCATCTCCACAAATCCCTGGAGTCCTGTCCCGATGCTGACACAGAGGCTCCAGACCCCAAGGGCATCAAGGTGAGACGGTCCTGCAGCGCTTCTATTTATGAGAAGGAATGTCACTTGTATTGGTATGTTATAAAATCAGAAATAAATGATTGGTGAATTTGGGTGTTTTTTTATGTGTCCAAATACTTTTGACGTTTGTGGATTTGTTGCTGGTAACTGATGGCCTAAATACATTGTGGTCATATGTGCTGGACAGGTGACACTCCTGGCCCATCAGAGGAGAGCTTTGGCCTGGCTGCTCTGGAGAGAAACCCAAAATCCATGTGGAGGAATCTTGGGTTTGTTTAATTCTGATTAAAACAATAATAAAGATTAACCTGAAATAAATTGCCTTAATGAAGTACCTCAGAATTAAAGTTCAGTGGTACCTGAGTAAAATGTAACTGAGTTATTTTAAATTCATTCACTGGGTATTCTAATTTCTATTTTCTAATTCTTCTTTTGTATTCTAAATTCTTTTTTACTACTGTTGTGGAAATTTCTATAATGAAGGCAATCACAAGGAACTGATTTTATTGTACTTTGCTGCAGCAGAAAGTGGATAAGAGATGCAAGTCAACCTGTAGCTGGGTTCTATGTCTCACCGAATCATAATTCAGTGAGTGATCATTTTTATGTAGGAGAACAGGTATCCAAAAATAAAACACTCCCTATGAAAGAAACAATATTTAAATAGATACTTACGATGGGAAAAAGAAAAGGAGGAAGCTTCCCATGGGCTCTGGCCTTGGAGACTACCAGTAATTCTGGACAGTGAGTTTTAATAAGTAAGATAAAACATGAAAGAAGTGGGCAGTTTCAATGAATGAGATACAAACATGACACACTATTCTTCTGTGGAGACAGTCATTGAAATCTTTCTATCACACTACGAAAGAACTTTAGGTTCCACGTGTCAAATGGAACCTAAAATCTACTTAATTACAAATTAGTGTCAAGTTAGTTAAGTTAGTGTCAATCGAATGTAAAATAATTTCTAAGATTTTTTTGACAATTTTTCAAGTGAGTTGTTCAATTAAACCTTTTGTTCCCACATCACTTATTGTCTTGTTTTGGAACTAGCGGATGACATGGGTCTGGGGAAGACCCTGACTATGATTTCTCTCATCCTGACCAAGAAGAAGAAGAAGGCGAAGGAGGAAGATGAGAAAAAAGAAGAGAAGAAGGCGACAAACTGGATCTCCAGAAGTGGTGAGTGGATTCTCACACGTTCCGTTTGTAGGCTGGAATACAGCAACAGAAACCTGTCCATGCCAGTCATGTTTAAATGACATAAAAGCTCACCTGAATTCTGAAGTGAAGAAGTTGTTTGTTTGTAATCCAGACTCTAGCCTCTTGGTTTCTGACGCCACTCTGATCATCTGCCCCGCCTCCCTGGTCCACCACTGGAAGAGAGAGATCGACCGACACGTCAAAGCAGCCAGGCTGTCTGTGTACCTGTACCACGGGTCGAACCGAGAGAAACGGGCCAAAGTGTGAGGCTCTATGAACACACACACACACACACTAAAGGTTATTGTAGTTTTGAGAGTACTAGAGGACTGAACCAAGCGTTCTGTCCTCAGGCTTGCAGATCACGATGTGGTGGTAACCACATACAGTTTGGTCTCCAAAGAAATCCCAGTCCAAAAGGAGGAGGTCGACAAACCACAGAAAGATACAGACGACATGGTGAGCATTAAATGTTCACGACACAATGAAATGTTTCTGATTTCACGATTCAGGAACTTCAACGCTCTTGCTTGAGATATTTAATCAAGTCAGCTTTTGATTTTGCATTGCGGTCCTCAGCCGCCGCACTCGGCTCCTCTCCTGCGAGTGTCCTGGGCCCGCATCGTTCTGGATGAAGCCCACAACATCAAGAACCCAAAGGTGCAGACTTCTATGGCTGTGTGTCAGCTGAGGGCTCGCGCCCGCTGGGCCGTCACTGGCACCCCCATCCAGAACAACCTGCTGGACATGTACTCACTGCTCAAGTAAGGCACCAGAAAGTCAAGCTTGGATTTAGTTCAAGTTAAATGGCAAAGAATAAAAATAGAAGACATAGATGAACTGAACAACAATAACAAAACAAGCCAAATGATCAGCACATAAAAAAAAAAACACCACCAAAATGGATTCCTGTGAATTTCAGTTGATACGACGGCTGCTTCTTCACTGCCTGCCTCTGTGTCCTTCAGGTTCCTGCGTTGTTCTCCGTTTGACGAATACAAACTGTGGAAAGCTCAAGTGGACAACGGCTCGAAGAGAGGCAGCGAGAGACTCAACATCCTGACCAGGAGTCTCCTGCTCCGACGAACCAAAGACCAGCTGGACTCCACGGGGAAGCCGCTGGTAGGGACACACACACACACACACACACATCTGGACTCAGACTCGACTCCAGTCGAGTTGATTGATTTTTACAAAGCTCACTCTCCATCCTGACTGAATTTTAATCGTTTCAGGTGTCTCTTCCTGATCGGACCTGCGTTGTGCATCAACTCAAATTGTCTCGGGATGAACAGGCTGCCTATGATGTGGTTTTTGCCCAATCCAGGTAACCAGAACCTGTTCCATGTTAGAATTCAACTAAAACATGTCTCCAGTATCTGTTTCTTAAATTCTTTATCAGCTTTAGCAGCTAAAATAAGAATAGGCTGACGAATGACATCTACATTTAAAAGAAATATCTTATTGTTCTCCTTTAACATACTCTTACTATCATTAGAGATGTTTCAGATGTCTCCAAGGTCAAACAGTGTTATTGTTTTGTTTTTTTAGATCCACTCTGCAGAACTATCTGAAGAGACATGAGGGACATGATGTGAGCAAGGGAAACGCTTCCGGTTCCAACCCCTTTGACAAAGGTGAGGTATCAGCTGAGATTTTGTTGAGACAAATCCTTTTAGATTTTAGGGAGTATTAATCACAGAAAGGAGAGACTGAGTCTGACTTATGTTAATAGTCATTAAAAGTAATCTGTGTATAAAGTGTGTGTCTTCCTTCCCCAGTGGCCCAAGAGTTTGGAATGTCCCAGGCTGATTCCACTGCATCCAGTTCCCAGCAGCTCCAGAAGCCAGCAAGTACAGTCCACATCCTGTCTCTGCTGCTACGCCTCCGACAGTGTTGCTGTCACCTGTCGCTTCTTAAGAAGGTACACACACACACACACAAAGACATTCTACATGAATACACATGATCCCAAACTGCACGGCGGACAACTGTTGATCACCTTCTCTTTTGCTGGTGATTTCAGACTCTGGACTCGTCGGAGCTGCAGGGCGATGGGATCGTTCTGTCTCTTGAGGAGCAGCTCAGTGCTCTGTCCCTAACCTCCAGCCCCCTGCCTTCTGGCCCAGACCCAAAAGAAACTGTGGCCCTTAATGGCACCCACTTCCCCTCACAGCTTTTTGAGGAGACCAGTGAAAGCACGAAGGTGAGCCCATTTATTCCTCTGTATGAGAGTGCATCCTGAGGTTATAATAAGCTCATATAGAAACACTGAATCAGATGATAATTGATGACGTTTGTAAATCGAAAATCTAAACCTGTTATTTCTCTTTTGCTGTTGTTATTGACATTGTAACATCTTTATAACAAATGAAAAAATTCTGCTCTCTATATTTTCCAGATTTCTGCTATTATGTCTGAGCTGAATGCCATCAAACAGAAGAGTTCTGATCAGAAAAGGTAACACATTATTCAACCTGCAGTTGACCCGAGAGAATCGTTAGCATAGTGTGGCTAACCTTACAATGTTTTGTCTCTGGTGATGCTTAGCGTGATTGTGTCCCAGTGGACCAGCATGTTGCGCATCGTTGCAGTTCATCTGCAGCAAATGGGCTTGAGATACAGTATCATCGATGGCACGGTCAACCCCAAGCACCGAATGGATCTGGTGGAAGAATTCAACACTAATCCTAAAGGGCCACAGGTAAACCTCACCCACTGCTGTTGCGTTTAATCTCTCAAGCCAGGGATCCAGTCAAAGAATCACTTATAAATGTATTTCAACCAGTTTGACATGAAACATATAGTGATATTTGTGCATTTTTGTCAAAGGTGATGCTGGTTTCTCTTTGTGCTGGAGGTGTTGGACTCAATCTTGTTGGTGGAAATCACCTCTTTCTCATTGACATGCACTGGTGAGACATAACTGCATGCACAAACCAAAACTGTGTGTTTGCTTCAGTAGCCAGTTGTATAAACCTTATGCCTTTTGTCTGAATAATAGTTGTTCTTTTTGAACTTCCCTTCTTGTTCTTAAGTATCTTTCCTTCCTGGTATTGGACCTATGATGTAAAAATGTTCTGTAAATGAACAGGAACCCAGCCTTGGAGGATCAGGCGTGTGACAGAATCTACAGAGTTGGACAAACTAAAGACGTCATCATCCACAGGTAATATCAACAGGGTGTTAAATTAATCTGTCCACTTGGCTGCTACTCTGATTTATTATGACATCATGCACATACCACAGCAAATTCACAGTAAGGCTGTAAAAATCAATGAACTTGGTAAAGATATTTATATATTATTCACAAATGCGAATAAAGAAATAAATTGATAATCTATCTTGTTTGTGTGTGTTTCAGTTTGAATCACACTGTTTGTGTTGCACCTCATGGAGACTGTTTTGTGTGTCTCCAGGTTTCAGTGTGAGGGCACAGTGGAGGAAAAGATTTCCACTCTGCAGGGGAAGAAGAAGGAGCTGGCCCAGAATGTACTGTCAGGAACCAGAAGCACCACCTCAAAACTCTCCCTGGCTGATCTCAGAATCATTTTTGGAGTCTAAGATGATTTCAGATAGCTGACTCAATACTGAAGTGGAACAAATTCACTATTTTATTCTTTATTATGTTTTCCTTTATTGCATGTGAGTTTTGTTTCAATAAATTTGACTGATTTGTGTTATTGCTGTTTAAATTATTGACAATAATTATCAATAATAATTCAATGAAATGAACTTGGTGCCTTCAGACCTAGTCAGTGTTATCCTACAAACATTTTAAATATAAAATTAAGAGACATGGATTTCTTGATTTTTTTAATCTAAAGGAGCAATTTATTTTACGTCCTCTGTATTATGTGCACGTTTCTGTTTGTCTACTTGTGGTCAAATACTTGAGTTTAAAATTCAATCACATGTCATTACTGTAATCCCATGGCAGTACAGAAGTTACTTCTGGGCTCTCTGTTACGTCGGAATTTGGCGTTTCAACTTTTGAAATAACTGAAAAATTGTAAAGCAAGTTAAATGTAGGAAAGAAATTGTGAATAAACGAACAGTACATGTAATCAAGATGTATTTTGAGAAAAAGGAATTATTTTAAAAAAAATTTTGCCCAAACGATTCAAAACTACATTAATTTATTTGGGGAACGTTTTGGGAGCAGCACTTGAACGCAGCGCTGTGAGCGGGCGGTAACTGGTCTGCGCACTCCAACCCTGTGAGCCGCAGAGCTAGCAGTAATAACGTCCAGGTACGCTAGCGTCCCGTCTGGGAGAACGCGAAGCTAACGCGGCCTTTTACGGGTCTTCAACCTAAACAGCTAGATTTTAGGAAAGCTGTAACCAACCCGCAGCCATGGCGGCTGAGACTGTTAAGGTGGAGACTGCGGACAGTGAACAAGACGAAGAGGAAGATGTGTACGAAGTGGAGCGGATCATAGATATGCGAGTGGAAGAGGTACAGTTAAGCTAGCTAACTGCTAAAGTTGGCACCGGGCTAGCAGGGCAGATACCTGGTACCGTTGCACTATGCTCCCGATGTAAAATCATTACAATGGATGCTACGACACTTTTCCTTTTAATCACCTTAATAAAATGTATTTAATCGCACATATTTGCGTTTGGGTCGCTTAACTGGTGATCTGCTACCCACATTGGTGGCTAGCTACTCGCGGATACAGCATCGCTTTTCTGTGCAACTTCTCTCGTGATGTCCGCTCCTGCTGGGGTCGAGGACGGACACTGCATGCTTGCATGGGTTTTCATGATGGGTGCTCTCGAACAGCTGCATAGATTGATCAATGATGGCTGATTAATCTAGTGATAATGTGGGTTAAACAGGTGTGATTATTTCTTGTGTGTGAAGCGGACCAGATAACGTCAACCCCTGTGTGGGTTTGAGAACTCCCTCTGATGGGATTCGACCATCGTATTTGAAGTGGAATAAACGTGATTGTTTTGACCGAAATAATTCTAAATAATTAACATTAAAATGTTTTGACACCAGAATCTTTGATGTCAGATGGAGCTCAAACGTGATTTTTTTGCAAAATGTTCAGTAGCCCGCATGAGTATGTGATCAGATGCACAATGCCATATGTCATAGGTGCAGATTTGGACTTTCAACCCTTGTTGTTTTTTCTTTTATTTTGTCGACAAAAGTCACACTTTGTCCCAAGACGGTGCTACATTTAAATATTACCTACTCTGCATCTGAGTGATTATGGAAGGAACTTTAGTGTGTGTGCATGAATCAGTGTGTGTATTTACAAGATTAAAGGATTCCTCATATTTAATGTTGGTTTATATCGATTTTAGCTGACGTCCATCGCAGTTTAGAAATCAAGCGATGGGCAAAAACTGAATTAACGTTCTTTGATTACTGCAGGAGGAACATAATTGTGTTTCTGTAGAGTGCATTTGTATTTTTAAGGGACGTGAATAAACAGAGTATAAGTTTGGAAGCAGATGGGGGACATTAACAGTCATTCTTGGCAAAGTAATTATTTGTTTTATGTAGTCTGTCAGCCATGTTTTTCTGCAAACAGTCATCACATTGTCTGCAGTATTTTGTGACTGCCAGCCTCCATGTCAGGTTATTGTGAAGGTAATGAATGGGCTTAATATCCTTTCCTTTTTCTTTTTTTAAGGGTGAGGTGCTCTACAGGGTCCGCTGGAAGAATTATTGCTCTGACGATGACACGTGGGAGCCAGAGGCCCATTTGGAGGACTGTCGCGAGGTCCTGTTGGCTTTTAAGAAGGCCGTGGCTGATGCCAAGGCCAAGAAAGAGGCAGAAGTCAAGAAGAGTGTGGTAAGTCTGAGTGACAGTCATGTGCTGCAACAGATGTTATTGTGACCAGAACAGCAATACTGGAGTGACTCGAGTCTGTTAAAACACCAAGTTAACCATTGCTATTATATCTTTACTAATTATATCGGTGTTTATATTAAAGAAAAATTAGAATAGAGAATTTTTTTCAACCCGAAGATGTAAAGTCTTCAGGGTTTGTGTATGTAATCTTTTTCAAAGAGTGAACCATACACCCGCTAAAACCATTTTACAAGTGTTTGACCCAAGAGAAAGTCAAGTCTTGATAGATATAGAACTAAAAGGAGGTATCAGTGCGCACAAACAGACAAACTTTCAGTTTGTTTGCAGCAGCGTTCCTTTTTTTCCCCAACCCAGCTCGCAGTTCCAGGGCTTTTTTTCTTAGACCTTCGGATTGTGTCATTTGGGATCCTGTTGCTAAATATTCAAGGTTTCCTCACAGTCTACCTCACGGATGCTCATCAGGGGAGGCACCAATTTTATGAATAGCTCAAGGTCACAATGAATGGGACACGTTTGGAGACGTGAGCAAGAGAACACGGAAGACCGTGGTGAAACTCTCATATCTCCTCAAATCCAGAGGAGAAAAAAACTCAAACAGCTCCGGGATCAGCAGCATTAATATGGAAAATTTGTGGGACTTCTGCAACCTCAGCTGCACTGACACCAGTAAGTAATGCTGTTGTTGTTGTTGTATGAAAACAGTCATGTGTAAAAAAACATTCAGAGAGTTTTTACACCAACATGATTTCTCTGTCTTTTCTTCATCGCAGGTTGCCGGTAGGAACAAGCGGTGCCGGAAGCGTCCATCTCAAAAACACGTCCTCCACAGCATGCATCAGATGGATTTTTCATAACCACTCATTGAAATCGTCTTCACCATGTGCCAAGTTGTCAGAAATTATTAAAATAGCTGACTTATTTTACTGTTACCAGTAATATAAAAACTTTAATGATGTTTCTTGTGTTTTTTGTCTTGGTTCTGCACTTGTTTTGTGATTGCAATATTAAATGTGAAAGAAATGTACTATTCAGATCAACAGCATAATAAATTCTTTTAATAGAGTTTTAATTGCTTCATTTATTTTTACACTGGAAACAAACACAGGTAAAATAATTGTCAAATCATACAAAGCTGCTGTAATTTGAATGAGAGTAAACACCCTAACTTGGAGGGTGTTGCTTTTGCATTTGCCAATGCAAAAAAAGTTCAGTGATGACCATGAATTTCCTAGTTTGGGATCATTGAAGTATATCTAATCCAAATAATATTTTACTTTCTTCCTAAAACATTGCAAAGCTTAAACATTTAAAATCCAGTAAAACGGTCAATAGTGCTGCAAGAGAAGAACCTAAAGCCAGAAAGCAGAAATACTCTTCATGGTTTCAGTGATTTAACGTTTCTTTTTTATTTCCCTGTTAGAAACTCCTGCCGGTAAAGAGTGAAGTGTTCGACGCCGACTCGGAGAGCGACAGTGACAAAGACCGCCCATCTGATCAACCCCTGAAGAAAAAGAAAAAGATGAAGGTCCGGGAAGAGGAGCACCCTCCGAAGGAGAAAAAGAAGAAGAAGAAGAAAGACAAACGAAAAGAGGATTTCAGGCCAGTGCCAGCACCGGAGACCGATGATGAAGATGAAGAGATGGTTCCGACGCCTCCTTCTCCCAAGGACAAAAAGCCTGAAACAAAAAAGCGGTTGGTTGATTCTGACGAGGAGGAAGACGCACTTGTTCCCTCCAAAAAGAACAAGAAAGAAAAAGGAAAGGAGGTAGGAAAGCATAAGAAAGAAAAGGGAGAGGAGAGGAAGAAAAAGAAAGACAAGAAAGAAAGGAAAATTGATTCTTCTGATGACGAGGCAGCCGCGCCTCTGGAAGACGACCTAAGTGACGTTCCATCAGAGTCTCAGATGGATGGTACTACATCAACGGACACTGCTGCGAATTCTGCTGACAAGGCACAGTTGGACGACAAGTCCAAACAAAAGAAGGGGAAGTGGGAAGTCAAGCTGCGAGGCATCAAGGACCTCATCCAGGACAAGAAGAACAGAAAGTCTGACGCCACCGCAAAAGACATTAGCCTCCTAAAACCGAAGAACCTCGCTTCTAAAAGCAAAGACGACGCTGCGCTGCACTCGGACTCCAGCGACAGCTCCACTTTTCACAGAAAAACCAAGAGCAAAAGCCAGGAAAGCACATCAGTGCCACCTAAAGCCCCGTCTTCCTCCACATCCTCGTCATCCTCGTCTTCTGTCACGGCAGCAGGCAGCACAAAGGGAAAAGAGGATGAGGTCTCCAAAGAGGAGGTGCTGATGCAGAAGGACGCCACCGGCTCCACTAACCTTTTTGAGAAGTTCCTGTTGAACTGCGAAGCCAAGGACCGCGCCCCCCGCAGGCAGCCCACCCATCCACCTACCTCTGAAAAGAGCATTGGCAAACCCACAAAGGTACAAGGTGTATTTTAAAAATTAATTTGTCTTTTCTAGTTGAAAACATGCAGAGCAGATTATCTTTTGGTTTGTTTGATTGTTGGGCTAACTCATGCTATAAATATGTTTTCAGTGCTTTTTTTTCCCATGTTTTCCCAGTTTATGATAGCTCAGCGTTTAATATGGATGGCCCGATATCCAGAATTCATACAAAAATTTTGACCAACTCTCACAAACGTCTTAATAGAATACAATTATGAAGTATATCCAAAAGGTGTGATGTGAGTTCAAGGATCTATTCAGAAAATTACAAGATTGAAACTCATTAATTCAATCTTTCATTCAGCAGCTTGTAGGAAAGATCGAGAAGATTCCCAAGTCAAACAAAGACTCTCCAGCTCAGAAACCAGACCTCAAGAAGATGGAGAAGAGCAAGCAGTCAGATGGTATGTGTGACAAACAGACACACAACGGTAATAAGTTTTGGTGTTGTCAGTTTGAACATGTACAGAGTCACGCCCACTACCAATGACAATATTTTAAGAACCACCTAGACCAGGCGTGTCCAAAGTCTGGTCAGCGGCCCAATCAAGTACTGAGGTCTGATTTTATATAGTCCATTCCTTATGTCTAAAATGTGTTGTGTATATGTGAAATTGACCCGCCATTCAGCACACAAATTGAGTGTGCAGTTCCTTTTGTCAACACATGGAGGCAGCATTATGTAACTTGTCTATCAACTGCCATAAGCCTTCAAAGGGGAAGACTGAATAATGAACCAATCACAGAGCATGCTGATACTCTTGCTGGGGAGGGGTCGTCCCTGTAGAGCACTCTGCAGGTGTTCGCTGCCCACACTGAGCTGTCTGAAGGACGTTTGTTCTGACCCTTCAGCTGGAAAGTTGACAATGAAGCTGCAGTTTCCAGGAAAGGTGGACATTACAGTATTTTTACACCGAAAACCTTTAGGACAAATCTAAAAATTTACAGACTCACTTGTCACTAACAGAGCGCTGCGTCACGCATTTCCCGACTTTTATGTCATGTCTGACGATGAGCAAATGAAGTGAGTTCAAAAGTGCTTTAGTGATTTTACCTCTGTCAAAAAGGACATGTTGTTACTCTCCTGTCTTTTCACGGTGGATGCTGATGCATTTCCATCTCATGTGATGGAGCTAATGGAGAGTCAACATGACAGCAAGTGGCATCAGAAACACATGCAGCTGTCTCCCATGTCTTTTTACCAGCAGTTGAATAGGAGTGGTTTCTAGAGCTATGTACATCCCAAAGATGTGCAAAGAATTAAGTTTGTTTTTTGCCTCAGAAACATGATTGACTCTGCTGCCCCTCCAGCTCCCCGGCCTGGACAGAGCTACGGGTTCACTCTGGACAGCGATGAGAGGGAGGGGGAGGAATCTACAGCGAAGCAGAAGCCTGGAGAAGAACCCCGAGAAAGAAGAGAGAGGCCGGAGGAGACGCAGCGGCCTGGCTGGGAGAGGCGAACCTCATCGGATGACAGGAGGAAGAGGAGAGAGGACAGCGAGCCCAGACTCTTCATGGCATGTGACGACAACCAGGACACACAGGAGCCACCGGAGAGCGCTGAGAAACCTGGTATTTTTCTGATTGGTTGACAGCTGGATATCAGCTTAACGTGATTGGCTGCCTGCTTGCTGATGAAACATCTTTGTCTGTCGTGTAGATAAGAGCCAAACCACTCTGAGTCTTGGAATGGATCTCAACCTGGATTGGATGAGTCTTGATGACTTCCAGAAACATCTTAACGGCGAGGATGAGGTTCTCTCAGGTCCACCTCTGTCATCGAGTGAGCGTTGTGTGTTATCCAGGAAAATTCATATTTTCTTTGCTTGATATCATCTTGAATGTTTGACTGTGAGATCTATTTATCCATATCATTTGTTTGTAACCTCTTCCTGTCAGGTGATTTGCGGGATGCTGTGAAATTCGGAGATTATATGGCTGTAAAACTGGCACTTAATTCCAAAGAGGACTACAATCTGGACCAAGAGGTTAGTCGTTTCCTTATAAGAATGCATTTTATAAAAACCATCATTGTGTTTGTGAGCTGAATCGCTTGTTTGGATTTGTTTCATTTTTATTTTTGTCTCACATGTCAAGACGTCTCAGAACTTAAATCAGTTCACATCTTGGTTGCCCCCAGAGTGTATATTTGGTGGTGGTTGTTCAAAAAAAAATGGGAATTGGTGAATGACCAGTTTAATACATTCTGTGTTTTTCACATATGACACAAATGTAGTTGAATACTTGCTTGTTGAGTCCTCTGCATTACAAGCATGTGAACTAGCATGGCACTAAAGTTTTGCGGAAAAATATCTGGAATATTTGAACAGCAAATATAAACGATAATTGTTCATGATGACTTTTTTTTTATCCCTTTGTGAACTGTCACCACAAAAGAAATGTTTAACAGTTTTAAGCATAAACCTCTTACTAATAATTCAGGGTGATATTTTTATGACTTGTAGTGGTTGCCTTTAGACATTTGTTCTATTTCTGATCAGACTTATTCAAATTTGGAATTTTGAAATCTATCTTCTGTCATCGACATGAATATTTAAAAGTAAACATGAAGTAAATGCTACCTTGGATGAATTAATTTAGTAGGGAGCAGTTCATTCTAGCAATTTCAAGGAGTTTCACAGTTAACCCATACAGCACATACAGAATTTTTTGAGTCCAATTTGAAGTGTGCACCAAGGAATCTGCAAGATCTTCATCAGCTACTGTTTGACACCTGATAATAATCCAGCACTTCAAGATGTTTTTCACAGCGATGCAAGGTAAGAGAATGAATTACATATGGTAAATAAAAAATCATTTGTGATGATGTAAGAAAATTATAATTTAGTTATTGTAATTTATGATGGAATTAATTTTAATTTAAACTGCATGCTTAGTTTTGGGCAGAATATATAAAAAACAGGAAAAATCCATTGTTATCAACCTGTTGTTACCTGATGACATGAAATCTTTTTTGCCCAGTCACTGGCTGTTCTCAGCAGCTTCAGCTAGTTTATAAACACCATAAATTTTTAAATGGCACCTTAATTTATATTTCTCTGTACAGTCATAACTTTTTAATAATTCTAGTCATTGTAATTTTTTTATTATTATACTTCATATCCATCAGTATGTTTGCACAATAGAGATTATCTTTTTTTTTTTTTTCTTTTGCAGTGAACAAGTCCATGGAAGAATACCTTGAACCATGAAGACACAGGATGGGCCATAAGATGGGCCATTTGAAGCAGGTACAGACTGCAATGCTTTCAGAACGTATATAGTATGTGAAGCCACCATGCATCTGGAATTGTCATGTATTTGACATGTTATTTTCCTTTTATAACATCGAATTCGAACATAGTTGAACCCAAATAATAAACTTAGTTTTGTGATGTAAATGGCTAAATGTAGTTTTTTTCTATTTGTCTGAGCTGAGCTGTGTGCTGAGACATTGAAAACATGTCATATTAAATCATCACTTTTATAGACTTTACTGTAAAGCCACAGCTATGCATAGTTTTCATCATACGTTTTGAATGTAGGATTAGCGTCAGTGCATTTTCTGCTCTCCATGTAGCATTTCATTCCATACCCCATGACTATATCTAACTGGTTAGAAAACTACAATGTCAAAACACTGCTTGATCCAATAAAGCCATTAACTATTCTTGAATGGGTCATATGTGGTTTTTGTACGAAGGATTTCAGAGGTGTCAGTGGCGTTGGGCTTCACTTCAGTTTGAATGTGCCTGGATCTTAATGGGGTATGGATGCTGATGCATTAAGCAGCAACTGGAAAATGAGCAAAGGTTTTTGTGGAGGCAGTATCAAAAAGTCTTTCTTGACTAATAACCACCACTAAATATCCAAAACTGAAACCAAACACTTCCACCCCAGCATGTACCCACTGGGTTGATGTTTAAGTTCACTCAAGTCAGTTATTCATGAGGTCTGATTTGGCAATGAGTCTTACATATACTTGTTCTTTTGCAGGCTTGTACTATTCGTGAGACGAAGTCATTTGAAGGAGAGAGGAGCTTGATTGAAGAGAGAAGTTCGAGTGATGCTCTTAGGTTGACCTCTAACCTTGACAGTACACAAAATGAAGAGGGTACTCCAAGAGTAAAAGTGATTGAACCACAAGATTTGGATGGTCCAAAAGTTGGTGAAAGAATGCTAAACTTCCCTGACAGTACAAATGATGAGCAAGTGACAATGACAGAACATGAAAGAATCCAAAACTGTGGGAGGGATTTTGCTGAAGTCAATTCTGACAGAGCAGAACAAAATGACTGTACTAGCACACGACATTCACCTGACAAAGATAATTTCTCAAGTATTGAGACACAAAATGTCCTGTTTGGTCAGTCAGACCATACAAAGAAAGGTTTGTATGAGTCAAATGCAAAGAATTTTGCTAAAATACGAACATGGCACGGTAGAAGAACTGTGGAGAAAAAATTACCAACACGATCTAGTGTAAGGACCAGCAAAAAAATTTTCGAAATAAAACCCAGCATAATAGAAGAGAAGAAAGAATCGTCCAAAAAGCACTTCTGTTTATATTGTAAAATGGCTTTTACACAGCTTGCAAAGCATTTGGAAAAGAAACATGCAGATGAAACTGATGTGGCCCATGCAATACATTTCCCCAGAGGTTCTAAAGTCAGACAGAATTTGCTTGACCAAATTCGCAATACAGGAGACTATGAGCATAATTGCCACGTTCTGAAAAGTGGCCAGGGAGAAATTGTCTCGCAAAAGCAAGTAAAAACTCCCAGTGTATCTGTTCGTGACTTCCTGCCTTGTCAGCACTGCCTTGCCTTTTATCGAAAAGCTGATTTATGGAGACATGAGCGGTCATGCAAAATCCGAAAGGGAGATCAGAAATCTTTGGAAAGGACAAACAGAAGCGGAGACCAAGGTGCAGCTTCCGGGTTGCTTCCAATGACAGAGTTCCTAACTGAAGGCTGCAAGGAAATAATCAATATCATGCATCAAGATGACATCTCGAAGCATATAAGGAATGATCCGCTTATTTGTAAATATGGCAATGCGTTGTCTGCTAAGTATGACCACGACAAGTCTCAGTTTGCTTACATTGCACAAAAGATGAGGGAACTGGGTAGGTTTGTGCTTGCTGTAAATGAACTTGACAGGAGTGTGAAGTACCTGCATGAAGTATGTCTACCATTTAGGTTCGAACTGGCTGTTGAAGGGGCCAAAAAAGCAAGTGGTTTTGATCCCAGTTCCAGTAAGTTTAAAACGGTTTCCCTCGTCACAAAGATTGGGTACTCTTTGAAAAGAGCTGCAGAAATAGCTTTCGGGGAAAGTCGCATGAAGGAGGACAGTGAAACTGAAAGTGAAGTAAAAAAGTTCATTCAGCTTCTTGACACGAAATGGAGTGAGTGTTTCTCTCGCAAAACTCTTGCATTATCTTTAAAGCAAGAAGTCAAGAAGGTGGACGTAGACAAATCATCTGTGACAGAAGATTTAATAAAGCTCCATGGGTTCATCATTGGTGAAGAAGATGAAGCCAGGAGGGAGCTGAAAGAAAATCCCAGTTTGTCAACGTGGAAGAAACTCAGCGAGGCCACTCTAGCAGATGTGTGTCTGTTTAACAGAGGTAGGGTTGGGAATATTGGTAGAATGTTCTTACAAACATATACCCACAAGAAGAGTAAGGGAACATTCTTGCCCTCTGCAGATCAGATAAGGAAAAGCACAAGATTGGAGCTTGATCTTGGTGCCGATTTCACCAGGTTGGAACTTGAAGGCCAGTATGGAAGGAATATGTTGGTGCTGCTAACGGAAAGAATGGTCATGTCAATCGACTTAATCATTGAAAATCGAGAACAAGTGGGTGTATCACAAGCTAATCCATACTTGTTTGCAAGGAGTGAAGGTCCATCCTTCATTAGAGGATTGGACTGTTTCCGAAGGGCTGCACTGGAATCTGGAGTTACAAACCCAGAGGCACTTCTGTCTTCATCAATGAGAGAACAGATTGCCAGCTGCTGGCAGCTAATGAGCCTCACTGAACAGGAGTTAGATAAAGTGTCCCAACTGGTGGGGTGGAGCAACCAGGACTGTTACAGCTTCACAAAAAATGCCTCACAGCTGGAGGAAGTGAGCAAACAGCTTCTCAAGATGGATCGAACACTGCCATCAAGTCCACCAAGCGCTGCTAATGATGGTGATTATTATTTTGATCCTCTTGTAATAATGTGTCCTTTGATTGCAAAATAGTTGCATTGACAAAACCAGTGCTCCCATAGTATAATTAAAGCTTGATAGTGACATTTAGGACTTGACAGTTGAAGTGATAAATGAGTAAGGTCCGCTTACTCATTTATCACATCTGACAATTAAAATGAGTGAAACAGCAGCTGACCTTGCTTTTTAAAAGGTCAAGAACTTTTAAGTCCTGAAATTAATTATCTTTTATAGCTGAGTGCATTTCATATATAACCTGGATTTCTGCTCCTGATTTTTTAGGAACTGTGCAGAAATCCACATTGAAGAGAAGACCTTGGAGTGAGAAGGAGCAAGCTGCAGTGAAGCGCTACTTGTGCGAATTCATTACAACAATGAAGGTTCCAGGCAAAAAGGAGTGCAATGCTTGCATAGCGGCTGAACCAGATCTTTGTGGAAGATCTTGGACAGATGTCAAAAACTATGTACACAACACACTACAGACAATTCGGAGGAGAAACAACCAACAGCAGCCTGAAGAGAGTGTAAACGAGAGTCCAAAACCGGTAGTCCAAATCACAAAGAAAAGTTTGGAAGATAGAAACATTGCCTGTGGTTTGACAACAATACAACCAGATCATCTGGCAGAAAGTTCAGATTGTTGCATGACAATGGTGCCACCAAGCAACCTGAGGGAAGCATCAGTACCATTCCCCCAAGAGATGACTTCAAATTATACAACTTTGTGTATGAGTGCAAACATGGTCCGTACAAGTCAGCCACTGATGTCTACTTTCACACCTTTAAATGCCACTGATACACAAGTGGTTCCTACATTTACTCCACACAACACTACAAATGCATTAATGCCTCCTGCATTCACCCCAGAGAACATGATGATCCCAATGTCTCCTCCTTATACACAGAATGCCACGCCCATGCCACCCACTCCCGTGTATGCACAGGACACTACAAGTTCGTCAATGATTTCTAATTTTAGCACTTTTAATGCTCCAAGTACTTCAATGATGTCTACATTCACACAATTGAATACTCCAAGTTCACCATTGGTCCCTGCATTTTCACCACTAAACAACAGAGATAGACCTATCATTTCTTCATTCACACCTCTGAAACTTTCCGACGCTGCTGCTTACCCCACTAACCCACCGATGGGCCCCACAACGGCACAAGTTGTCCCAACAGTCCATAGACCCAGCGTTACTGACAGAACACAAGTGGTACAGGGAAGTTCTCCCACCTCTACCGCGGTCACCCCGGCCGCCAAGCCACAAAAGAGAGTCAAGCGATTGTGGAGTGAAGAGGAACAGGCGGCAGTGAGGCGACAGTTTGGAGACTTGTGTAAATTGGTAAAAGTGCCGGGCAAAAAGGATTGTGATGCATGTTTGGCCGCTGAACCTGCCCTGAACAGTAGAACTTGGCGGGAAGTCAAATATTTTGTACATAACTCAATCCAGTCGATGAAAAGAAAAGGACATCCAGTCGCTGGCAAACACAGTGGAGGACTGGAACCAGAGACTCAAAATTCAAACACGGACTGGGATGGTCCTGTATATTTGTCCTTGTAGATTGTTACGGACTCACAGGAAGGCAACCAGTGATTGGTGATGTTTTAGAAGTGTGTGAGGAATACATTTGTAAGCTTGCGTTATATCCGCAAACTTTGGTCGCACTTGTTCAGCTGAGATGGCTGAACAAGTGCGAACGCATTTGCTTTTCTTTGACACTTTCTCATTATTGAAATATACAGAAATAAGTCATCACAGTTGGCTAGCTCATTTGTGTACTTTTGCATGAATATAAGAGAAAGACGGGGCTGGAGGTGTTTGAATCACAACTTTGGTCAGAAAAAGCCGACATTTATGTTTAATGTTGTAGATTGTATATACCTATGTAACTTAATCAAATATATACCACTGTCAGTTTGTCAGACGGTAACCACTAAAAGTGTTAAGAGTGTGTGTGAACCTCATCTTACCAGGAGTCATTTTGTGGGTCAATAGATCGCTAAAAACCTCTCGAACAGTTTCAAGCACGGTATTTGTGAAAACAGTGAAAGCAGTCGCTGAATTGTCTGGGACTCCCCAGTCACTATTGTCACCACAGTTCTCACCCTGCATCAGACAAGTGTAGCCTCAGATAGTGTCAATAGGAAGCTTCTGTAGACATTGATTTTTCTACCTGTATGATTCTTTTAAAGCATTTCTGTTAATTGTGACGATGATCAAATAAGTATAATACCAACATCAAATCTTTGCAGCCAGTCCCTCCAGCTTGTGAGCCCAGTTGCTTCTCATAATCCTCCAATGACTGGCTGCAATGTATTTTGTTCTTGCTTTGGCCAGTACCTTGCATTATAAAGGGCCCTTAATAGACTGCAGCACTTAATGGAACACCCTCTTTCCTATATAAAAGAATTAGATGTTTGGTCTGTGTTCTGTGCGACCCGGCACTGGTCTGTGGCCCAGGGATTGAGGACCACTGTTATAGAACATTTAAGTACCCTCATTTGAGTTAGCATTCATTTCATTGGTCTCATTTGAATAACTGTATGTTAAGCTTTTATTAGTTGAAGTATGTTGACAATAATATTGAGTTGCCATTGTTTCCCTTAGATTTAATCATATGATTGATTATGTTTGTACGATTATTGATTGTATCTTAGATAGTAGGGCATGATAAGTCCAAGACTTATAAATGTCAGCTGGTAAACCGTCGGTTTAAAGATTTTGAAACAAGATCAAAAATGCAACTGGAATCCCTTTACATTTTAACCGTGTTGCCACCAAAGAAGACATGAAGGTTTTATCCTTGTCCACCCGACCATACATAGTGGAGAAAAGTCTATTTTCATTTAAAAACCCACCTGACATTATTTAGTTAAATATCACACATGCTTTATAGGGGCCCTGAAGTTGTGCATCTCATAATCGGTTGTATGAATTTTACATTTTTTGAGTCGCATCTGAGTTCCATGGCAGTTGTTTCCAGTAGTGGAGACATTTGTTCCCTCGTTCACAAGTTTTCAAGTTAGATTAGATCAGCTTCCAGTATGTTATTGGCATAGTCCAGTGAAATGTTTTTGATAAAAGATATTTGACGTTGAAATGTGAGAATTCTATTTCAGATTGTTGCACTCAGCTTTGACTGAAAATGAAGCAAAACAATTTGTTGCATTCTTTTGATTTGAGATGGATATTGAGAATGGGATGTGTACCAATCTTTTCTCTTCCATTGGATGTGGAAGAGTGATATGAATTTGTTAGGTTTAAATTACATCTACCATAGGCAGCATTGAAAATGTAGTCTATGGTTGTTTTCATATTGAAAGTAGATGTGTAGATGGTATGGTTGAGGGATGGAATCACTGACACCAACACCTTTTGTTACCAGCTAGTGAACCTGTGTAGACTATCATGTTGTCACCTTTGCATACCAAAGTAACTAATGTCAGATTTACACAAAGTCCCAGTTGTTATCAGTGTCGCAGGCCCAGGTCAGATAATCAAACCACACAGGCTTGTCTGTTGTTTGAGCTATCAAAGGGTTGTATTATGTTGCAGTATGTGAACAATAGTTAGAATTACCCTTCAGATATAGGGAAAGTGATCTGGAAGAGGTGATCATTCAGACCGACTGTTCAAACACTTTTTTTTACCCCATTTGTAGTATCTAGCTTTTGTTTGTTGTTGTATAAGCACACAGTGCATGTTACTTTCCGTCATGATGCCTTCAGTTAATGCTTGTTTTCAAGTCATGTAAGGACTCATACATGTTCAATAAAATATGTCTTGACTTTAAAAAAACATTATTGTACAACTTTGTCAAACAATTTGTATAGGATAGTTGCAAATGCCTTGCAGTTGTGTTTGCAACTCTGCCAGAAGATTCTTTCCTGCTGTTTTACAATTTTAAGGTGCACGATCAGAGTCCAATCACAGTATTAGCATTAATTTATTATAATTCATCCCTCTTTCCCTTTAAAAGCAGGTACCCTTGTCCCATTGCTACTGATGGAGTAGCTGTGTGATGTACAGTGGACGAAAAGGTGGGCTGTTTGATGCTCATCTGCTGTGATGCACGTTAGTGAAAAAAATCTCTTCATCAGGAGAATATTTCCTTGCAGGAGAAACAAATAGTCTTTCCTTTAAGCTAGATGCTGAACCCACCTACAGATGTGTAGGTGTGTGTTACTGTCTGAATTACTCCTCTTTTTAAAAAGCTGGAAGAAGACTAGACCGTTAATTCTAGACGTCACATCCTGCTTCCTCGTGATAGCAGTGCATACCAACAATACCCCTAACCGAGCTGTGGCTTAAGACAGATGCTCAAGGGTGCATAGGTGGGGGCAACTACACTTGCTAGCTACACAACGCGAGGCGGTCTTTGTCCACGGCAGGTCAGCGACACGTTGGTCGTGTCTCACATGTGTGTGTTTTTGTCCACAGGATGTCAGTGGGATGTCCCTGAGTATGCTGGCGGCAGCGGGCGGGCAGGACGACATCCTCAGGCTGCTGATAAGGAAAGGGGTGAAAGTGAACGGGCGACAGAAGAACGGAACCACGGCCCTCATGCACGCTGCTGAAAAGGTAAAAAATCTTCTCGCCAGAGATGAGAAGGAATTCTTTTATTTCACGATGACATCTTTCAGTTTCAGACCTGACTGCTGACGGGCAACACATTTCCTCACACCTTTGTTGTTCTTTCCCTCTTCTGTCAGAACTTCTTGACAACTGTCGCTATCCTCCTTGAAGCCGGTTCCTATGTCAACGCTCAGACGCTAAGCGGGGAGACAGCTCTGATGAAGGTAACGTCAGGAACACACAGTGGAAGAAGAACATTTAATGCGTCTGTACTCCAGTCTTCTTATTCGCGAGTGATTTACAGTCGATAACCGACTCCCGTCTTTCGCTCCAGGCATGTAAGAGAGGAAACGCTGACGTAGTGCGCCTCCTGCTGGAGTACGGAGCTGACTGCAACATCCTTTCTAAGCATAAGAACACGGCCATGCACTTCGCCAAGCTCAGCAACAATCTGGTGGTGTGCGACCTCATCAAGGACCACATCAGCCTGTGAGTGCACACCCGTAACCTTCAGTGACGCCCGCCTCTGCATGTGTCCATCTATCCCTCTTTTCTCTTGATGCCTTTTGCTCATTTTTAACGCCAATCTTTCCACGTCTCAGATTGTCCAGCGTTGCCGAGGACACCATACGAGCATACTTCGAGTCTCGGCTGTTGCTGCTGGATCCCATCTTCCCTCTGGCCTGCCACCGGCTCTGTGAGGGGCCAGACTTCTCCATGGAGTTTGTCTTCAAGTCGCAGCCTCAACCAGAAGGTAAAAAAACCAAGTTTGGCTTAGGACATGCCAACTCTGAATGATTAACATTTCTATTTTCAGTGATTCGTTTGATTTTCCTAATCTTATCTGGATGCTATTGTTGTCCATCATTTCCCACAATACCTTTTCCTTCCTCCAGGCTCGGGCATCGTCCTCTTCATCTTCCACGCCAACTTCCTGAGTGAATTCACAGCCAGGCTCTGCGGACCCTGCAGCGTTCACGCGGTGGTGCTCAATGATAACTTCCAGCTTCCCATCTTCCTGGTCGGTTGTTAACAAGGACGCCAGATGATTGATGCTACAGTGCGCTCGTTGTTCTTAATGTGTTAATTTTGTGCTCAACCGTTCAGGACAGTCACTTCATCTACTCGTTCAGCCCCGTCCCGGGCAACAACAAACTCTTCATCCGTCTGGCAGAGGCCCCGACAGCCAAGGTGAATGAACAGATATGGTTGTTAAGGTGTAAACAAGTTTACAGCAGAATGTTTGTGTGAGCATGAATGGAAAACTCTTTTTTAAGGATCTTTGTTGGCTGATCTTGTGCACTGTGTCGTCCATAAGTCTGTATCTGTTCTCCTCAGGTGAAGCTCCTCATCTGTGCGTACAGAGTCCAACTCCAGTGATGCCCCCAAATCAGGAAACCGCCATGAAGCCTGAGCAGCAGCTGGAAGGCTCTGCCGCGCTCAGTGGCATCCAGGAGAGAGGAAGAGTCGGCCTGACCTTCGTCACCACAAAAGGAAATGAACATCTGGCTTCCTCTGATGAGGGTGTGACTCCTCAAACACCAAACTCCATGATGCGGCGCAAAGCTGAGGATCTCTGGAGGTTAATTAAACCCCGAGTCGACCCATCGATGACATCATCCTCCCACCCCCCCACCCCCCGGTGCGGGGGGAGGGATTCATCACGGCCTCCTGAGCCGTGTCTTTGTCTGCGTTCCTCCGTCTGTTGTGTTTCAGAGATGTGTGTAGATCCAGCCTGTGCGTAGATGTGTGCACACTTTTAGGCACATTTGAACGCACCTGGATTTTTCTTCACTTTTTTTATTGACGTTTTTCTTGGACCAAGCTATTTGGTTCCACATTTCTCTGTGATGTGTTTACTTCAGCGCAACAGCTTGTTTTTAATGTCATATAGCGTAGAAGTTATTCACAGCTCATGGACACTTCTTCTACGTAACAACTTCTTTTGTTCTGTTTGCCAGTGTAGACGAATAACATCTCTATGACGTCATTCTTCATACCAGAGAGTTTAAACAGAGAGCTTAAATAGTTAAAGTTGGACCGCCGGGATGAAGAAGTGAGAAGATGAGTTTTATTGGAAGATAAAATTCCTTTTCAGTTGCTGTTTATATTTTCTTGTCTGTACATAGTCATATAGTTTATATGTATATACTGTATATATTTGTGGTTATAAGTTCTGATAAGGGCTGAAATGTCTAAATCTTTACTCAACCGTCCTGCTGGTAGAAGTTGGATTTTGTTTTGTTTTTTTAAACAGATGTTTTAATTTTTCCATGGACACTTTTCTCCTCTGACAATCCTTTACAGCGTTTTAAAATGTGGAGTTGATATTAAAGAAGCTCGTCTCTCTCTGTGTTATATTACTGGGAACTCAGGGCAGCCTTTAAAGCGTTTGTTTGCTGTATGAAATGAACCACCGTCACTGTAAGTTAACCTAAATGAACAGGACCTCTCACTGCCTTAACATCTGATTTTCACTCCCTCCTTGATGCTTACTGCTCTTATCCTCAGCTTCGAGCAGATCTCCTGATTTGTGATTCTTGTCTGATGATGTAAAAATATTAAGTAAAGAGTGATGAGGTTTTAGCAGATGTCTATTTGTTGTTTTTTGCTTGATATTCTCTCACTTTTCTGTTGATCTTTTTTATTAAATTTCGCCTCATTCTGCATTGGGCACGTTTAGAATCCCGTCCATGGCTTATCTGAAAGAGCAAAGAACTGACTTCAAATGTTTTTGCACGTTTTAGCCCATTTCTGTCACGTTTTACAATAAAAACTCAACATTTTGAAAATCACTGAGCTACGTTTTGTATTTTAATGCTAATTTTCCACCTTTTATGTAATGATTTGATTCCTGTTTGTGTCCAAAGTGGATATAAATCAGCAGCTGAGGAATAAAACTTGCAGTGAAAGATCAATATCATCAATATCAATACACATGAATAGTCTGGTTACAATGCAGAAGGCTATTTTATGAGAACAGCCAGCCGTTCTGTTGAACATATATCACAATATGGTGGTAAAAACAAACGGCACAGACATCACACTGATGAGAATTTGCATAATCAATATTTTTGTATTTTTTTGATGAAATGCTCCGATCCTGGGAGAGAAAAATTAACGTCTAATCAGTGACGGTGACAGAGAGACAAAGGGAAGCCAGAAAGTTCGCCACATGCTGTTTTAGCTGTTTATGTGCAACATTTGATGTAAAATGCTTCACATCCCTGGACACACAGCCTCTTCCAGGAAGCCCTGTGGCGGTAGCATCCTGTTTAGAGGGTGGGATGCTGGGGGGGGGGGGGGTGGCTGAAATCGATCCATTCAAATCCAGAAATCCCAGGGGACGTCCTGCAAGACACCACAAGACTGACTTCAGATTGGGAAGGCATAGTGTGTGTGTGTGTGTTTTATTTTCATAGTCAACATAGATTTAAAAAAGCATTTTTTGTATTGTAAGAGGAAATTCATAACCTCCAGCAGACATGAAGGTTTTGACATTACCTGTTCATAGGATCATTTTTTCCTTTCTCCCAGGAACAGAACATGTACTGTAGTTAAACGACACGCATGTCTGACTTGTGAGGCCCCACCAGGTCCGACCGGTCTACCTCTCAGCTGTTTCTGTTTTGTTTATTAGCAGCCAGTAAAACGTTCTGAAGGGTGTGGAGGCTGCTTTGCATTATCGGCTTTAATGTCATTCTCCAAAATAACCACTAATGTACATTTTTAATCAGTATGTCTTGCTGGGTGAAGAGGATGGGGTTGCAGTGAACCCAGACATGGTCGTCCTTCTGGACCAGAGGTGAACTAGTGTCTTTAAATAACTCATTAAAAGACATGACTGCTGGGAGAAAAAAAAAATCACATCTGCATGGTGTAAAAGAAAAAGTTCCTTTGCATCATGATGGGTTCGAGTCTGACCCTGATTTCTATTCATATACAGTATATCCTAACAGATAACCTTGTCTTGCATCAGTTGACCAACCTCAGCAGATGGTGTTATGGTTCTAGATGTATGACATCATCAAAATCTCCTGATCAGTTTTTTTTAAATTGTATATCTGCACACAGGAATGTGTCTGAAAAATGAGACACATCTGGTGGTTGTTGAGGTCACAAAACTGACTGGGGTGGGTTTTCAACAATACAACACAAATTTGGAACCAGACAGCACCGGAACTCAACTTAAATGCACTTAAAGCAAACTTAAATAAATTTATTATTAAAGGAGACTCCACAAAGATAACCTTACTCATTATGAAGAACATCTTGGCTTGTGAAAACAATTTAATGAAATTTTCTGAATCTATGGTGGAAGTTTACAGGAAATAAATAAATAACCCAGATGACGTCATCAGGGTTATTTCTGCTTGGAACCCACAGACTAAACTAGAACCAGTGCAGTCACAGACTGCAGTATCCCACGACACCCCTGAATTCAAATTTTTACCCTGACCTACTTGCATAGGTCAAAGCTAGTGCTCTGACATACTGTCACTGATCAAAGCACTAGCTTTGATCTATGGTCTTACTCACACTGGCATTCTCCCTCGTTTTTCTTATCTGGTTCCTGTGTGTACAAAAGTTGAAATTTGACCATGACCTACATTTCTCAAGGTCAAGGTCATCATCTCATTTTCGTCCCCTTTGCTGCCCGAGTAATGTGCTTTTTGATTCATCATTCTATCTGCAACGGTTGCAAAGATATTTGGCGGACAAACGAACAAACAAACAAACAAATGAACACTGACAATCACAATACATCACCGCTTTGAAGCGGGATGTAATAATGTATTGTGACCGCAAGCCTTGAGTTTCAACCTCGGACAGTGGAGTGTGATGTCATTAATTCATTCATCTTTAAACAATTGAAGACAAGCAAAGCTGCAAAGTGAGGGTAAATCATAGTTTATTTATGCTGGAAATAAATACAAGCATATAAATATTAATACGTTAACAGAATAACTCCTACTAGTACATTTTAATTAAATTTAACCCTCATGTTTTCTTCTTTCGTTCACGCGCCAGGATAAGAAGCCCATGTCTTTCTTGGTGCCACTGTTGTTGTCATGGTAACCATTACATTAGTTAATGTGTATTATTCACACTTATTTTAATGATCTCAAACTGGCCTCGAGTCACATGGATGATGGAGAACTGACATATTTTGCAAACAAGAAAATACTTTGTTATATAGACTTCATGCACACACATTTTTACTTATCAAAACCATAAGTTTGGATTCATATCACATCTACAAGCCATTATGCTTTTATGATGTCTGCTGCTTCCGCTTCAGTTTGGATCAAAAGTCCGGTTTATTGTAACTCGAATTTATACGTGTCGGAAAAACGAGAACTCGGATCCACTAAGCGATCTGCTCGCTTCATGACACGGACTTAGAACTAATAAATTCCTCTTTATACATTCATCGATTCCTATAATCAGGTGATTATTATACGTATTGCTGCGGAGATGAATTTCTGTCGCGTCCTTCCTGTGAATCTGATCTGCGCGTCTCGGTATTACAGGTCACGAACTTTCATTGAACGCACCTGATCCGCCATATTGAAAACGTAATCACCATCAATCACCATGGCGGCCGCTTTGTGCGTCCTTTACGTTTCTGAATTGTGTGTTGTGAGTCACGTTAGAGCCGTTGTGTTGACTTTAAACATGTCTCCTCTGCTTTGACGTTGGGTTTGTGTCGCTGCCGGGGTGTGAGCAGCGCTTATAACGCTCTTCCGGGCCGTTGCTCATGTTCTGGCCCGTTCGGCTTCCTGTACGTCTGGATGAAATTAGTCTACGTGAAGAAACCCGATGTTGCGCCGAGAACGCTGACAACGTGAACCCTCTCAACCCGGATCCCGGCTCCTGATTGGACCAGAATCGCCACTCGTTTTAGCGCTTTAATCATCAAACTAATGCATCGAACGTTCGGATTGTTTTTCCACATGTGAGACGCGACACGTATCGATGAGGTTAAATCTGTTAATGGAGAGTTTAATTGCCGACCATACAGCCTCTGATTGCTCCTATTGCGCATGCGCATGGAAGGGGGAAAAAAGAAAAATACGAATGGATGCCTTCAGAGAGGGTAATAAATGACAGACGACTCACTCTGCGTGGGTTCTTAGAACAACACAAAGGGAGCGGTTCTCCTTTAAAGGGCCATTCCGGTGTTTGATAGCAGCTTTAGACCTGCTGCAATGGCAAGCAAAGGATTGGACGGTAATAATAATACACGTTACCGTCATCAGTTGAGACGATGACGTCACTGCACCACGGCACGTTCACCCAACACATATGTTCACGGAAGAGCCTGTTCAGAATGCATTGCATTCTGCTTTAGTTACAAATTGTACACGACGAACTAGCAAAATTTAATCTATTTGTGTTAAAAATGTTTTGAAATGATATGTTTTTTTCTTGCCTGTAACTATTATTAAAATGTTTTTTTTTTTGTTTTTTTTAAATTTCAATATAATTGCTATTTACTATTGCTACTATTGCTATTTTCCATGGAATTTCTGTTCAGTAACTGACAGCAGTTGAAATTGATTTGATCCCCATAGATTGCTGTTTGTCCTTCATCTTGGGAATAAGATGCACATTCTGAATCTGAGGGATTAAAACATATATTTAGTGGGGGACAAAAACCACATGATTCCTTGTTTCTTATGATTCAGGTTTTACTGAAAAGCTGGCGTTGGTGTGTGTTGATGATTGCTGCCTTTGCAGTATTTTTAATGGATTGTACAGTTTCCAAACCAGAAGGGCACTTCAATCTCTTCTAAACCTCCCAGATGAGGTCCAACATCACAGTGGTCATCTACAGTTGGTCCACATTGAACATACAAACTAGAAGCATACATTACAAGCTTCCCTTTTTCATTTTAATTAAAAAAATGTGTGACCTTCCAATCTAAATATTCAAAATGGCTGCTGAGCACAAAAGGTCACTTGAGAGCTCACGGACCAGCGAGCACTGCTAGAATATAAAAACATATAAACATTCAAATATTACTTATATACAATTTAGTAACATCGGTAAAGCCACCGATGGGTCGTCCCGGGATTACCGAAAATAACAGGTACGTTCTCATTAGGCGCCTCACCGGCGTGCGTCACCGCCGTTCCAACGGAGTGAATCATCTTCGTGTTACACGATCTTTGGACGGAAAGTGGAAAGTTCTACACTGTGCGCACGCGCTCCCCGGAATTAATATCCAGGCACAAAAGTGGCGCTACACCGTTCCGAGCAGCACTCCGGTAAGCGAAATTCACAGACGTTTTTTTTTTTTTTTTTTTTTTTTTTTAAATATTCCAGCTTTACACCCAATTACTGAAAGTTTGTGGAACTTGTGCGGGTTGTCCAGCAGAATTCCACGGACTCTCCCACGGCTTGCGCTGGGACGAGAAGACACGTTTAGGGATCAATAAACAGTTAATTTGAGATTTGCTGCCCTGCTCTGTAACGCCGTGGCCGCTGCCGCCTCTAGTCTCCAGTATTGTTCAGTTGGATCCTTAATGGCGGACGGCAGTGCTGTTTTCCGCCGGGGGAGGACGTGGGGGGGCGAGGGGGGTGTCTATCAGCTTGTGATATGAATGGGTTCGTACCTGGTTCTGAGTCACGTTATCCCCTTAGAGACCAGTTTAAACACGATGCGGGGCTTTATTTTGGCCGCGTTGTTTACCACCGCATGACAGAAATGAAGGCGGTTCATGTGATTCGTAACGCTAGGGCGCCCCTGGCGGTGGCCCGATATATTTGCCACTGATTGCGCCAGGCTGGACGTGCAGGGCAACTTTTCAATTAAAACCCCACCGTCACAGGTATCGTAAGAATCGGGCTTTTTTATTCGATTTCCGGGTTCGGTTAGGTCGCCCCGGCATGCGCCCGCTCAGAAATACGAAAGTGGACTAGAAGGCGTCGGTGTGGGTTTTTTTTTTTAAAAAAAAACATTACACGTTGCCAGACATTAGGGCGTTTTGAGATTGAAACTGCGTGTCATGTGCGTCGTTTGGTTTCTGGTCATTTATGCGCTGCCCTGAAACGATGCTTTTTAAAATAAATAAATAAATAAAAATATTTGCGGCGTTTTCACCGTGGCGCAGTCGGTGTCTGCTCTCCTCCCATCGATCCGCCGCTAATCCAATGGCTGTTTGCGCCAGGAAGGACAGGGGTGGGAACGGAACGCAAACACGCTGAACCACGTTTCTTCTGGGTCCCAACTTGGAAGCCCAGATAGCGCCTTTATTCACCTGGTTATTTATGGGGGAGTTGCGCAGCGCAGGTATCGCTGATCCTGTTTTATGGTTCCTTTCATAAAGTTTTGGACCTGCTCTCCACAGTCATGTTTGAGAAATGTTAGAACATGAGCAGGAGCGGGTCAGGGAGGCTCGGATCATAAATCATCGCGATAACCCGGCGTGGAATCTGTTCGGGGCTGGTCGTGGAGCTCAGTGTTGATAATCAAGGGCACAGCCACGGGGGACGGAAGCGGACCCTGGCAGCCCGGGTACAGGCTGTCCCCCCCCCCCCCCGGTTGGTTGTCTAAAGTGTCCGAATGGAGCCCAGAATAGTCAGGGTTTAGAACCGAATCCAGCTGGCAGGTAAGCGTTTGCATTTTAGAACCTCACCCGGATGCGGGGATGTTCTGGTGGCTGCGCATAACCCATCCCAACTCAGTGACATAAGCCTTATGTAATAATCTGTGCCCGTGGCTCGTTATTAATCGCTTATTCTCTGCGCAACTGGCGCAAACAGCTGCATGTCTCCACCTTTTTGTGACTTGCGGGAGGGTGGTGCCAACTTGATTGCAAGGAAGCTGCTGTGTTGGGAAGGTGGAGGGAGGGGGTGTACCTATGGTAGGTGATGATGTGGCCCTGGTGGGGTGGGGTGAGTGGGGTGGGGGGGGGTCAGGCCCAGCTGTTGATGTCCTGAGAGGCGCTTTGTCCCGGCCCACCTCCGTCCACCTGGTGTTCCGGGTGGAGGTGACGTTGCAGAGGTTGGTGGGAGATCATTAATGCCAGAGCTTGGTTTCCCAGAGCTGCGTTCAGCTCTGCAATGCAGTCTGGACCGGTTCCCCCTCACAGCACCACTGATCAGCTTCACGCATTGATCCAGACTAAGAGCTGGAACACGGTTTTGTTCCGCTCTGGTCGAATGCAGACAAGTCATAACCTTAAACGCACATCGCCTGAACGCATCATGGGAACAGAAAATAACCATCTTGAATCTGGTTCTCCCACGCCGTCGGAGAACCGTTTGGAAACCCGTTCCCTTTTGTTGAACACTGGAGAACGTCTGATTGATCTTGAATGTCACGCTGTTGGGCTTGTGCTTCCTGTCACATGGTCACGCTGAACGGCTCTCCAGTGTTTTGTGTGTCACGTCGGTGCATACTGTATTCTAAATGTTTTAACCCCAGACGGAGAAGTCAGGTTGTGAATATTTATGAACGCCGAGCAAACGCCTTGTTCGGTCATGAGCTGGAGGATAGGTGCTCACGCCTACTAATCATGCTGTGTCGGCCATCTATGCACATTTTGGATCAGTGGGGATGACACAGCATAAAATTTAAAGAAAAGCTATTAAAGTTTCATCGTTTGGTAGACGTAGAGCGTCGTCATGTGGAGTGAAAGCATGTAAAATAATTGTTCATTTATCTGAATCAAGGTCATGGATGCTGCACCTTTAGGAGTGATTGACAGGCAGGTGTTGCATCAGGTACCGACGCGTAAAGAGCAGAACACGCCCAAAAACAATTCGCTAAAATTAGTCGACGTGAAGAGTTTGTCGTGAGATCTGCAGGAAACTGCGGTGGTGCTCCCCCTCCTGAAGGCCTTCCTCGCTGTGCTGCTGCCATATTTACTGATGCGCCCCCCTGCTGGGGCAGAAATGGCTGCTGCAGTGATGTCAAGGCGTTGACCCGGCTTCCTGTGTGGCGCCAACGTAAGAACTTCACAGGCCCGTCTGTGTATAGGAGCGACCGCCGTGGGGCGAGGAGCACCGAGCCGCCAGGATCAGCAGCACAGGAGTGTGTGTCTGTGTGTGTGTGCTGCAGCTGTCAGATGTGACGGTTAGCGTGGCTCACGGCGATCCCCGCTGCTGTTTAACATGAGAATGAGGTTTAGACGGAAGCGGATCGAAGAGCTGCGAGTGATTCCTCATCCTCCTGAGCGTGGAAGCGAATCAGCCAACAACATATGTCATTGTTTGTCCTCTCTTTTAGATTTGTGGACACCTCCAAAGCCCAGATTTAGTCATACGTCACCGTCGCTCGCAGTTTCACACCGGGCACCCCGTGCATCGCTCAGGGGCCGTTAATTATTTCAGCATCTTATGGAGTTACGTCCAAATCATTCATCCTGCCTTGGCTAACTCAACGGCTCCCAAATGTGGAGCGCAGAGAACAAGTCCCCGTGGTGGTGGTGGTAGGGTTTACCGTTACCACAGCAACCAAGGTGTAGCCTCAACAGTTGCCGGGGGCAACGGAAGAAGCTCTACAGGAGTGGGAAGCAGGGGAGAATGGAGGGATGTGAAAAGGCATGCAGGTGAGAAAAGAAAGAAGGATTGCTAGACGTGTAGGTAAAGGGGTGTGGAGACGAGGAAGAGTTAAAGCAGTTGAGAGAAGGGATGTGGCGGCGAGGAGGAAGAGGAGGGAGGAGCGACGGTGTCCCCGTTGCTGGGCAGGCACATAACGCTCCCAGAGTCTCCATCCAGCCAGGAGAACATCGCCGCCACCGTCTGAAGCACGGATGGATCCGTCGCCAACTTTAACCCCGTTATAAAAGTCAATGACGAGATTTCTGAGCTCATGTCTCAATCATCGTCAAAACCCCGAGGAGTTCCCGTTATAAATCATTTAATGGGGTTTGGAGGCCGCGTGTCCGACAAAGAGCTTTTATTTCTTATTCTGTTGTCATCAAGCACACACACGTGAAAAAATTCACATGTTCCACGTGTCCTGCTAGCATGAATTGCAGGTCACCTTTAGCTTAGCGCGGAGGTGTGACACAACAGCAGAGGCGTGATGGAGGAAGCGGGCCATAGTTTTGATTTAATATTGTAGGACAGGCTTGTCGACGGGTCGGTTTCTACCTGGAGGAATATTTCTGTTCCTCCCATGATCGATATCTCCCATATTTACGTGGCTGTAGAGACAAGAAATGAAGATGTTTGATGAAAAGATCGTTCTGTTTGTCCACCGATGCCAAAGACAACACACAGCGTGGTCACCAACAGCGGCGCTGGTCTCCCTGGTGCATTGGGGTGGGGGTGGGGGATACCTGCGCTACCTGCACAGCTGTCACACATGGCGGCTTTGCCTAATTGTCTGATAACCGCCTTCTGTTTGTCGCTGCCAGGTGGTTGCCTTAGCGATGGACGGGGGCTCAGAACCAAACCCTGTCGTAGCAGAAGAGGCAGGGGAGTGGGTGGAGCCCATGGACCCAACTCCTGCCCCCCAGCAACAGACCACACCCCCATCAGAGGAGGCTGGGGATGCAGTTTCCATGGTAACAGAAGATGGAGCCACAAAGGAGGGTGGCACAGAGGACAATGATGACGATGATGTGGTTCTGGTGGAGGAGGAGGTGGTGGGGGAGGAGGAGACAACTCCCCCCCAGCCTTCTGCCACAACCCCTTCCCAAGACACGCCCCACACAGATTGCCTAGAGCCAGCTGCCGCCGAGGCGGCTTCAGACACCTCAGTAGTGATGCCTTCCAACACCCCCAGCTCCCCGGCGTCTTCCATCACATCCACGGTGGCGGTGACGGCGGCGCCTCCCAAACCTCCAACCACAGCACCGGAACCAATCGTCATCGACGACGAGGAGGACTCCGAGCAGAAAGACTGTTCCCCTTCGTCGCCAGCGCATCCCGGAGGCTCCTCTGCCTCCCACTCCCCAGGTGTCCTGAGCAGCACCGAGCCTGACTCAGAGATCAGGATTGCCAGCGTCACCACGCTGGGCTCCAGCAGCCAGAAAGGAAGCGCCTCCGCTGTAAACACGCCACCACATCCAGCGGACGCCCCGGCAGACATGAACCTGATGATAACCTCAGTGACATCACTGCAGGGGAAGGAGGTGGATGTAAGAATCACCACAAAGTTCATTTGTAGTCCTCTTAGATCATTTCCATCTCTGCCACCAGAGTGTTTTCATGTCAACACCTCACAAACCTTTTGTCTCCTGGTGGCTTCAGTAGAAGTTCTGCTCCTGTAGCCGTTAATGAAAGCTGCTGTTCCCTCTTGAGGGAGTGCATCATGATCCCTTTTTAATGACACCACTGCTCTCATGCCAATATTTATTCATCTTACTTGCACAAGCAGCTCCTAGTTAAATTTTCCTTGCTTGTTTGCAGTGTGTTCCACGCAGAACTAGGTTGTTTTTCTTGTTGCCGTTGTCCAAACTAACTCCGACGACTTGCTCTGTCCAGGCTGCTGAAGGCCAGGTGGAAGAAAACGGTCTGCAGATCAGCAGCGCATTCAGCCTGAATCCCGACACCCCACCTGGGCGTCCCACCGCCTCCTTCAACCCAGGGCGGGGCTCTGGCCCCGTGGGCCAGCTGGCGCAGAACGGCGAAACGGGTACCCACAACAGAGCAGGTAACAAACACCTGTGGCGTTTTAATCACGGTTTCAACCGCAGGTAGGGACACAAAATCCACTCGTATCCCACTCCTAGACCGGATCGACGTCGGAGGGCCTTCCCCAGAGGAGGAGGTCCCATCAGGTGGTCCTGTGGTTAACAGCTGATGATGTGTTCCTCCATTTTTTGGAACTGAATCCAGTTTGGAAATCGGATTTTGATCATTTAAATGAAAACGGCATCAGAATCCCGTTGTGAAAAATATAAAATCCTGTAGAATAACTCGTCCTCAATACAGATTAAAAACACTCACCTTCTAAGAGGATGAAGGCCTACTCTGATCCGGCCAACCCACCGACTCCCTCACACCCCTCCCATCCAAGATCAAGCACCACTGGGGTGGATTAATCACCAAGGGATTGAATCATTTAATCCCAGGAAGTCTGAACAGAACAAACCGATTGAGTGCTCCTCCAGACAAATGGGAAGCCTTTATTAGTTTATCCGTCACAAAACACTCATCAGTCCTTTGTTCTGTGATTAGTCCTTCAAAATCCACTTGGACTTCCTGTGTGACATTCTAGGTAGGGTTTGTGTCACCGTCTCCTTCACAGGATCTTTTAGTTTTTTTAATGCGGAGCTGTTTTTGGTCAGAACGCTCGGTAACGAGCTGCATCGCTGCTGGGTAAGAAGGACGTCTTTGTGCTTCGTCGATTGGGTATCATAACGAGCAGACAGAGCTCTTTGTCATGCATCGCTGTCATAGCGTGGTGGAAGAAAATACCATTGCTCTATAAATACATCCATAATAATTCAAACCAAGGATCATTAAAGTCTGATCTAAATAAATTTTTTCTACAGCTGAACCGTGAGCTGTTGTTTAATTCAGACACGTTTAGATGATCCAGTTAAGGTTTTTTTTTTTTTGCTCCTTGAACGTCGACGTGCACAAGACCTCCTTGCAGCATTTCACGTAGTTTCTTGTTTCATGGGACAGTTCTGCTGCCTCACAGGCCTACTGGAGCGGGTCTGAGTCAGCGTTTTGTTCCTGTGTGTCTCCACATGGCCTCCAGGTGGTGCTGTTGAGTGCAGTGGTGCCCTGCTGTCACACTGAGGAGGACTGTTGTTGGGATGCTTCCTAGTTTACCACTCGCAACTCAATCCAGTGGAGTGGAATCACGTTATGAGGATTTGACGTGTCTTTGTTTCCCTCCAGATTCTTGGATCTCCCAGTCCGCTTCGGTCCCTCGCAATCAAAAGCAGACGGGGGTGGACTCGCCGTCGCCGGCCACCTCACTGCCCAAACCTCCAGGCCAGTCTTCCTCGTCTACTTCCTCCTCAGGCACCCAGCCCCAACCCCGGACAGTCAAGGTGATGCTCCGCCTTCATTATTTACTGGAAAGCATTAAGATGAACGTCTGTTTTAGTTAAAGATTAATGATGAAGGTTCAGAAATAGGATTTGTTTTCCTTGAATTAAATGGGATTGTTTAAAAAAATGTGTGTTTGTGGCATCTGGCTGGTGGATCTACAGCTGATATTCTCAGGCCGTATATGACCGTTATAAACTGTCATAAACCTGCCTTGCGTTTGCTGAACTCAGGTCACCTGTGCTAACTGCAAAAAGCCTCTGAAGAAAGGCCAGACGGCCTACCAGCGCAAAGGCTCCACTCACCTGTTCTGCTCCACCACCTGTCTCTCCGCCTTCTCGCACAAACCCGCCCCCAAGAAGAGCTGCACCATGTGCAAAAAGTGAGTCTGAATAGAAAAGAAGTATTTTGTTTGCTTTTCTTTAACTGATCAGCTTTGACGTGTCTCTTCCTGCGTGATGTGATGGTTTCATTCTTTGTTTGTCAGAGACATCACCAACATGAAGGGCACCATCGTGGCCCAGGTCGACTCCAGCGAGTCCTTCCAGGAGTTCTGCAGCACGGGTTGCCTCGGCGCCTACGAGAACAAGCAGAACCCACCCAAATCAGGCCTGAAAACCAAATGTACCGTCTGCGGCATTCTCACAGAGGTCGGTCTGCGTGGCTAAATACACACACACACACACACACACACACACACACCTGTCTGACTTCAGTGTGTAAACTTTGACAGGGACGAAAATTTTCAAGGTTGAATTTTAAAAAGTTAAATTTTTCCAAATCCATCTATCATACAAGGATAGATTGGATTTTTTTACTCCTCACAAGCTGCATGAACCCTCTTATTGTTACCTAGCAACCAGAGCTCTCCACATTTGTGGCATCCTAAAATCATTTGCAATACTTTTTGAAATTAAAAAAAATTCTGACGTGTGAATATTAAACTTAATGGTTGCACTAACAAACCTCTGAAGGACGATTAATTCAAGCTAAGCGACGTTGGCATTAACGTAGCTCTCACACTCCCACCTGTTTCCGTCCGCAGATCCGACATGAGGTCAGCTTCAAGAACGTGACCCATAAGATTTGCAGCGACGCCTGTTTCAACGTCTACCGCCGGGCCAACGGGCTGATCATGAACTGCTGCGAGCAGTGCGGCGACTACCTACCCAGCCGAGCGACGGCCAACCATTTCCTGCTTGTGGATGGCCAACAGAAGCGCTTCTGCTGTCACAAATGCATCAGGGAGTTCAAGCAGGTACGGTGGACCCAGCTGCAGGTCCGAGTCGGTGCGATCGATTCGCTGCAGTTAGTCAGGATGGATCAGGAACACTACACAAAGATGATTGATTATTTGTTTCCAAGGCACACAGTAAACTCGCGACGTGCCTGACCTGCAAAACGCTGATCAAGACGGGCGAGGTGCTCCACAGCTTCGGCTCAAGCGGCACCATGGGCTCCTTCTGCTCCGTCGGCTGTATGAACAAAGGCAAACTGACCTCCAGCACCTTCCTCAGTGAGTGACTGGGCCACATGATCCTAACAACACGTTTTGGGGGGGGGGGGGGGGGGCGGCGTCTCGGGTTGAGTCGTGACACTTCTTCGCAGCATCAGCAAAATCCAATCGTCATTCTGCTGAAATAGTTGCACCAGCTGCATTTCTGCTCGACTTTTAACGTCTCCGTGTGTTTGCAGACACAGAACCCTCGTGCCACTTTTGTAAGAGGAACTCGTTACCGCAGTACCAGGCCACGCTGCCCGAGGGAAACATCCTCAACTTCTGCAGCTCGCAGTGCGTTACCAAGTTCCAGGTGGGCTCCCCGTCTTAACCTATCAGATCCCAGGACACAAAAAGTTGCGCTCTTTTATTTGCGGCATAGTTTTTCACAAATTTTTTATAAACAGAACGCTACTATTCAAACGGCCACCAATGGACAGACGCCTGTCTCCACCGGTAACAACACGATCCAGTTGAAGTGTAACTACTGCCGAGGAGCCTTCAGCCTGAAGCCGGAGACTCTGGAGTGGGAGGTGAGAATCTGCTCCTTCTGTAATCGACTGGTTACCTCCTAGAAAAGTGACTGTAAAATCTAATACTATGACGTTGCACATGAGTCAGCAGAAAAGGCTGTGTACTGAACCAGGATGGGTGCATGAGGTTGATTTTAATGTGTGTCTGCAGGACAAGGTCTATCAGTTCTGCAGTAAGGCCTGTTGTGAGGACTACAAGAAGCTGCACTGCATCGTGACATTCTGCGAGTACTGTCAGGAGGAGAAGACGCTTCACGA
This sequence comes from Antennarius maculatus, assembly GCA_013358685.1. Taxonomy (NCBI): domain Eukaryota; kingdom Metazoa; phylum Chordata; class Actinopteri; order Lophiiformes; family Antennariidae; genus Antennarius; species Antennarius maculatus. Next base: position 18,526,121 of record CM023618.1, on the reverse strand, counting down.
GACCGTCAAGTTCTCCGACGTCAAGAAGCCTTTCTGCAGCGAAGGTACTCTGTTCAAGCACTCGACCGGTTTGATGCGGTCTGACAGAGCGGTGGCCAGACTTGGGTTTTTAATGTCTTTTATTTGGTGTGGCTATAATCCAGCTATTCAATAATCCCTGTTATTTTAGGTGAAGATCTTGTTTGTAGATCTGATATAACCCTGGATTTTTCTCTGTTGCCATTTAATCATCATTTTGTTTTTTTCTCCCAGGATGTAAACTCTTATTCAAGCAAGACTTTATCCGACGGTTGGGTCTGAAGTGTGTCAGCTGTAACCATTGCAATCAGCTCTGTAAAAGAAGCGTGACTCGGCAATTCGGCGGCATGACTCGGGACTTCTGCAGCGAGACATGCGCCAAGAAGTTCCACGATTGGTACCATAAGGTCCGCTCCAGCTCACTGCTCGCTGTAACCTTGAATAAATGGAGACGAACGTCTTTGTGACCTTGGTGGAACTGTACCCTGTTTGGCCACTAGGCGGCGAGATGCGACTGCTGTAAGGTTCAGGGGAACCTGACAGAAACTGTGATGTGGAGATCGGAGGTGAAGCAGTTCTGCGATCAGGACTGTCTGCTGAAGTTCTACTGCCAGCAGAATGAGCCCATCATGGTCACACAGAAGGGCCCCGAGAACACCACCCTGGGTATTCAGTGTGTGTGTGTGTGTTTTTTTTTTACTGTTGTGCTCAGGATTTCTTCATGATGATGATGTATTTCGTTTTTCTTCTCAACAGGAATTGAATTTCAAGGGACCAGAGTGGGGGTAAATAAAAAATATGAAATATTGAAATGACTGTTTAATAAGAAATGACTGTTTAATAAAAACTCATTTCGTCTGAGTGGTGGAATCCAATCTGTCAAACCTGCACGTTAAAGTTTTACTCTGTTCCGCTGCAGATGGTGAACCAGGGTTCCGTTGCGTACGCTGGTGGGGGGTTGCTGAGAGACGTCAAGAACAAAGCGGTGCTCTGCAAGCCGCTCACCCTGACCAAGGCGACCTACTGCAAACCCCACATGCAGAGCAAACTGTTACAGACAGGTAGGTAAAGAGTCCTACAAGTGGACAACCATGATGTTTTTGAATTAGTTAGCATTAGCTAGCTTTAGTCAGGTAACTTGAAAAGGTTTTATATTTTTGTTTTGCTGCTCAGCTGTGAGATCATTTCTTTTCTGACCCATTAGGACCGAAACTGATTTTCATGTGTGAAGTTATAATTTGGCATGTCTGTGTCCACAGATGTAGATGATGGTGTAAAGAGGGAGTATGTACCTGTACCCATACCTGTGCCTGTCTTCATTCCCATTCCCATGAACATGTATTCCCAGGTTACCCCCGCTCCAGTCACTCTGCCTGTACCGGTAAGACATGATCCCCAACTCCAGTTGGACTAATAATCACTGTTGAGGGGAAAAAAAAGCATGTAATAAAAAAGACATTAGTCTAAAAAATTACATTAACTTTATATTCAGAAAAAATATAATCCAAGCAACATTAGGAGACTTTACAGGTCGCTGATCGGTGTGTGTTATGTTGGCCAGGTTCCTGTGCCTGTGGTTCTGCCCACCAGCCTGCAGGGGGCGGAACAGATGATCCAAACTGTGGACGACATGAAAAACAAAGTGCCCTCCAACTCTCCGGGGACCGACCAGCACTCTACGGATGAAGGGACCACAGAGGACAGGAAGCCAGGTGAATCAAGGGGTCCAAATAAAACTGGTTTCATATCTAGTCCAGTTTAGATTTTATTTAATTTCTGGAAATCACCTCCTGACGCCAACTTGGTGGAGCTCCACTGTAGCCCAGCGTTCCATAAGCAGTGAATGTTGACCACGTGTTGACGTACCTGGCTGTTCCAGATGTGAAGCCGGTGGTGAAGAGGGAGGTTGGAGGCAAGGAATCGTCCCGGACCGGCTCTGAGGTGGAAGAGGAGGAGGAAGAGGAGAAGTATGAGCCCAACCTGGACCTGGAGGCCGATTTCCCTCAAGGTAAATACTGGCTGTACGGCTCTAACAAAAAACCATTACAGTGACACACTTCTAACCTTTGATAAAAGACACATTGGGCTTTTATAACCAAACATAAATTATAACATTACACAAACACATTCTCAGCTGTCGCACTGCCGGTATTTATTCTACACAAAACACAATGGAACATAAACACTTTATCTGTACTCGAAGTTATGGACTCACAATGTCTCCACAATGAACCATTGAATTAAAAATGCTGAGTCGTGACAGCACGTTCTGTAAAACCTTTAAATCTGAAGGAGCATATCCTGTTTGTGTTCTCGCCGTGTAACAATGAGGAAATAATTCAGCCGCTGTTCCGTGTCTCAGCTTCAGATCCTGTTCCGGTCCTGGAGGGGATGGACGAGGACATGGGATTCTCTCTGCCTCCGGTCCTGACGGAGGAGAAGGAGGAGCAGCCGGCACCTCGCCCACAGCCCAGACGACAAGTGCGCACAACGACGCGTGAGGACTTCACACGTTTCTTTGTGTGCCGGGTTTTGATTGACGTGTTTTTTGTGTTGCAGGGGAACAAGAGGCAGGCGGTGGAGGACGGTCCGGGGTCCTCCCTTCCTCCAGACAGTCCCTCAAGAGGACGATCGCTGCCCCTCAAAGCTCGATACGGCATCCACGCCTGGAAACGCTGGGCCCTCTCTGCCTCTGACCAATCAGATGGCAGCAAATTAAAGGAGAACGTTAAAGCGGGTAAACACCGGGTAAACGAGAGTTACTCGGATTTAAAAACAAAAAAAACATGCTTAACCGTCTGTTTGCGTCTCCTGCAGCTTGGACTAAAAGCAACCTGTTGTCGCTGACTCCAGAGGAGCTGAACTTGGCTCTGTCCCAGTTCGTCAGGGAGGTCTGCAGACCTGGCGGGGAGCGATACTCTGCAGACAGCATCCTCTACCTCTGCCTGGGAATCCAGCAGGTTGGTCCAGAAAACACACGATCAAATACGAGTGCCCAACCCACAAGATCACCAAATTAAAAAACCACACAAAAGCTCAAAAACACGCTGAAACATTTATTAGGTGATTATGCTGCATTGATTAGTCACCACAGTCTAATCATGAAAATATAGTTTATAGAATAATCTCAAACTAATAATCTCAATAAAAATTAATAAACACATGTAGTAATTATAAGAAATAAGAGTGAGGCTTGATAGCTTTTTATCTCCAGTCACTTTGGAGGTAGGAACCAAAGTCAGAGTGGCTGTTTCCAGTAGGATCCATCAGACAAGCGCACGGGCTTCTTTCTTTTGTCTCACATGTGAGCAGCAGCAGAAGCATGGCTGCTGAGAAGAGCTCAGGAACGTTTGGAGTTCTCTGGATTTGGATTTTTCTGACTGGAAAATGTAAGAAAAACATAAATAAAAAAGTTTGTAGATTTAATCAATTAATGTGAATTTGAAATAGAGCTGAAACCTTTTCCGGCCTATTTTGGTAAGCTTCCTTCCCCTCTTAAAAATGTGTCATCCTGGGCTTTTTCCTGAAATGGAGGATGTTAGGTGTAAAAAAAAAAATTGTTTTCCAGATATGTTTGACGTTTGGATTCAAGTGTCCAGTGATTAAAACTTTTTGCTGTTCACATTCATAAAAACAGTGATGATCACTTTAAATATGAGGACACGTTATAATCTGTGTGACACAGATCGCAGCTGGCTTCATTTTAAATTCTAAAAAATGAGTATTTTGTGTGTGTGTTTGAAGCACCTCCACGCCAAAGGCCGAAAGGATGACCTCTTCAGTGACCCGTGTTACCAGCAGTTTGGAGAGGAGCTGAACAGAATCTTGAAAGACTGGCAGCCCAGCGTGCTCCCCGACGGTGAGTGCAACCGAACAGACCGACAAAAGTTGGATACAAAACTGGATTTTAGATTATTAGATCCGGATTGGACCGATGAGGATCCACCAGAATCTAACAGATGCTTCCTTAAACAACCCAACAAGCCATGTCCGGTGATTAGAACTCTTCTGCTGTTCACATCATGAGATGTCATGATTTCACTGTAATGTTGTATGAGGACATGGGATCACCACATGGTGGCCTTCTAGCCCTTCAGAGCAGTGGTCCCCGACCCCCGGGTCGTGGACTGGCACTATTCCATGGGTCAGTTGGTACCGGACCGCACAGAAAGAATACATAACTTATATTATTTCCATTTTATTTATTATCATAAACCGCTGGTTTAGAGTGAACTCAGTCAGTTTATTTAGATTAGTACGGCTGAAGCTCCCATTTGACAGGTTTGTGTCCTCACTTCTTTGCGCCTCCCCTCCAGGCTCGCTATGGGGTCGCGTGGAGGAGCAGAGCCTGTGGAGCAGCCGGCAGCTCGGTGAGCAAAGCGCCGCCGCTCTGCTGCGCTCTCTGGTTTACTTGAACACCAAATACTTCGGCCTGCGCACCGTGGAGCAGCACCTCCGCCTCTCCTTCGCCAACGTCTACGGCCCTGACACCGTCCATCCTGTCACCAAGGAGACCAGCGTCTGCATTCGCGTGCCTTCCATCTCTCAGGATCACCACGGTGAGGCCCGCTGCGTGCACACATCAACCCCTTTGTTAGCACTTAGCTCAGCGGGTCGGTCTCGAATGAGCTGAAGAAACGTTTCGTTTTGTCCTCTTTAGTGCAAACGGAGTCCAACAAAAGGAAGCGGAAGATGGAGGACAGTCAGGATTACGAAGCGGACGACGACTCGGGAGGATCGACGATGCGCTGCCCCGTTAAGAAGCACGAGTGTCACCTTTACGACCTCTACAGATCCAAGTGGTGGGTTTGATGTGGTTTTAATGTAATTCATCCATTAATCATAGTTTGTCCCTAGTCTTCAAATTAAGGATGAAACACCAGTCCTATGATTAAAACAAGTTGCTGTTCACATCCTGAAGCTCGGTGCTGACGATTGAAATATGAGGACTAGTAGAAGGGAAAGTTTCTGTGAATGATTCTAGATTCCAGTCATTCACACTAGACTCTTCTGTCGCCACCCACCTTCACTCTTCCTCTCTTCTTCCTCTTCCTCAGCCCAACGTCGTTGCGAGAGCGTCTGGACGTCTTCTATGTTCTGCCCGATCCGGACTGCGGTCCCGACGGCTCAGTGTGGTTCAGCTCCACGCCGCTGGAGCGCTGCATCCTGGAGAGCCTCCTCACCCGGGTCCTCCTGGTCAGGGACGTTTACACAGACAAGCAACACCAGGAGGAAGAGGAAGAGGATGGGGGCGAATAGCATTCCCTGGACTTCTGATAGAAGAGCATGAACAGTTAGAGGATAGCTTGTGTGTTCGCTCCTCCATCCGCTCCTCGTGGACTTGCTGTTTTCCTCCTGATGGCGGCGTCTTTTTAATGGGTTCAAGGAAGATGAAAATGGTGACGAAGAGCAGCCCAAAGCCTCGGTTGATGGATTCAGAATCGGAGGAGTATGGATTTATTCTCCTTTTGGTCATAAAAGAAGAGGATGATCAAAAACGTATGAATTAATCTTGTGGACAGGATGAAGGAGGTGAAGCTGCGGTTTGGTCAAACGGTTCAGTTCGGTAGAAAAGCAAAGTTGATGATTATTTAGAAGCGATGGATCGTGTTTATGACGCTCGGACAAATGTGAAATTCTCATCCAGAGCCCTGCTTTAAAAAAAATCTGCAACAGCTAACAGGTTGGAATGGACCTCCTCATCATCGCTGTGTGGAGACCAGGGGGTCGGAAGAGTGGCTTCGTTTTTACAGTGATTCATTAAGGAGGAGATGAAGGAAGCCAGAACTGTGAGGCTGGAAGCTGGATTTCATCTTCCGCGCGTTTTTTTATGTCAGCTTAAAACCTAAAAAATTACAACCATGGAGGTTTTTTTTGTAGCATCTAATTATGCTACAAGTGCAACGTTATTTTTTCAAATTTCCATCTTAAGGGATTCTCAAACACTAAATGTTCTGCAGGAGAAAGGAACAGGGTGGAGCTTCCTGCCTCTTTGACTCCACCCACCGGTGAAGTGGCAGCGTACGATTGGCTGCTGCTACTTCCTTGATGGCGGTTTGATAATTTCTGCTGATGTGTTGAAGCAGAGGTGTCATTTTCAAATGTCTGGGTCGGTCGGTGAATTTTAACAAATCAGGTCGTAGTTATTGTCGGACTTCCTGCTCAGGGAAACACGAGGCGTCGCTAAGATGCGGTCAGGCTGGATTTTACTGAAGAAACTGAACCTTGTGTTGCAGAAAACACGCCGGTTTAAAGTGCAAACTACAGCCAAATCTCCCCCCTTCCCTCCTTGCAGCATGTTTTTTGGCCAAATAATAAAAAAAATTTTTTTTTTTTTTTTTTTTTTTTTTGGCGCCTTTCACCAATGGACACGGACAGGTTTTTGTGTCGAAGCTCAGTCTGGTTGGAGGTCGTCGAGGTCAAGATTTGTTTCTCATAGAAATGACTGGTTTGTGGAAACTGTCCTGACTGCACCCCTAAAAGAAACCCTCAGCATCCACTTCCTGTCCCGCGTGCATGCTTCAGCCGCGTCTGATGCCTCACCAGATTTGCTGCACCATCACACTAATAGACTAAAAACCGCTGTGTCATTGTCACTCTTCTGTTGGTCATTTGGTTTTTTTTATTTATTTCCTGTATCAGTAAAAAACATTTCCAGTGACAGAATGTGGGCGTGTCGTGATACCCAATAAGTAATCAATGTAAGGGCACACGAGTGCACCAGTACAGTCAGGGTGGTTGCGGGGGCGGGTGTAATGTCATGATCGTAGTTTAATCCCGTGCTGACGTTGTCATGGAAACCTCCAGTTGGACTTTCCGCAGCATTTTAAATCTTATCTGTCGGAGCAAAACAAAAATTATCTCCATTTATTTGGCTGCTTTCATCCCATCCCATCAAACCCCCCCCCCTTCCCCTCCCACAACCCTTTGCTGCTCGGTCAGGAAGCTCTCAGGCAAAGCCGTCGCGCCGCAGGCGGGGTGGGGGGCAGAAATCCAGATCTATCCGGGGGAGGGCGGCAGAGGAGGGGCTGGTCTCGCTGTGGCGTGGGGTTAAAGGCGACCTGCTGACATGCTGCATTTCTTTAAGGGACGCAGGGGGGGGGGGGGTCATTCTTGCGATGTAGCATCAGGAGTGTTCTGCGCCCAGATTGGGTCGCGTCAGTGTAAATATCTCTTAATGTTAAGGTGAATGAGGTGGAGAGAGAGAGGAAAGCCCCGCCTCCAGAGAAGCCTTTTAAAGACTGATATTTATTTCTCCTTTTATTAGTTTGACTATCTTTACTTTGGGACGGGGTTTTTATGGGTGCAGCCTCTCTTCTCCATTAAAGGCTACGATGAAGGACGCCGATTCAGAACCACAGACGGGTTCTGAACATTTCCTCTCTGCTTTGGTTCTTTTTTCCCCTCATCCATTCATCTTCATATTTTTGAATTTCATTTGAAACCTGACTTGTTTCTCCATCTTTTCGGGTTTTTAGCACCACAAGACAAGTCATGTCGTGAATTAGATTTTTTTCTTCTTTTTAGCTATCATTTAAAGCCAACAAGCCACTTTTAATTTCTTAATTTTCATGCAATGTGATTAAAATGCCTTTTTTATCATTTTATTTCAAATGTACTTTGTTTAAAAAACATGTAGAAAATGTCTTCATCAAATTATTATTATTTTTTTCATTTGAATTTGGGAGTAAAGTCGTGACAAACTTGTTTCTGATCTGGGTTTCAGTGTTACCAGCCCAAAATCCAAACCTTCAAACTTGAAGCATAACAGAAGCGCCCCGGTTAACCTGGCTGATTTACCTGCTGGACTCGGAGGCGGGTACCAAACTCGCCACGGGTTTGGACCTCCAGTAGTCGCTGTGGCTGGCTTTAATGCCTAATGTGAATGTGCCTATCTGTATATACTGAAAGTGAGTGATTGTGACTTGAACCTGATGCTTTGTGTGTGAGCTGATCTGCTGATCCAGTTATGTTAAATAAATGGTTTCGTTTTCTAGCCAGACTCTTTAATGGTTGTCCTTTTATTTGCCTGTAGTGAAAGAACCAACATGTGATTACACGTGATCTGTATTTTCTGGCAGTGTTAAAGCGGAACGAACATTCTGATTAGGGAATATTAGGGCTGTAAATTATCCAGAAAACTAAAACCAAGAACAGGAAATTTGAGATATTGATGCACGTTAATTGAACTAAACCCAAATCACCCCGGGGGTCCTGTTAAAAGTGTAAAAACATAAATCCATCCTTTTACCTGGTTTTACTTCAGAATTCAGCTGTTCTGTCTTTGAATCATTGTTTGCAAATTACTATTTTTGTAAGGATGTCTCAGACCTGCTTAAGGTTTCTTTCTGCTAAAGGCAGCTTTTATTTGCCACCGCCTCTGTTCTAGCTCAATGGGGATTGTTGGGACTCTAGAATTGGTCTAAATCTCTTCAGAAAGTCCCTGCAATATAATTGATACTAAAATTTCTATAATTAAAAAAAATAACTGATAAAAATGGAAAAAATTTGAAGTTACAAGAAAATCAATGTTCTGGTTGAACTTGTGGTTGAGGAGCGTCATGTATGTACTTATCTCACACATTTATCTTTGCAGGCATAGCCAAAAAAAGAAATGGTGTTGCAGGAAAATGAGTTAATTTTCTATCTATAGACGTTTTAGACGCCCACAAGGCGTCTCCTCCGTCCAGGTTCAGATCACCGCATGAGGGCCTCTTCATGGCGTTCTGACCTTCCTCGCTATCGCCACTCATAGTTTACAAGGTGTTGGACTGACGTGATGCCGAGGTGGTGGGGGGTATCCGGGAGGGGCTTCATATCGACGCCCAGGGGGTGGGGCAAAAGGCTCCGCCTTGTGTTGGAGCCGGTAGAATGACCTTCTGTGTGCAGAGACACAGTAAGTCTTTAACCCCCCTACTGATGGCATGAAATCCATTTGAGTCTGAATCCGGGTTGTCTCAGCCACAAGCTGGCGGTCGGGGGGGGGGGATTGAATCTCCCAGATCTACATAAAGATCCGTATCCAATCGTGCAAAATGGTGGAAAGTCATGAGTCGTCTGTCTGGGATATTTTTATTTTACTGCCCTATTATGTATATGCCCCGAGATGAAGGCAGATATTGCACAGAAGAAGCCTTCACATATTTAGCAGCTGTCCTGACCCACCAATACACCGATAGGAGGCGCTACACCATCACAGTGAGCCCCTCTGGGGGTCCCACTGAGCTCCTGATCTATAAGTACCCCCCCAACAAAAATATTGTTAACCCTGTCTTTTGTCAAGGGCCACGACCCCGTAAGGGGTCCACATCTGCAGCCGGGATGGAAGTTAGGGCCTCCCTCCTCCCATGAGCCTCTGCTCACTCCACCCCCCCGACCCCCATCCCCGATCCCTGCCTCATCCTCACAACCTCCAACCAGAGAAGATGCAGAGAATGAAAAATCAAACTTTCATGGTCCTTCAGGAAAAACAAACCCCACATTTCACCTCACATTTTTTTGGGGTGGTGGTGAACGGGTGGATGTGCAAAAACACTGAGGCAATTTTTTTGAAAAGGCAAGCTTTTTCTTTCTGTTCTATCTGTTGGAGTTGGCCAGACTCCAGTAACTTGTCCCATTGATCTGGAGCTAAAACGTCCGTGTGCGCCCGCTCTGCCAGGCCTGCGAGAGGTCTGAAAACATTTTTTCACCCTCGTGGGTTTTTTTGTTCGGGCTCAATCCCCAGCTCTTTCAGTGGGCATAAAGAAAGCGCTATGCTCAGCAGGGTCATGTGGGCGAGGCCCGGGGGAGAGACTATAGGTGGCGATTAGGGCCTCTAATGTGCAATGAATCCTCTTGGAATCACATGATATGAACTAATGTCACCATTTAATGATAAAACAACAGCGACTGGGAGGGAAGTGTGTGTGGAAGCAGCATCCAGCCGAGGGCAGGAATGGATGACAACTGCATTTCTCAGGTTGGAAAGTGTGTAGCTGGGATGTAGGTTAAAGTGCAGCGCGTTTATTTCCCAGTCATCCTCTTGTTTCGTTCTGCAGCATCCAAATTTTTTTTTTCTTATTCTTACAAGGTGAGGATGACAGCGGCTGGGTTTCATCTGCTGGACGACACTGTGCTCTCACACACAAACACACACACACACACACACACACACACACACACACGACTGGTGTAACCTCAGCTCTGGCGGCGAGGAAGAGACATTGCTTGGATTAGTTAAATTTAGGATGGCCTGACCCTATTTGGTCAGCCAGAGTGAAGCGGTGAACACGACCATCCTCCAGTACCGAGTCACCAAAGTCACCTTTTTCCAAAACACACCAGCCCCCCCCCCAACCCTCAATCTCCCCACCCCCAAAGCCAGGATCACATTCTTCCCTCTCATATCTTTATCAGCTGCTGCTCCCCTCTTTTTCAGTTTGCGCCTCTGTTAGTGAAGTGATCTGTAGCTTTGACCTTTGACCCCTACGATGGTGCAAAGGATGTAAACGATCAAATCAACATGTATAAATCTAAACACTTCACTCTGGATTTGCGCACTCGGGACTTTTTACCGAATCAGTTCTAGGTCTGATGAAGAAACGACTCGAAATAAACTGAAATATTATTAAATGAGAAAACATCCTGAACCCAGAAATCCTTCTATCATGCGTTTTTTTTATTCTGGCATCATGTTTAAACTCTCTCCATCTGTCAAAATAGATAAATACTGTTGTTTTAAACACAGGATTCATCCTCCAGCAGCCGTGTTGTGATGCATTGTTGCTGAGTTGAGTCCAGGTGAAGCGTGGCCTCCGTGTCCACCCTTACCTGACCTGTAGGTGTTGCTATAGAGCTGACCTCCACATAATGCCTCCCCGCCTCCACCTGCAGCCCCTCTTTGTCTACAGACACACAGTCAAAACAAGCCCCCCCACATGATGACGCTCTGTTCAGACGCTGCAACATTACATCATTTAACAGCTGGAGGCAGGTGAAGGTAACGGATCAGCAGCTCATCCTACAGGAGGATTAGCTGATATTCCTTCATGACACACAAACCACTGATTTATTTTTATTCATCATTATTCATTAAACTTTGTCAGGAAATAAATCACACAGTAAAGAGAAAGAAGTTTTCATCTCTTTATGAAATAATTAAAAAAAACTTTTACTTTATCCTAGGGTTGCATTTAGATCCCAAACCTCAATGATCTTGAAATCCCAGCATCCTTTTCTATGGGGAAGATTTGCAATTACAATCACCTCTTTTTGCAAACGTATTTTTTTTTATTTCATGACTAGTTTTTGTAAACAGCTGTCAGGTTTTTCATAATCTAATCATTAAAAGATGCATGCAGAAGTTTAACAGTAGGTGCCCGAATGGAAAAGCATCTTTCCATGACCTGGCAGAGTGGCCTCCAGAAACAAATTCATCACACTCCTGAAATACATAATGAGGACCTGAGGTATTTGTGCTGTGGGCTGAGTGTGAATTTGAGAGGTGATTGAAGGCTAAATATAGCCTCCTGTCTGCTCTCAGCTCAAGACTGGTGACTCAGGGACCGACACTCTCCCTTTGTTGCAGTCGCTTTTCCACCACAGGGCCAAGTGGCGGTTCACAGGGGCCAAAAAAACAGGACGCATTCCCAAAATGTCTGCTGTGCAACACGGTCATTAACAAGTGGTCAGTTTAGAAACTGTTGTTTTATCTCTGTGTATGAAGGAAAAGCTGCAGGATGTACAATGGACGTGTCATAAGAAGTATTAACGCTTGTGGCCGCTGAGTGACTGACAGGCTGAGGCCACAGAGTCCTGCCAACGGACCCCGTATCTCCCATCACTCCTCAGCCACTGGAGCCAAGAGGCCCCCACTCATGTCCAGCACTCAGCCCACGGACCTCACGCCAGATCCCCAGAGCATCAGGCCCACGAGATGTCCATGCTGAATAATAATAACAATAATAATAATAATAATAATAATGATAATAGTAATAATAATAATAAATATTGGTAATATACCTTAAATTATATATATTATTTTATGATATTTTTAATTCATATTTATAAATGAAATTTGAATTTATTAAAATTAATATTGCATTATTGTTGCCATTTCAATTTAGTTTTTTAAATATTAATTAACTGCAATCCTTATAGGGAAGTCGGCGACTTCCAGTCTCCAGTCCAAGACTTAGTGGACTGAGCTGCTGCCGCCCCCTAAAATGTAAGCTCCCCAATGGGGAATCGAACCCCATACTCACCACTATACTAACAAGGAGGTATTACTCCCTGTTCTATGCTTTGGTTGGCTGGACCAAAACAGAACAGAACCATGTAATCAAACATAGAACCATCACACAAACCAGACACTAGTGATGATGGTGGTGGTGGCTGATGACACTGCTGAGACTGAATGAAGGGTTTGTTGCTCTTCCTGTAACTAGATTTCAACATTTGATCACAGACTCCTTTGCTGGATCAAATAATGTTTGGATTGTGAGGTCAGAACCCTGGCCAGTGCCACGTCCTGCAGAACACCTGTACTGCAAGATATTATAGGAAATGGGTGCGAAAGACTTCACACTTACCAAGCGAACCACCACTCTATGTGTGACTGTGTCCAAATATCAAACTTTACTAGACGCGATGTGTTTCATCTCCCCCATCGTGTGTTTCACTGTCTTGTAAATTATTAGTCAGTCCTTGCGGTCGATGCTTGACTCTCAGACGTGACTCTGACACACCCATCTGACTTCAGTTCCTTCTAGATGTGGGTACGATGTGGGTCCGGCTGGGACCAAGTCTCTGGCTTGGTTCACATTCTGACATTGGCTGCTGGAATGCGGAGCGAGGGAGCAAGCAGTCGGGAGGTCGGAGGTCAATGAGGCTACTGGCAGAATGAACGCAACACATGACCTGACAGAGGACAGGAAGTAAATGAACCTACAGATGATGTAATGAATGAAAACAACATAATACTGAAGGTAAACATTAATTATTCCTTAGAATAAAGCTGTGATTGATTTCATTTTCAAATTAGATTATATCAATTAGCTAAAATAAATTAATCATAATTAAAATAAAACTGTTTAAATAACTATTAGGATCAATAATAATAATTGTACTTTTTTCTGTCATGTACTTATAATAATAAGTCTTAAACTTCTCACTTAAAACCTTTTGAATTATAAATAAGGAAAATAAGACAAGACTACCAATATAGCAATACTGTATACTAGTTGTAGTTTTAAGGCCCCACCCACAAAATGTGAGGCGTTCAAAGCCTGCGCAGGACGATGAACGCCATCAAACATGAATGCAAGACCGACAAATATGGTACAAAAATTTATTTAGTAACATTTTTGTAAACATTTGAGGTAAATGAACATTTACATCATCTTGTTCTTACAAAAGAATCATTCATACACAAGGCACTTCTCTTGTTTAAGACAGCGTTGAAAACAGGCTGCTGCTCTGAATCCTGGGAGTTGTTTCCTCCTCCAGAGAAATCAATTATGCTCTGCATGAACAGTAAGAGGAGAGAGAGTCACGAAGGCTTGGAAAACAACAACAACAACAACAAAAACCTGTCAGGTGTTTGTTTGCAGGGTTAGGGAAGGGCCAGCTACCCAGCTAACAGTGGAGTCGTCTGATTTGACGGCGTAACCAGAAACTCGACCAATGAGAACACAGAAAAATGCCCAAACTCTCTCTCTCTCTTGTTGTTGTTTTTTTAAAATCTTCTAACTCATCCTTATCTTAGCTTTCCATAAATAACACTTTTTTTTTCTTAATACTGCCTTTTCTATGAAAAGCCACTGCATTATATTTTTAAGACATTTCTTCCTTTGAGGATGGAGGAGTGCCACCCCCTTCCTCTCTGTCTCTCTCTCTCTCTTTCTCTCTCTATTTCTACCAATATTAACTTTGCAGAACATCAATTTTCTTTCCTAAATGTGCAAATCTTTATCAACTACCAAGATGTAAACTTTAGGGATCAAAAACAAATGTGGATAACAAAGATTTTTTTTGTCCTTTTGAACGAGAAACTGGGAAAGGCTGCTTTTATTTTTGGATGGGTGTGTTGTAAGCGAATGAAGATGCAGTTTAGAGTACCGTCATTTAAATAAACCTCCATAGAATGAAAATAACAGCTGCTGCCACACAGTTCTTATTCCACTGTGTTAGCCTGTGCATAACTGCAAGAAAACGTGCTCTTTTAGAATATTTCTGCACAAATTAGAGCTTAATTTGTTCCATGCAGCAAAAAGATTATTAAATGACTGTATTTACATGATAATCTCGTGGATTAAGGCTGTTAAAAGTGAAACAAACTGAGAGTGAGTGCCTGGATTGTGAACCAAACAGCACAGAAACACAACAGAGACACTGGACTGCGGTCTTCTAAAGATCATCACCACGACTGCAGTCAATTAGTCTGGTTTTAAATCGCAGCCAAACTGACTTCTACAGGTACGCAATTTATGCGTTGAATTCAATTCAGTTAAAAAAATAGCACTTTTCAGAATAAAACCAATGAAGAAGAACAAGAACAAGAACAAGAAATGTGTGATGGGGAAAAAATGATTGATCTTCAGGTGCGTTGTTTGGTTTGAGTTGTTTTTGGCAAGAATATCCAAATTTGGAAACTGCAGGTTCTAGTCTATCCATGGTGATTTTGGGGTGTGTTCATCTGAACGAACATAAACTTATTCTTTAGACCATTTCTTTTTCCTCGTGCAGTTAGCGCAGAGCGACTTTCAGACATCACAGAGGCAAGCAAGCGTAAAAGATTCTGCTCTGGTTCTTTTTCTTGTATTCTAAGCACGGAAGCAACATTCTGATCTCTAGGTCAAAGACGAGTCTGTCCATTCCCATCCCTTTCATCTTAACCCTACTGTCTGTGCAAGAAGCGCTGCAAGGGATCATGGGTAAGACGAAGCTACCTTAACTTTGCCAATGCAAATTTTCCCATGAATCGGTGAGTTGCAGGGCAAAACGAGTTTCAAGCACAACGACATGGAACACCACATATCGAATATTGTACTGTCGATAAAATGGTGGTTGTCACAACACAAAGCTAACACCTACGCCACCGACCCAACTGGTAAAGCAAATTAAAATGATAAACGAGATAAACCAAATGTCAAATAACCGATCTTTTCCGTTTGGGTGATCAGTCTGAGAAACGCCACAAGATCTTCACCCAAAACCAAACAAGGTGGTGAAGTGAGTCCATTTTGACGCAAACCCATTAAGTCTCCACCCACTCCTAGGGGATGGGGGGGGGGGGTCCAATGTTACAGAGCTGCATGATCACATTTTTGTGCATAAATTAAGACAATCTAAAAACACAAACTCTCCATCAACTCTTCCGCAACTCACCGATTGCACTAAATCAACATCCTGCTGATCACCGCAATTCACGTCAGCTACATGCGCTCTGTTATCACGCCGCTTCCTGCTTCTCGTCGCCATGGATACGATCTTTTTGTTTGTTTTCAGTGAATTTCCCTCACTGTATTCTGGGGTGGGATGAGGAGAGCGGGTTGTCGGTTATGGAAGGTTTTGGGGACATAAAATCTCTTTGGAGCTTCAGACAGCCAGGTCGCTCGGCCGGGTCTTGACGCTGCTGCTCTTGCTGGCCCGACTGAGCCGTCGTGGATCTTCGCCGGCCACCACCGGAGGCTGATGCATCTCCACTGTGGTGGTGGTGGTGGTGGCGATTCGGCCTTCCTCCTGCTCATCCTTCTCCTCCACCCAGCTGCCAGCGTTGGAGGCAGGACCGCTCGTGCTGCTGATGTTGTCGTTGCTGGTCAGGCTGCTGCTGGGAAGAAGAGGAGCAGCGTCTGCGGGCCGCTGCTGCTGCGCGTTGTTGATGCTGGCGGAGGAAGAGGAGGATGGAGAAGGAGAGGTGACCTTCATCTCCCGAGTCTGCTGCTCGGTGGCCAAGTTGGCCCAGTTCTGCTGCGTGGCCAGCCTGTGGTTGTTGTTGTTGCTGATGTAGTAGTGGGAGGAAGGGGAGGGCTGGCGGAAAGGACGATCCTGCTGGAGCTCGTCCATCTTGAACTCTGCCGGCGGGGGCACGGCTGCAGGACCCATCGGCGGAAGGAACGCTCCGCTGCCCGCCGTCACATCTGTGTAGTTGGGGGGGTAACTAAGCCTGGATGGGGCAGTTCTGGAGGCCGAGGCCAAACACTCAGGCTCTGCGATGTCGACGCGGTGCAGCGGCTTGTGGTCGGGGACAAACTCGTTGATCATGCCTTGTTTGAGTTTCTTCCATCCAAGATGATAGATCTCTAATAAATTCAGCAAAAGAGACACGCAAGCCACCACAAGCATAAATATAATAAAAATAGTCTTTTCAGTCGGCCTCGATATGAAGCAGTCCACGGTGTTGGGGCAGGGCCAACGTGCACACTTATACAGGGGCCTCAGCTGGAAGCCATAGAGGAAGTACTGGCCCAAAATGAATCCCACTTCAAACAGGGTCTTGAAAATAATGTTGAACACATAGGTGCGCAGCAAAGCGCCTCTGATACGGATTTTGCCGTGCTCGTCCCTGATTGGCGGCTTCTCCTTCTTACCGCCTCCTCCTCCAGCATCTCCACCGTTTCTGTAAAGGAGTTCTTTCTCCTCTTGGAACCTGTTAGCTTTCCGCATTTCCTCCTCCTTCTCTTTCCGCTTCTCCTCCATGCGGACGATGTGCAGCACGTGGCCCAGATAAATGAGGGTCGGCGTGGACACGAAGATGATCTGCAGCACCCAGAAGCGGATGTGCGAGATGGGGAAGGCCTCGTCGTAGCAGACGTTCTCGCAACCGGGCTGCTGGGTGTTGCAGGTGAAGTCCGACTGCTCGTCGCCCCACACCTCTTCGGCCGCGGCCCCCAGCACCAGGATCCTGAAGATGAAGAGAACAGTCAGCCACACTTTGCCGATGACCGTCGAGTGCTCCTGAGCGTTCTCCAACAGCCGCCCCAGAAAGCTCCAGTCGCCCATACTTCAAGACTTCTAGCCTATGGGGAGAGTACAGGCTGGAGTGGACAAAGACAGGAACAGAAAGAGGACAGAAAGGGTGTCAGCAGAAGTCAAAAGACTGCTGAGTGTAGTCAAAGCACTTACAGTCAGTCTGGACATTTGTCATTCAAACAGTGGACAAACAAACAGGAAGTCCTTCAGTTTATCTGAATTGTCTTGACGGACTCGTTCCACACGAACAGACAGATTTAGACGCCCAACCTAAGCTTTTCACCTCGACAAGTTCACACACATTATCTGCAGAAGGTGTGTGTGTCAGATCTGTGAACACGCCTCCGCTCACTTCTAACATACGTGACTTAGATATAAACCTCTACACGCCCTGACGAAGAGATGGACACCACCCTCATGAACACTCATGCATTCATAGAAATGGAGAGTAGAACATTGGCTGAAGATGATGAGCGCAGCGCCGTTCTCTTTACCCTCAGAGAAAACTTTACCCTCCGTTTGCTTTACCCTCCGCTTGTTAGCATCTCGTTTACTGTACAGGCCACCTGTTTGACCCAACCCGGCTCCCCCTGTCTCTCTTTCTCGCCCTCTCTCTCTATGTCAGGCCTGCCTCTCTCGCCCCGCTCGCTCCACTGCCCAGCAGGCATGTGCTGAGATCAACATTATAATGTTCAAAAACAGCATTTAGCAGAGATGGGGCTCTGGTGTGGCCAATTCACACACACAAGCACGCACACACACACACACACACACACACACACACACACACACACACACACACAAATACCACCATACACACATTCACGCCACCCTCCCTTCCTCTCCCTCTGTCGACTGTAAGAATTTCCATTACGGAAAAAAATGTGTAATTACAATAATAAATAAGAATAAAGCAAAGGAAGAGCAGGAATAATTTTTGCGATACTTAAAAGTGAAACAAATGCATTCTGAACTATTTAAAGCCATCTTTTCTATTTTTCTCTTTGAATATTTTATTTAATCTTTGAATTCAATAAGACAAGAGTAGTAGTGTTTTCGAGGGGTTTAAAGTTGTGTCATCCAACAAACAGCCAAACCCTAAATATGTTCATTAGATATTAAAGAAAAAAGAAAAATGTGTTTCTTACATTTTAAAACTTGTAAAATAGTCAAAACAACACGTTAACAATAGTTTTTCATACTAAATCTGGGTCTGTCGTGTAAATAATCCTTTATAAAAAACTTTTCTGAAGCTGAATAAATTATTCATGTCTTGTCTTTTCCAACCTCAGATGGGGAATAAATGTATTTAGAGCCAAGCAGCGGATTCTTCAGAACTTTTAGACATCCTCACGTCCAGACAAACAACAAACGAAACACACACTCGGAACAGAGAGGACACTTACTAAAATATTCTTGTGTTAAAGGTAATAACTCCATCGACCAGGGTTCACAATGTGCATGACACCTGAAAGAGAAAACAACTTACTGAGGTAGGAATACGGTTAAGGTCTGTTTGACATCACCTGCATCAGGACTGGAGCAACAATTCTAGTTGGAAACTAGAAACTGAACATAGTTTAAAAAGTCTAATTTATTTGTCCAGTTAGAAACAGCCTAAAATTTGAAATTTAAATATTAACTTCTGGGGATACTGCAGGGAGTCGAGTTACTGATTTCACATTGTTTTGACTCAGTAGTGATAAAGTTTGCATTGGTGACACTTGTGTCACTTTTACTTTTGTATTTGTGGTATTTCTGTCGGCTGGTAACAGACTGAGCCAGGTTCAAATACAAAGCCATTCCTGACGGGATGACAATACAGAGAGTGCCAGAGTCCCCTTTACGCGCCGCGGGCTTTGTGCGGCTTTTGTCTCCTGTAGTCAAACTGAAGCAACTTAATTACTACCATTAAATACATACAAAAGGTCACGTCAAATTTTTGCCGCCATACCTTTAGACTGGAGATCCCATAGTTAATTACGAGAACCAATTTCGATTGCCATCATGGGTTCCATCGTTTGGGTGCGTTGAAAAGACAGTGGAGCTCCAGCGGCTGCAGCGACCGCCCTCCGCGTCTCTGGGGTGTCGAACCTGCAACTTGTCGCCTCCCTGACTGCCCAACAAAAACTTTTTGAAAAGCTGACTCTTAAACTCGCTCGTGCACGAACTTCTCCAAGCGCGCCGCCGGTTCCACCGTCAGTCCGGGGCCCGTTACGCGCAGCCAAGAAGTTTTCCTTCTGTTGTTGTTAGTTTGCGGGGGAGGCTTGAGCTCGGAGATGAGGCTCGTTTCGACGGAGCTGCCTCACGTTTCCAGCCATGTCTGGACAGTCACATTGTGTGACCATGCATGAGTGAATCCACAGAGTCATCAGCCTGTCCGGAGTCACACCACGCCCCTGCCAACCTCCCTGAAACCCCGTCCGACGTATGCGTAAAAAGTTGCCAAAAATGTGCCAAAACCTTTACCGAAACTTACGCAAAATGAGAAAAAAAATTTAAACATGACTTGAAACTCTCCAAAACATCATCATTCCACCAAATCACATTAAATAACCTCGTCTGGACAGTTTTCATGCTATTAAAGCCTCAAATAATGTATAAAAAAATGTGTATGTAGAACAACGAAAATTATTTTTTTTTTTTGTCTCTGAGCAGGACATAATTTTAACATCCAGAAAATGAATTCAAGAAAGAACATCCTCCAAAATCAGGGGATTATTTATGAAACAGTCAACAATAATAATACAACACAATTTTAAAGGTGTAAAAATGTAGAATAACCAAAAACATAAGAACAAAAGACGATTTTTCAGTACTGAAACCAAAAATTATCTAGAGAAAGGAAGGAAGGAATAAATAAAATAAAGTGACAGTGTTTCATTTTTTAAAGATTTACTGACACAGAGAGCAAAAAAAAAAAAAAATAAAGGATTAAAGTGTGAGTGTAATAAAAAATCTTCTTAGGTACCAAACACGATCACAAACATTTACTGTCTGATTATTCGTGAGCTGTTTGAGGTTGAAGGCAGATACATTATGACATAAAATTTCCCTTAAAGGGACAGTAAACTAATTTTAAAGTGATATATATTCTGTTTATCATTATAAAAAAATGAAGAAAATATAAATTCTTGATATTTGGCATCGTCCCACACCCTTCGCTTAATTAGTCAGGGCAGCCATTAGAACACAATACGATCACTAAAGCGATAAACCCGGTAAAGCCATGGTTACCTGTGAGGTGAATGGTTGTTCCAACAACATAGGACTCAAACACAAACAGAAGAACCTATCTTTCTTCAGAATACCTTCAGGAAATCTTGGAAGGAAATACTGAGCAAGGATAAACAGGGTCAAAATTACCAAAGATCCGAGAATCTGCCATGAGCACCCAGATGATTTCCAATGAGATTTGAAGGTAAAATCATTTTCGGACAACCCATATTATTTATTTTGAATTCCAAAGGTTTAGTGGATAATTGTTTCATGTCTGGAGCTACTGGAGATATTGCATAAATGTTGTTTTGACCAGATTATCACACGATGATGATATTCTGATAAATAAATGTGATAGTCAGCTCGTTACGTTGTGGCTTGCTGTATATTTATATAACGGCGCTGATATGGATTCACCTTGATGTCTACAACTGCGTCACTTCCACTGTCATGGTGCGGTCCGTAACTTATGATAAATTTTGTTTTTCCAAGTCCCCATTGATCTTGAAAAAATAAAAATGCCACCAAGTGTTTTTTTTTGTGTTATATACTTCAAATACATACCGAGTTAATTTTGACTTTACTGTCCCTTTAAGGAAAATATCCGTTTCATAAACGCTGACATCAGAATTTTTGGCTGCTACAGGAAATAAGAGGTCAAAGGTCATCTCTGTGCACACAGACAAAAAATATTAGTTATTGAATATTCATCAAAGGCAAAACGTGACATGACTTTTATTTATTTTTTATTTGCTTCACAGTAAAAGCATTTCCACCTGATAAAAACAAGCGTTTCACTTCGAGTTGTAGCTCCACGGCCTGAGCGAGGAACACACAAATGATGTAACCTCAGAATCACCACAACCCCACTGTCTGTTTATATAATAGGTTTTCTGGTGGCTAATCTAATTCTGCTATTCCTGGATGACAGCAGAGAATAGTTTCTCACATTAAGGAGGTGAGCAGTGATTAGCAAGATGTTTAAATGAAGGTCTGCTGAAAGCTGATACAGCCAGCTGGGCTGTGAACACACCGCCACCCGTCCAAATAACACGGGGGTGGGGTGGGGGGGTCTGGACAGCCCCTAGATGGCCTGAACTTTAACCACATATAAATCAGTCTGTCTATCATCTGATGGTAATAATTCATTCATACCTGTAGATCAATCAAAGTCCAACATATTTGGTATCTTCACTTGTAGTTTTAGTGTTTCTAATTTCTTATTTTGTTTCTGCCTTCTTTGTGCAAAATTAAATGCAAAGCAAATCACACTTTGCATTTAGGATGTTATCTGTTGGTTTTCAGCGCTGGTTGTTTCAACAACAAAAACATCTAAATGTATATATTTATTTTTTTATGAAAACCTGGCTGGCATTTTTAATATGAAACACATGCAACAACTTAAAGTCAGTCTTTCGTCCTTTTCTAATTTGGACTCGACTTGCTTTTCCTTCCTCCGATGAGCCACTAGATGTCAGGCTGGACTCATTCTCTCCACCAAAACATGACCTCACAATTTTCAACATATTCAAGCAACTTCAGTCTGGGAACCTGTAATTATACAGATGTCATAAAGGTGCAAATTCTGGAGGTTTTGTGAAGTTGGATTCATACGATCTTGTTGCTGGTGGAATCTGGGGAGGGCAAGAGTTTCACGTTCCCCTTGTTCAGGCCGTGCACCATGATGTCTCTGCTCCTGTAGTTGTGCCTCATCAGCGCTTTGACAATGAGGTAAAACAATTCGGCGATGTTCAACACCATGCAGAGCACCGACGATGACACCATGAAGATGGTGAAGATGGTCTTCTCCGTGGGCCTGGAGATGAAGCAGTCCACCATATTGGGGCAAGGCCACTGCTCACACTTCACCAGCCGGGGCATCTGGAAGCCGTTGTAGACGTGGTACAGAGCGTACATGAAGCCGCCCTCGAACAAGAGCCGGAAAAACAAGCTGCAGGTGTAGGTCCACCACAGGGGCCCTGTGATTGATAGACGCTTCCTCTTCAGGGCCTCCAGATCGTTCCTGGTGGTTTTCTCCGTGCCGTTGGAGGCTAGAACGATCTTCTTATTCTCACGTTTCCTGTAGGCCACGTGCATGGCCACCAGCAGGGCAGGGGTGGACACGAAGATGAGCTGCAGGCACCACAGGCGGATGTGCGACACGGGGAAGAAGTGGTCGTAGCAGACGTTCTTGCATCCGGGCTGCTGCGTGTTGCACGTGAAGCGTGACTGTTCGTCGCCCCACACAGTTTCTGCCGCCAGCACCAGGATGGTGATGCGGAAGATGAAGAGGACGGAAAGCCAAATCTTCCCAAGGCTGGTGGAGTGTTTGTTGACTCCACCCAGCAAGGCGTAAAAGGCTCCCCAACTCATAGTTCAGGTCAGTTAACCTGGAGTTGACAGGAAGTCAGCAGGGGGTTAACAGCCTAGATAAACTCTGAGGCGTCTGAGTAACAGAGTCACATTCGGTGTTGTCTGATATTCAGGTCTCTTTCTTTCAAAATGACAAGATAATACATTTTTTCTTATTATTTTGTTCTTGCACTGCTCACAGTAAATAATTCTTTCACATATCAGTCGTTTTAATTAGTAGCCCAGGAGACAGTGTCTGATATGTAAAAATCTTTCAAGAATAACAGTGCCACATATTCCCCACGCGTCAGAAATACGTGGTTTCCGCTTGACGTTGCGTCAATTTGCTCAAAATGCCAATGAAAAAGCACAAGAACGCTGCGTGATCAACTTAATCTTCCTGTAACTAAAAGGAAGAACATAAAAGAAAACATCTTGATTATGCAATCTTTTAAGGTCAATTTCGTTAAAAAACAAAAACAAGAGTAAACAAGAAAAGGATTCGAATTGACGACGATCTGCTTCGCGCGCAAAGTGCGCACTCCGGTCCGTCGGAGCGGGAGGACGTGTGGATGAACGCCTGGTGCGGTGCGTATCGTGCGTTCTTCACAATGTTTGATACGAAATGAAGTGTAAAATTTTTACTCTTACGTCACATGTACACTGGTCCACTCGCTGAGCAGACGTCTGACATCATCACGACTGTTCATATAAAAAGTACTGGTTTGTATTGCTTTTATCGAGCGACACTTGGGAATTAAATTATCGCACCAAGAGTTCACCCGTGGTTGTAAAAATTTATCCAGAATAAATCAACAACCTGCCATGTAGGACGAATAAACGATTCCGTTCTTCTTCGCGGTGTCTCAGCTCCTTGGTCCGGTGATGAAGTCAAGCACACCTGTGAACACCGGCGGAAGGTGTCTCAGAGGTGTGACCAGCCAGACAAGACAGACCAGAATGAATTCGAACTGCTACCGGCATGCACCTTGCTCAGATGTTTGGGTAAGGAATTTATTTTGAAGTGCGTAAAAGCAGCCATCTTAAGGGTCAGCTGCGTGATTTTAGTTTGGTAAAGGTGTAACTGACTAGAAGTACAATATCTACTACTTTATATACAGCAAGTTATTTGTGTTTTTCTATGTTCTGGTGATATTGGTGACATTTGTGGGCGCCGTGTCCTGAAATCAGCAAATCAGTCAGAACTAAAGAGGAGGGCAGAGATGTGACAACAATAAACAACAGAAAAACAAAAGCCCTCATGACATGTTTCCACTCAGAGTTCCTGACAGTCCAGGAACTGAAATGGAACAAGTCACTGCTGAGCATTTCATCAATTAGTTTTACTGCAGGCAACAGAGGTCACCCCAGTTCTCCTCAAGACACACACCATTTTTCACAGTTTTACTTAACTTATATAAATGTGTGTGTATGTCTGCATGGGTTCTCTCCCAGTTATTCCAGCTTCGTCCCACCTCCAAAAATAAGCAATTTTAGGTGAATTGATGAGTCAAAACTGATTATAGGTGTGTGTGGTTATTTGTTTTTCATGTGGCCCCACGATGCACTCGCGACACATCCGCGTGAACTGCCTCTGGACTGTAGCCAGCTGAGAGACGCTTTAGCAACATCTGTGACGCACAACATGGAAAAGCCTAAAGAAAGAAAATGGATGGATTAAGTTAGATTCCTGGTCCTAATCAGCAGACGTGTTAACTTTGGTCTCCTTCAGCCTGGCCGGGCCCCTAAGGAGATGGTCCGTCCTCTCCATCCTGGTTTTGGGAATCAGCCCGTACACATCCTGTGGTCGTCAAGGGAGGAAGAACACGGGAGATGATGCCCCAACTCCACCAACCCTTGTCTAACCTGAGCGACCTGGACTAAGTTCAGCAATGTATCGCTGGGCTCGGTTCAGATAGCTTGCGCTCAATCAGGCATTCAGAGCTACAATTTCCTTGACACTTGTCAGAGTGTGTTCTGGAATGGAAAAGGAATGGAATGATCAGTTATGTCCCTCAAAAAATATCCACTTCCGGCTGTTCTTATTGTAAATGCTAATATTAGAATGTTTGACAGTTACAGGAAGCAAGATGTCAAAGGTCACCTCTGAGCCACATACAAAGCAAAATGAGTTTTTTAATACTTACAGACAATGCATTCATTTTTTTGACTTTGTGATCAAAACTTATTTACAGTACGTAATGTTTTCTCCTCATAGAGTTTTATTATAAATCCTTACTTCATGTTTCTATAATAAGGATAATTTGGATAAAAAATAAGGATTTTTTAAAAATTATATAATAAGGATAATTTGTGGCTAATGTAAGCCAGCTGTTCCTGGATGGAAGGAGGAGAAAAACATTTTCACTTTGAAAACAACTTAAGTCCAAATAACACAAGGATAGGACTGGGCAGAGCAGGACCCTCCAGGGTGTCTGAAGTTTAGCCCAATAGCAAATCACGTCATCTATAAAAACAAAAAACAACACATTTTTGTCTTTTGATAAAAGGTGCAAATATATGGAGTCACATATTCATTACTTCATACCCACAAATCTCTCCAAACCTGACAGATTTCTTCACATGTATTTGTGTACTTTTAGTCAGCTACACCTCTACCAAACACATTCTTGGTAACTCATGTAAAAAAAATCATTTCATTTTCAAATGCATTCAGTTCAAATTAAAGATTCTAATTTGATCAAACAACAAAAATCATTCAGTCTATTAAACCACTGTGATTTTCATGTTAGCAGTGCAACCCTACTCTGCAACACTTTTTTAATATTTATGAACACAAAACACACACACACACACACACACACACACACAAAATTGAAATCATGTCATTTAACTAGTTTTCCAATTGGACTTCATGCTACAGTCCCTTGATTCAAAGCAGCAGGATCATAAATACCCATCTGCTCGTGTCGGGCGCTGTAAAACAAACACCAGCTCCTGTAAACTACGGCGCTTTGACCTTTTTTTATCCTTCATTTTTTTTATCCTTCATTTTTAGTTATTACGTCACTCATTCCTTCGTCAGGGTTGCCCCTGTGAGCCACTAGTTCAGCAATGTATTGCTGGCTTGGTTCAGATAGCTCGCGCTCAATCAGGCATTCAGATCTACAATTTCCTTGACATTTGTCAAAGTGTGTTCTGAAATTATTTCTTGCTCAAGCACACACTTTTATGAAACGTCATGCGTGCTTTGTTGGGTGTTCAACATGGCATGCTTGTTTCTGGAAAATTCAGGGTGTTGTGGTGGCAGTTCTCCAGAGCTGCTTAAAAGTGGTTCAATTAATTTAATGAGCATTGTTGATGGCAGGAACAGTTTGTCACTGTATGTTATCTGGAAAATTTCCAGATGTTTAACTTAGTCATATGCCTTTGGCAAGCTTGATGATTCACCAACTTTCTTAGTTTTCTAAAACCAAACAGGTTGGCTTTATAAATCTTATATTTTAGAGTAAATTAAATTATAAAATTATAAAAATTAGAAATTATTAAAAAGACATAATTTTTTAAATCAACCAAAAGACATTGCGTACTTTACCTGTGTATAACTAATTATATACAGTTATGTATATTATAAAGTCCACGATGCACTAGCGCTGCGTCCAGAGTATCCCCTGCCTCTCGCCTGTAGTCCTGGGATAGGCTCTAGATACCCCTGTGACCCGCACAGCGGATCAATGGATGGATGATAAAGTATGAGGACGCTTAGTTTGATTGGCGCCAACCAGCGATCGAGTTGCCTGTACATGTTCTGGGGCTTGTAGTGCAGAGCCTCGATTTTGCAAGCTTTCAATAACATGTGTAACCGGGATGGATATTACTACGGTAATATTTAATGGTTATTTTGTGTATTAATATTTTGTTTATTATTAATATATCAAAGAACGTTAGGTTCCACACTAGTGTGGAACTTCTTGTCATATGGTGTATGACGTCACGCATTCACCTGTGGGGCTGCAGGTGGCTAATGATGTCACCCGCAATAAAAAGCCAGTGAGAACACGGCGTTGGGGGGTTTTGTGTCCGCAAGAGAGGGAGAGATGCGGAAGCACCGACAGCAGTCGACATATGGATTTACCAGATTAGCCTCCGGCTAACGGAACAATACGTGGAGGAGTTATAAAACTATATCCAGCAACGGGAGCGACAAGTTGGTCACATTGAACACTTTTATGGATTTGGTCGGAGTGCCGGTGAGGACTCGACTAAACGATGGCGAGCTATAGGACTCTGATTCGGAACAGAGACAACCGTTGCAGAGAACTTCACCTGGTCTGGTAGGAGGCTGTGGAAGCCGGTCCCCCACCTCACCTTCGGACACACACACACACACACACACACACACACACACGCACACACACACGCGAATTTGCCAACGGACAAATTACGGCTTGGTTCTTATAACTGGATTATTTTGGACAATTAGTGTGTGTTGATAAATATTGTGTGTGGTTTTGTCATGATGCATCTGAAATGTGCACTTTACTTTAGTTAGTTTATTTTATTCCTTCTGCAGATTATAAATATTGGGGTTCACTGTACATATATTTTTTTCCACAAATTAATACAACGCACCTTTTGCACTTAAAGTACTGTGTTTGTGTGGTTCATTGCACCACTACCTCCATGAACCGAATCAATCTTCTGATTGACTAGTCCAAATGCTAATATGTTTAAATAATGTAGCCGGGAAAATTGCTACACATGCAAGACGGTCAACAACAAAATAATGGAGTAAAAGATTTTAAAAAATAATTTAAGTGAGTAAAGATAAGTTAGAAAAACATTCTTCCTTACCAAAAAGGTAGTGGAAGCAAACATTCTGCCAACAACATAATCAACCAAAATGCTTTATTTTTTCAGATTTATTCAAACTGTCAAGGATCAGATTTCAAGAATTAAAGTGCGCGTGTAATAAAATTGTCATAGGTGCAAAACAAAATCACAAACATTGCATATCTTAATTTCTTGTTTAGAAAACGGTCCGTTCATTGGTGTACCCTTTGCTGGTGAAAGCAAATAGTAAAATATAGATTGTAAAACTAATCTAGAAAAAAAGGAGCGGAATGATCAGATATGTCCCTTTAAGAAAATATCCACTTCCTGCTGTTCTTATTGTAAATGCTAACATCACAATGTTTGACAGTTACAGGAAGATGTCAAAGGTCACTTCTGAGCAACATACGAAGCAAAATTACTTATTTTCATTTCCGACAATGATTTCATTTTGTTGACTTTGTGATCAAAACTTACTTACATCATGTTTCACTTCATAGAAGACTTTTATTATAAATCCCTACTTTATATAACAGGGATAATTTATGGGTAATGTAAGCCAGCTATTCCTGGATGGAAGGAGGAGAAAAACACTTTCACTTGAATAACAGACATAAGTCCAAATGACACAGGGGTAAGACTGGGCTGAGCAGGACCCTTCTGGGTGTCTGAAGTTTAGCCCGATAGTAAATCACGTCATCTCTAAAAAACAAAAAGCAACACATTTTTGTCTTTTGATAAAATTGCTAATAAAAAGGTGCAAATATACAGAGTCATATATTCATTACTTCATACCCACGAATCTCTCCAAACCTGACAGATTTCTTCAAATGCATTTTTTTTAACTTGAAATCAAACTCCTGTGAGTCTAAATTAATTCCACATCATTTTTGCATCTTGACATTAATCATGCGGTTTTAATTCAGAGCAGGCGTGTCATAATCACAGGAAATTATCTGTTTGGTAGGTTTCTGAAGAACTAAAACATCTTGCACAGTCCAAATGTATATTTTTTCATTTGTGAAAATACAAAACACATTCTTGGTAACTCACGTGAAAAAAAAAAAAAGTCACTTCATTTTCAAACGCATTCAGTTCAAGTAAAATATTCTAATTAGATCAAACAACAAAAATAATTCAATCTCTTAAACCACTGTTGTTTTCATGTTAACAGTAGAACCCTACACTGCAGCACTCTTTAATATTTACGAACACAAAAAATACACTCACAAAATTGAAATAATGTCATTTAACTACTTTTCAAATTGGACTTCATGCTACAGTCGCTTGATTCAAAGCAGCAGGATCATAAAAACTCGTCTGCTCACATCAGGCGCTGTAAAACAATCAAACGTCAGCTCTTGTAAACTACACAAAGGCGTTTTGACCTTTTTTTTTATCCTTCATTTTTAATTTTTCCGTCACTCGTTTCTTCCTAAGGGCCCCTGTGAGCCACTAGATGTCAGACTGGACTTATTCTCTTGTCCAAAGCTTGACCTCACATTTTTCAACACATTCCAGCAACTTCAACCTATGAAGATGCTAACAATCGATCCACAGATGCTGCACAAACATTCTACCTTCACAAATTTAGGTGCAATATAAGGAAGTTCTGTGAGGTTGGGTTCATAGTTTCTGCTTGCATTCTTCTGACCATCCTTCAGCAGATGGTCTTGTTGCTGGTGGAATCAGCTGAGGACAGCAGCATCTCGTTCTTCTTGTTCTCATCATGCATGATGTCCGTGCTGGTGTAATTGTGTCTCCGTTTTTTGGACCTGTTCATGAGTCTCATCAGCGCTTTGACAATGAGGTAAAACAACTCGGCGATGTTCAACACCATGCAGATCGCCGACGACGACACCATGAAGATGGTGAAGACGGTCTTCTCCGTGGGCCTGGAGATGAAGCAGTCCACCTTGTTGGGGCAAGGCCACTGCTCACACTTCACCAGCCGGGGCATCTGGAAGCCGTCGTAGACATAGTACAGAGCGTACATGAAGCCGCCCTCGAACAGGAGCCGGAAGAACAAGCTGCAGGTGTAGGTCCACCACAGGGGTCCCGTGATGGGAAGGCGCTTCTTCTTCAGGGTCTCCAGGTCGTTCTTGGTGGTGTTCTCTGTGCCGTTGGAGGCCAGCATGATCCTCTTATCCCCACGTTTCCTGTAGGCCACGTGCATGGCCACCAGCAGGGCGGGGGTAGACACGAAGATAAGCTGCAGGCACCACAGGCGGATGTGCGACACGGGGAAGAAGTGGTCGTAGCAGACGTTCTTGCACCCGGGCTGCTGCGTGTTGCACGTGAAGTCCGACTGCTCGTCCCCCCAGACCCGTTCAGCAGCCAGGACCAGGATGGTGATGCGGAAGATGAACAGGACGGATAGCCAGATCTTCCCCAGGCTGGTGGAGTGTTTGTTGACTCCACCCAGCTGGGCGTAGAGCGCCCCCCAACTCATGGTGGCAAAGAGCCTAGAAGGGAAGATAACCTGGAGACGACAGGAAGTCAGCAGAGGGTTAACAGCTAGTAGCCTACAATTCAATTAGTATTTTATTTATTTGTAAATATTATTATTATTATTATTGTTGTTGTTATTATTAATAAACAAACATATTATGGTCTGAAACCAAAGCCTGCTACAGGGGATCAGATCCAGAATGGATGTGGAACAGCAGACCCACACCAGTAACGCCTAGTTTCCACACTCTGGGAAAAGGAAGGGACGCTGAGCAGACGGTCAAACTTCCACTTCCACGCATGACCTGTTTACCTGTGGAATCCTCAAACCACGTGTTTTTCAACATTCCTCAAATATCCCAGTCTGTGTTTTTTCAGTCTCAAACTGTTGAGCTGAACACAGAAAACGTGTGCATATCGTCCTGGCAGGGTTAAGAACCAATTTATATTTAAACGAGTTGTAATTTTTTTATTTGATCATCTATTCAGCGTCCCAATATTTGTTAACTAAAATGTGCTTGAAGACAAACACAATAATTGGACAAGACGGAAAAGTCATAACAGCACAGGCGCGATATATCCATTATTATTATACCTTGTTTTTCAGTGGTTTGAATTAACTAAATTAATTCCTTATTATCTTGAAACGCTTTTACTTTGCCTTTCATTTTCTTTTCTTTTTCTTTAAATTCCACCGCATTTCAGTTCCAACTGCTTTTAATAGTTTTTACCGGAAGACCAGGTGGAGTGTTAAACGGTTATTGATTATTCTTTAATCGATTTAACTGAATTTGTGAGTTGAATCAAAAACAAAAATCCAGCCCAGACTTGACACAATATTTGCCCTCAGTCGCGCTAAATTGCGGGAACCCGTACCGAACGACCGTCTGACGTCATCACCTCTATTAATATCAATACTATAAGCGGTGGTTTGAGTTGTTTTCAGTTTGCTTCACTGACACATCAGGTGAAGGCTCCTAAAGTCGCTCCAGCAGCAGAACAAAGAATTCACCTGTCAGGGGATTCGAACCAAAAACGCTGTCACCAATCTGCCATGGAGGACGAAGAAATTAATCCTTTCTTGACCTGGAAGCTGAAGATCTGCCTCAGTTCGGGTGTCGGTCCGACTCGTCTGCTGCGTGGACACCTGCGCGTCCCGTCCACGAAACCCTTTAAGGACCGGAAGGGCGGTGGGCGGGGCCAGCATCAAGGGCGGGGCCAAGCAGGCGCTTCTGTCTTTGGTTTGCGTCCGAGATACAGTAGAAGTCTCATTCTAAGTCTAAATCCTGTGTGGTGAATTAAAACTCAGGTGTGATTTTAATGTTTTTTTAAAGGTGAGCTCCTCCATCATCTTTAGAGGAAAACCTAATTCATTGATTTGTTGAAAAATCTAAATAATAAAAGGCACTAGTATCTATCACTATACAGTATATATATCATTATATGTATATAAAGTCTGGTACGGATAGAATAATAATATGTAACATAATAATATGTCTGTGTGATGCAACCCCCCCCCCCCCCTTTCTGAATAACACACTGGTGGTTACTCTGGAACCCCCTGATCTGAAACAAGACGTTTCCAATTAAATCACTAAATTAAGTTGTATTTGCATTTCAGGTTTAAAAGAGTTTCACCCCCTGCTGCCCACTTATTGACATTCCTAGTGGTCACACCTTTTAAAGTGGACCCTCCCAGCGCTGTTCTGGTGTCACAGGGTCGGTGGGGTCGGTTTGACTACCGGGGCAACAAAAAAGTGGGTAGTTCTTCATTAGCATTAGAATCAGTTTCACTTCATTCCACATGTGAATGGTGGAGAAACGAGAAACCATTTGGAGAGAGAGAGAGATGCTGTTGAGTCTGGGTGATGGGGGGTGGCACAGAAGCCCATCGCCCGCTAAGAGATCCATCCAGTTGGACAGTGATGGCTTCCCTCACTCCCTGACAGTGTAAATTTATAATTTATATTTCTTAAACCTATTATCTGATTCCCTCTCACCTGCATTTGGAACTTAAATTCAGTCTCGGAAGACTTTCAAATCCTGATCATTTCTGCATGAATCCCTAAAGTTAGTTATAAAACCATTCTAAACATTAACATATTGTTTAACTACATGCAGATTTATAATTAGAATTATAAAAACAAAAACAAAAAAACAAATATAAAAAAACATCACTCATCATTTTTGTAAATTTGTGCTCATTTCAAGCTATATTTTATCATAATTACTCATCACCTGATTTACAATGAGCTATATGTGTTTTTTAATATATATACAGTACATATTGACGCACACACACATTAATGGTAATGGTACAGCTCGTCTCGTGACGCTGCTGCTGCTTGTGAAAAATAAAATCTCATTTTAGAGCCCCTCGTGACAAGTTTCAATTCAGTGTCTGACAGTCCGGGAACTTCACTGGAACGATTTCACGCTGAGCGTTTCATCCATTAGTCTTCCTGCAGGCAACAGAGACCATCCCAGTTCTCCTCCAGACACATGGAACATCTTCATAGATTTACTTTAAACGTTATCATAAGGTGAGACGATTGTCGATTCTACCTTTAGGGAAATAATGAGCTCAAAATGCAGTAAAAAGGAAAGAAAATGTAGATAAAAAACAATTATCAGTTACTTCTACATCTATCAAAGAAGCAGAGTGAGTGACATCGATCACAAACACAGACAATCAACAAATTAATGAATTATTCTCCCAAATTTCACAACAACTCAAACGTTGGAATAAGACTAACTGCTTGGTCGTCATGACCTTAGATTGCTGGTTCTACTCAGTAGACGTGTTGCCTTTGGGCTCTGCCTCCTTCTTCAGCCTGGCCAGGCCCCGGAGGAGCTGGTCCCGACGCTCCGTCCTGGCCGATAGATGCTGCCGGTCGTTGGGAATCAGCTCGTACACGTCCTGTGGTCGTCAAGGACGAGTGAACACAGGAGGGAAAAGTAGGTCAACAGAGTGAGATGGGACAGGAATTAAATGTGTGATAAGAATGAGAGGGAATTAAAAAGATACTGAATGTTACAAACAGACACGTGCAGAGATAGACCCCAGAAGGGGGGGCTGGAACGACCTTATCACATCAGGTTGTATTATTAGTTATCATGCCTAAAGGTTTTATTTGTCTGGTTTCTACCAGGATGAGATTAGAACCAAAAGTTGTTCTTTGTGTAGCGGGTTCCCCTAAGAGAACCAACTCCTGCATGAGGTCAAGCCGCACCCCGCCCCTCCTTCCTGAAGTAACCTGGCTGACCTGAACTACCTGGGGTTCACAGTTGAAATGCGTTTTGGCAATGTCTTGACACAAGCAATGCACTTCATACAAAATGTGACTCACGCCAAGCGTATTGAGCGTCGCTCGAGTGTTTGTGGAACACTAATGGCTTGGCAATGGTGGATCTCTGACTGTTTGTTGAAGGGAATTATGGGAACTTGAGTTAAAGGGAAGATGTACAGCAAAGTTGGGAACCACTGCTGGGAACCATCGGCCGCTGCTGCCTCGGTGCATTAGGGTGCGCTCTTCACCCGACACTATAAATGCGCCTCAGATTACTTAAATTCAAGAGTAAAATGATTACAGCAGGAATGTTTATCTTTTCTTCCTCGTTTGAGGAAGCTGTAGATTATTCTTTCATGTAGTTTTGTAAACAGCCAACAGGTTGGCTTTACACCAAGAACTATCATTCAATCTGCATCTCGTCTTCTTCTGACAAACTGAACGCTGCTGAGAAATAATGTCAAAAACAATGTGTGTAATTATATTTGATTGTGGTCCTTCATAAAGGAGATGCAGAGGTGTAGGAGCCTGTAGAGACGTTATGGTCTTGCTGAAGATAGGATGATGGTTATTTTAACGATCGCATGCATCAGCGTCACCATCTCTAAAAACACATAATACATACAGTGATAAGAATTTGTTCCATGTGAAAACTTTATCGCTTGTATCTGTGAAACAATCATTTGCTGATCTTAGAAACCTTCACATCAGTGCTGTGAAGTTCTCTAATTTGCACACTGGACAACGTGTTCATACTTATTGTGTGTTCCCAGTTAGCCACACCCACTGGTTCTCCTCCCAGGTGCTGATTGGTTGGCCTTATTAAACAAACTAATGGCGTGAAGTTGTTGTGTTTTACCGGTAGAATGAACCTCAGCTGACTTGTATCCTCTTCCTGTTTGTGACTGATGTGTGTAGAAACTTTCATGAAACAGTAATAAATGTTTTTTTTAGCAACGCTTCAAACGCCTAGACTGACAGAACCCACACCTTCATCCAACAACAACTTTTTCTTATGGCCGGTAAACAAAATGTCAGCTACCAAGTGCAACTTGTGAAGCCCAAACTGAAGGCAGTGTGCTGCAGGAGTGCTGAGTCATGAGGATTTCATTCATGTGAGTCAGTGTTGGTCTTGGAATCTTAATTCCAGCTGGCTGCACGCGGTGTCTTTGAGTAGCATGGGATTTCAAAGCTTGAACATGAAGTGCGTGTTCCATGTTCCGTACCCACACACTGTTATTCAGAAAAGTATTCCTGTAAGTATGAAGGCAATTATTCGTTGCATTCATATTTATTCCCCAAATCTCCTTCAACATGTTGTTTAAGATGGTGTCCAAACGGGGCAAGAAGCACCAGAAGACCTGATCTAATGCAGCCGTCTCTATTGCTGTGGCTCAGGGTTCATTCTATACCATTTTACCAGCATGTGACAAAGTCATGCATGCAGAGGATGGACACTCAGACAAGGACCTCTTGACTTCCAGTCAGGCTGAACTTGAGGCACCACAAATGGATTTCGCACAAAACTTAGCAAGTCATCATGAGTTAAAAAACAAAAGTGGCTTCTATTAACGCTCGTCTCCTTTACTGACGTCATACTCACGTTATAGATACTCGTGGCTCCCTCACTGAAGAAGTCTGGAACGGGCCCAAAGGAGGTCAGGAGCCTTCTGATTCCCTCTCCATACCGTTTCATATAGTCTTGTAAACCTGTTGGGTGACAACTGATCAGAAGGGGAAGGCCAGGAAATAGAGAAGGGAAAATCTACAATTTACAAATCACCATCTGAAGTCATTCACGTCTTTGTCTGCAGGGGAAGGATAACAAAACCACAACTTTTGAATAAACAGGATTGTGATGCTGTGCTTGTGCAGTGGAAGGCTGGACTATTTCAGAGAAGCGTGTTTCATAACTCCATGTTCACGCCGCTGAAGGCCTCGGCGACCTGTAGCCACCTCCTCTGTGCGTATCCATGCACATGGAGCGAAGCAAGTCCAAAGATGGAACAACAACGGTTTTAAATAACAGATAAAACCGTATTCTCGATCCACTTCTTGTCCACACATTGAACAAAAGACAAACTTTTACGCAGCCTGAATGTCACTTATATCGTGCAGTTGTACCAAATAAAGATGCATTCCTGAATTAATCATTGTGGTTGCAGGTGTCAAAAACAGACATCAGTCATCAGTCACTCTGAAACCAGAGCTCCTCCCTAATGATACTACTCATAAATTCCTCCCACATTACTCTGAAGTTCTTTAAATTCTACTCAGTCAGATTCCACTGAGTCAAGTTCTTGCTGATTAACCTCAATTAAACTAAAGCCAAAGTATATATGATGATGCACTGAACAGAGAACGACATCATGTTGTTGATATGCATGGAAAGACTGCATTGGACCTTATGATCGTGCACCTATGTTAACATGTGTGAGTCTTGTAGCACAGTAAGAACAGTCTCTTATGACCAACTTGCATTGAAATATTAATGTATTCTCTGTTTATGTTTAGGATCACTTGGGTGGGGGTGGGGGGGCACAAAGAAAGAGGAACAAATGTTTACCCTTTAAGCCTACGGTCAACTTAAAGTCACTGGTGGTGTGGTGGTGTGAGAAAGATGGAGAACCCACACAGACACAGGGAGAACATCCAAATTCCACACAGTAAGGTCTGCAAGGAGGATTTGAACCTAGAACCCTGCGGCTGAGGCAAACAATGAGTTTTGTAAGCTGCGTTTATTCTAATACGATATCTTTCCCTCATTCCAGAGTGGTTGTTGACATTCATTTTACTCCAATAAGCGGTTCCTCTGATACATCAGAGCATTTTTACGCCTCACCTCTGATTTCCAGCATCTCAAGCCTCGAAAACCTGCTCAGGTACAGTTTACAAAAGCCATTCATTATAGAGACAGACAGCAAACCAGTATCTGATTGGCTTGATTTAAGTCATATCAGGAGTAATTATTTTAAGAGAGGTAAACACATTACCGTTTCCTGAGTAAAGATGTGCAATAAGCTGCTGCAGCGTCACTACAGGTAGAGTTGGCACCTGGTTTGAAGGCCATGATGTGGGATCTGTGAGTTTTGTATTACTGGTGTGAGGGAGGACATTCATTGCTACCCATCAAAAGGCTGCTTTGTTCTGGCAAAGCATCGATGTTGTGTGTGTGTGTGTACGCAGTCAAGGTTTCACACTCCCCTTTGATATTCTCCACTTCCCTGAGGTTTCACTCCCCGACCCGCACAAGAACGCCACTGTATCACACATGTGTGCGCCGACACATGTGAGCTGGGTCTCTGCTCATATATTTTACTATCATCAGAAAGATTTTGGAGGTAATAGGCTGAATTTAGTAAGTTTTGAGTTTCATCTTTCAGATGCAATGATTTGTACTTTAGTTAAACATTTGGAGAACTTTTTGCAAAAAAATTAATTGGATCTGAACAAACTCTAAATACTAAAATACCAAAGAATTCGTGTGCATTAGAACCATTAAGCAGTTAAATTCCATCCATCCTGTCATCATATAATGTAGCCAGGAATGTCACCTGGTATATTTTTGATTTTTCTTCAACTTCCCATCACGTTAAATCAATTCCACTGTTGGACGATGGCCCTCAGAGCCACATGACCAGAGGGAACACATTACCTTCTGGTGCATTGAGGTGCATCGTTTCCATTGGACCAATGAAGGCGTATCGCATCCCCAGCCCCTCTGACATCACCAGGTCAATGTCTTTGACAGAGATAAAACCGTCCTGGTGGCAGAAGAGAAACAAGGGAGTTACAAACCGACCGTTTACCCGAACACCCTCGTGGTGCAAAGATTTTATTTATTTATATTTTTCTATTTTAACACAATTTCACAAAAACAGTCTGTCATGAAAGTCACTCATGTTTGAAGCGGATGCCATCCTCATGGAGGAGTACTGTGTTTTTATAAATACTGTAATTGCGTGCCGTATAAGAAAA
This sequence comes from Antennarius maculatus, assembly GCA_013358685.1. Lineage (NCBI taxonomy): Eukaryota > Metazoa > Chordata > Actinopteri > Lophiiformes > Antennariidae > Antennarius > Antennarius maculatus. The sequence goes on along the minus strand of CM023618.1, from coordinate 18,489,069 downwards.
CAACTAGTTAAATTGACTCGGTTTGGTGAGGCTTGAATACAAACTGGTATGAAGACAAGCAGCTTGATCCAGTATCAAACACATCTTTTATGGTTTCAGGTGACCTCAGCTGATGCTAAAGGGCGAAAACATCACAGACCACTGATTGGTTAAATCGTACCCAGCAAAGTTGTCATTTAAACTGTAAATATAAAGTTTGACTTAACTCGTCACCAAAGTTAAATTCTGGTTTGTCTGTGTTGAATAAAGTCAGCCAGATATGTAGGAAAGTTGTGAGTGAAAACAGTTCAGTACATTCGTAAGTGTGCTGCTCCTCTTCATGGAGAATTAAGTGATTTGAGTATTTTCAGGACAGGAATAAAAAGAGTTGCAGGCAGCATAAGCTAAAAACACTCTTCTTTCTATTCCTTAGCTGCGTACTGATCATTAATAACAGGAAAAACGGCGATTTACCAGCTTTAGATGCGTCTTAAAAGCTGAATTCACAATGAGAAGCTAACATTTTGACCTACAATGTGAGGTGAAGCGTTTCAATGTGTAAAAGCAGCTTTGATAATAATCATTAATGGCTTTTTGTTTTCAGGCCTGAATTAAAAAACGGGAAAATGGGTGGAGAATTTCATGACCAACAAACACACTCCAACAAACTGTCTAAAGATCTAAGAATCTGCTTTTACAGGTCAAACAAAATTTGGCTTTTCACCTCCAGGGTTTTTGACCAGCAAAGCTTCCTCTGACTTCTTGCACCATATAAAGTTCTCCTAATGAGCTGGTTCCTTGGGATTATTTAGGTGGAGCCTGGAGGGGTGATAGAAGGAGCGACGGGATGGGGCGGGGGGTTTCGAGTATCTCTGGGTTTGTGATACCTGTTGGCCGACGACGAAGGAAATCAAAGCACGGATACAGATACAGAAAATAGGGTGATCAAGATGAGAGGGACAGGGTCGTCTTTGTTTGCCCCCCCCCATTCCAACAACGGGCCTGTTATCAGACCGAAGCGGGACGGTGGGCGGGGTCTGTAATCACTGGAGGAGAACGGTGGCTTTCTCAGCCGCTCTGCTTTCCATCGCTGGCTCTAACTCAAGGACCACTTTCTTTTTCAGTGTGCTCAGAGGGATGGGGTTGGGTCCCTGTTATATAAGGGGAAAAGACTCGGTAACCACAGGCCTCGCTGCTAAATTTGGAATTTCTGATCATTTGATGTTTAATCTTTTTAGTTTCCCTGTTTTTATCAAATGGCTGTAATTCACAGCTACACTTGACAGCACTTTAGCGCGGACAGCAGAGCATTATTTCAGATTTTGCTTATGAAAAGTTAAGTTTACCACTGAACAGACCTCCCAAATGAAAACAGTTCAGCCTTCTTTTAGAGTCCACACTGCCTGTATTTTTTTAAACATCGTATAAAACAATCTAATGAAAAAGAAGACACACTTGTTGATGAATCTGAGCAATATTGTCAAACATCTGGACAACTATTTAGGGTTTCAAGATGTTTCATCTCTCACCTAAGAAGTTTCCTCATTTCAGATTGACTTCAGATTCAGGTTTAATTACGGTGGGACAACCTAACTTATCACGACACAACCGCATGGACGCCATGTGTGTGTGTGTGTGTACAGTACATATGTGTTTTAGCAACTCCTCAAACACATCTTCAAACCCTGAGTAGAAATCTATTTCCTTCACAATTCAACAGCAGTGGTTTTTCTTCTTCTGATATGTCAGCATGTCTTCTCTGAACACGGCTCATGCTTTCCTCCACTGTGATTGTAGAACCTGTCTTTGTGTCTGTGGGTCAACCTGACAGATAGATATATAGTAGGTCAGCAGAACAGATCAGTGTTCATTATTGCCGAATTCCACAAAAAAGGGAGGATTTGCAAACGTAGAAGTTTGCAAAAGTTTGAATAATTAATTGACTCCAGCGTTGCTGTGCTTGTTCTTTTATGGTTGTTTAAAAGACGTGCCTCAGGTGCACAAAGATAAATGTATCACTGTCAAAACATTTAAGTGATTCATGATGTGTGTGTCTTCTGACGCCTATAGTGGTAGTTTCATATTTATTCCACTACGAGGCTTATAGGAAATTATGAATCAGATTTTAGGATAAATGTTTCAAGAGTTTACAGTGATGGTCGTCATCCGAACCTAAACCAATTGTTCACGTGGGGGGGGACCTACACCATTACACCATCAGTGCCCTGTTTCAGTGACACATTAACCTTCAATTAAAACATTGTTTGTAATGTAAACTTCTGTAATACAACATTCTCTATCATAAAAAAAAGTTCATTCCTACTCTAGTACATAAGTTAACATATAAACACACCCTACCTGGTCTAACTAACTTTAAGGTCTCTGACCTTTCAGGTGTCTTTGTGTTTAATATGAATCAGTCAGACCCCCACACTGAGACACTGAGCTCTGATCGCGATTTACCTGCTCATCAGCTTCAGCAGGGAGCTCACCTGGTGAGACAGGTTTTTAAAATTCTAAAAATTTGCTTGAACTTTTCAGCGTGACAAATATTATTGGTGAGAACCTTACATAAATTAAATCAGAATGCAGACATACAGAAACTGAAACAAACGCTGAACAACGAGACGCAAGTTAAAAACTAAAGTGCGCAGGTCAATTGCTCATGCTGTTTGAAGTGCATTTTGGGTATTTTTAGAAACCTGTTTCATGGTGGCTGTCAAGAAGGTGAACACATGACTGTGAGCTACAACAGAGATTTTTTATCTATCAGAAAAGGCACAAGCGAACCAAATAACAGTGCCTTGTACGTTACTTTTCTTTCTTGGTTTTCCATTAGACAGGAAATAGCTGTTACGTTTTAGTAACACCTCCATTGAACTTCTAAGCATTCTGAGCAGGTTACATCAGGAGCCATTAATTAAACATTACCCACCACTGAATCATCTCTGCATTATCAAAGCCTAACAAATACAGAATAGTGTTTGCACGGCAGAAATCGATTGACGCTACAGTCTAACATCAAGCTAGTTCAGTTTAGCATGTGTAATTTTAAATTTGCAGTTGCTATTTTTCAGGAAGTGCAGACATTTCTGGCTTTGTTTTGGAGAAATACCGAACCTGACGACACCAACCAACAGAAAAGAACCTGCTGCTGAAGCCCAGTTGAGTAGAGCCGTGGGTTAACACACTGCAGGCTTCTGACAAAAAAATATTGTATTGTACATTACAGCAAAAAACAGTCATTAAAGTGTCTGTTCCAATGTTGTTTAGCCGGAGTATCTTCCAGTGTGAAAATAATACTCAGCCCGCCAATATTTCTGTGTGACACAATAATGTAAGTCAATGTAAACATAAAAGAAGCAGCATATTCAAACCAGCCGATGTTAAAAAGGAGGTGATTGGTAATCTGAATGTCTCACTTGATTCCAACTATCGCCTGTTTGCTGATGAGCCAGTGTTTTCTATTTATTGTTTCTTGCCCCCAGTGCCTGAAAACCAACCACCTGCACTGAAAAAGTCTTTTAGAAGTCAGAACTTTTCATCACAAATTATGACGTCAACACCAAATTGACTCGACACATCTGTGGTCATTGATGAGTATTTTTCTTTGACTACTGGCCCTTTGAAACTTGAACTGTTTTCAGTTAATCAGTAGACTTTCTAAGAAGCTCCTTCCAGAACTCAGTCTAAAACTTTCACAGCATTGTGACATTTTCGTCAGCTGGGACCTAAAGGTGCCCTCGGGGTTAATTCTGCCCCACAGTCTCACCAGCGACCGGTCCGTTAGGTTGAGGAATGTCATGTAGATATGAGTTCAAGCTTCCACAGGACTGTGTGAAGACACAAATATCACCACATAGTGGACAAATGCATGGATGGTCGTCACAGCCAGCCTTCAGGAGGAAGAGGCAATCTCTGCTCTCTGAGCACGTTGAATGTTTCTCAGAAGTTGCTGCCATGCTTTGGTTTTCCTTCACTGAACTAAACAAGAGGGTTCATGTGACTGTTGGCTGCTGTGACACAAAGAATGGAGTCCAATTCAAGAAGTCGAATCTGAGACAAGCTCAGCTACTTTGGTGACAGACATCCCATGTTTGTTTCCCATTTTGATGGTCCTAGAGTCTCCCTGTGATTGTTTAATGAGATGCACAAAAAAAAACAAACACCTGGAGTGCTTTATCAAAGCGTTATTTAGCTTTTGTGAACAAATAAGGTGTTGCTTCAAAAAATCAAAACGTCACTGAAATGTGTGAAAAATGTGTGAAAATGAGCCCGTTGAAGGAAATTTATTCTCAGCATATATTACAAGTTTAAAGCACAAATGTCGATGGTTATCAGTTCACTGGCTGTGGCAAAATGAGCACATCTTTAAAAATGCCATGTAGACACACTTGTCTGCAGGCTGCTGCACAATCAGGACTTGTGAGTCGTTTTCGAGTGACCCTTTGGAAATGGTGGTATGCTGAATTCCCAGTGGACACTTTCAAGTCAAGAATGCGGCAAATCTCGTCAATATTTCTAGAACCTAACAGTGGTCAGCGCAATGCAGGGTCACGTGACAGACAAGTCTGCAAGAAGACAGACTCAGTTAATAGATACATGCATTTGCATTTTAGCATGCACAAAAATTCTAGATGGGGCAAACAAAATAATACAAATTACAGGTCTTATATGCAAACCTTTTTCATTAAATTTTTGTAAAATTTGTCTAAGATTCAATAAAGATTTTCTCTTTTTAAAAAATATATTTTTCTGACTATAGTTTCATGGTTCAGGCTTTAAAAGGCCAAGTCCTGACTATGGAAATTAAATTACAAGTCATAGTAAAGGTTGTAGTTGTAAAATATTATTAATTATTTATCAATTAAGGTCCTGAATGACTGTTGAATAAGTACTGATATATGGGAGGAAGCCGGAGATCATTACCATTACTACTACTACTATTACTACCACTACTACTACTATTACTACCACTACTGCTACTACTGGTGCTCTGATTAACACTCATCTCATCTACAAGAAAACGGATGGATTAAATGGTCATGTAACTTTGTGAACTCTTTCGAGGATTACACAATCCATCAGTGATACTATTCGAAGCCCTGATGCCGGGTTATTACAGTTTGTGGGTATTCCTGGGAATGGGTGGGGATCTGCTCTAATATCCAGAGGTAATGGATCACCACGGCTGGAGGTTGTTCTTCACAACTTCACTTATCTTGTAATCTTGTCCACAGTTCGCACAAAGGAGCCTTTATTGGGCAGAAATGACCAGGAAGAGCTTCATTCCAAAATTAAACTGTGGTCAGGCAGTGGAAGCGTTACCATGACAACACCTTGACTATCACTTAGGCCGTGATATGGGGTCTACATTTGTTCTCACACCTCACAGATGGGAGTCTCTTCATGCTGCTCATGTTTTAGGCTACAAAAGTAGATTTTATTGTGTTTCTGTTAATAGAGCAGCCGAACTGAACACCAATTCTGTTTTAATCATTTTATTTTCCATTAAGTGACTAACTTATATCAGCAGCTTGTGCTAGTTTGTCAATGAATGTGTTTGACCAATGAACCGTTTCAGACACTGAACAGCAAACTGTGCTGTGTAGCTAATAAATGCCAACAAAGGCTTTCTGTAACATTTAATCCTATTCTTCAGCAGTTTTCTGCACCAGACTCTGTTTTTGGATCAAAAGGTACGACCGGTGTGTCATTTAACTGAACTATGTGTTGCCTAGTTCAGTCCAGAGGTACCGGCTGTTACAATACAAAAATAAATCCTAGCAAGAACCAACGGAAATAAACACAAGTAGTAATAGTGACAAAGAATCACTTGATTATGTGAATTCACTCATTAACTGGTTTTATTGATTGGAATTCCTTCTGGGTGAAGTTTTATTGTTCCCCGGATCAATTTCTAATCCTTATTCCATGGGCTGCAACTGCAGTGGAGTGAAGCAGACAGCAGCCTCTTTCTTTTACTGTATGGATGTATAGAGATCATTAATCACGCCTGAAGATATTTTGGTTTTGTGGTCTGTTTTTAAATTGAATTCTGTGAATTGGTTTTGGCTGAAGGACTTGTGCATTGCGTTCCATTTCGGAAGACGACCACAGAAATTACAGCAGAGACAAGACAAGCAGATTCCTCTTTTCTGCTTCCTATCACTTGTCAACATCAGCAGCAAATATTAAGCCATTCTGCATCACTGAGGCCTGAAATACATCTAACAACATACATCTCCCGGTACCCATGTGGGTTCTGTCTGGGTTCTCTGACTTCTTCCTGCCTCCAAAACACATGACTTACGTGAACTGGTCACCCCAAAGTGAGCGTGAGTGTGAGTGGATGTCTGTCTTTCTGAGAGCCCTGTGATGACCTGGTGACTCGTTCGGGGTGTTTCTCACTTCTACAACCTGTTGATCTGACATTCCCACAATTTTTAACTATTCTTATGTTTCCAGATATTCAAACCCAGGTATTTGATAGAATTCTGTCCATTCGTGTTTCAGGAGATGTGGACTGACTAAACTGGACTTGAGGAATCTAATAGACCCTTATGTTTTGGGTTTATACTCAGAAACCACCGTCACTGACCTGGACCATCCTCCAGGACTCAGCAATAATAGCCGCCTGCACTCTGTTGACAGCGAAGCCATCAATCTCTTTCTTCAGACGGACCGGCACCTGACCAACCTGAATGGAGAGAAATCGGTCAAACAAATGGCTGCAATGGCCAAAAATGAAACTTAAAACAACTTCTTTCCATCCGCAAAGCCCCATTTATTTTAGCCTGTCATAAAATTCATCATGAAGATTTCAAGGATTTGACATTTGATGTTGTTTGTGCTTCCCTTGACAGCTACATGTGTAATTGTGACAGTCGCTCTTTGTGCAGGGATGAGTGACAAGACTTAAACTGGGGAACGCCTACAATACATCGAACCAAAAACATGAAAAACATCTGCAAACTCAGATTCTCCCTCAGATTCTCCCTCCTCCCTCCTGGGCGACATCCTGCAGTGCATTTGGCACATGTCCTGCATTAGAATTGCGTGACGTGTTGTCATGGATCTTTACCTTAGTCATTACAGCATAGCTGGTGTCCATAACAGTGTCTGCCGTCTCCGGGTGCGGTACCAGCTCCACCAGTTTGACATAGTATGGTGGGTTTACCTGGAGAGCGCAGTCAGTCAGACAAATGGAGATGCAATCATTTCTTGTCATACACATTTGTATACTTCGATAAGTCACCACCAACTTAATAAAGACAACCGAAATTGTTTAAACGAAAGCAGCTACAGCATTGGAAGAGGTTGGAAAATAACTGGTGCTTTCCATCTGGAATTTAAATAAATTCTTTAAGTATATACTGTAAGAATATATAAAGAAGGGGTGGGTTAATGAGGCAGATGTAAACCTGGTGATCGTGGTAACTCGTGATGGAATAAATGATTCAAATTTAAATACAAATGTCCTATCTTTTCAAATGTAAACAGACTTTCATTGCAGTTTCATCAAAGAGGATCACATCTGTATTAGAAACACACTAAAGTGGGTGTAACTTGGTGTACCAGTAAAAAAGACCACCGCTACCGGGACCCACCGGATGCGAGACGAGGCAGCGGCTCCTCTTCTCTACTTTAGAAAAGACGCTGCTCGGGACCAGACAGGAAGTGGAGCTGCTCAGGATGACTTCTCCCTCCACCAGACGCTCCACTTCCTGAAAGACGCTCTGCTTGACTTCAAGACTCTCAAACACACATTCCTGCAAAACACAGGGTGCATGACGTAGAAAAACACACACACACACAAAAGTGATCATTATATCTTTGAGACACGAAGAATCATGCAATCTAGTACTGTTTTTTTAGAATCATGTTTTTTGATGACGTGATGGTATAGGAGGGGAGTAATGGTAGTGGAATGTTAATATGCTATTCAAATGGTATCTGTGGAGTATGCAGTGCTGCAGCAACTGGGCTGGCGGCATACCTGGCTGCTGAATGCCTGCTTGATAATGCAGTACTCCACACATTAAAAAAATGTGCCTGATCCACATGTGAAAACTTCTGTTAAAACAAAAACACGAGTCAATGCGGGTTGTCTCGGTGTGATCATCAGCTGCTCACTCTGGCCTATCACATGGGTAGAGTTCATGGAATCTATGGCGTCGGCAAAAAACAACAAAATCTGATAAAATCGTTGGTGTGTGGGAGAAGATGAAGATGAAGAACAACAAAAGCGATACGTCAGCTAAATTCAGCAGAAGAAACATCACCAGGAAGTCACTGAAGCATTCACTCTCTCTTCCTTATCTTCATCAGTCAATCGTTGCACAATTTATCTAAAATAAAGAATGGATTCAATTCCTGATGGCAGATATAAAAACAAAATATTTTTCCCCAGGTTTGCAACCAATATGTCATGCTTTCATTCACATGTACCAAACATGACCAACACGTTCACAAGAATTAATACCATGAGTTACTGACGTGTTCTGTGATCAGTCTGGCCGTGAGCAGCTTGCCCTTCTCTGGATTAACAGTGATCAAGAGCTGGCATGAAAGGTGATGTCATGTTCTCACCAAACATCCAGTTTGCTTTTTCTGACAGGTATTTTCTCTTTGTTTCTCACAAGGCTTCTATTGTTCCTTGATCGGATGAGTATTGCTTATTTGGACCCAACCTATTCCTCTTAACTCTGCTTGTCACTGCCGGGACTCTTTGCTCTAACAGTCACTGAAGACATTTTCCTAGCTTCAGGGGCTGACTTTCTACTTTTTCTTACATATCTCTGTTTTTCATGCCTGAGTGGGATGAACCAGTAGCTCCCATCCAGATAGTTTGAGCTCTGTGTGACAAAGAATAGATGAGTGATTTGGCACTGAACTGTGAAGACACCGTTTGTCTGTCTAATATGTTAAAGATTCAACCTACACCTGGTTGTGCTCCTAGCATAACAAAGACAAGATGAGTGATTTGGGTTTGAAGTGTCATGTGATTGTTGAAACAGCAGGGAGGCTATGCTCTGACAAATTGCTTCTGCTTCACAAACACAGTGATTTCTCTCTGAAACACTGAAACGTAATCACACACAATCCACAGCTTTTCATACTGATAAATAAACTTTAAAGACCACAAAGGAACACGACAACGCTTTATATTGAAGCTGTGCAGAACATCCACGTGTAACAGATTTGGATGTGGTCTCTAATCACGCTGATCGCATGTTAAACGTCTATACATGGTTTGTTTGTGAGCGACATCTGATCCACGTGAACGAGAGAAAATTTTGAAGGTCAGTTGTGATGTTCCATTCAACATGTGACCAGTGGAGGTTGGGGTGTCACGGGAGCTGATGATGTTGCACCCCCTTCAGGAGAACTGGTGTCATTTTGTAGATATCAGAACAATGAGGTCAACATGGTCCGAAGAGAATTTGATTTTTAATAAATGATTAATGGTTTTGTTGGAAATCATGCAGTACACGTGTTATTAGTGGTCTAGTGTGTTACCTGGACAAAGAAGGCCCCCTGCAGTGCCTGGGTGAGATCATCAAAGCTGCTGAGCAGGGCGAATTGCTGCGTAGCGGTCAGTTGCCCTCTCAGCATGTGGGCTTCCTCCAGTTCTTCCAGCTGCTTCCTGATGCAACGCAGAGTGAAGGCAGTTATCGCTCACGCACACTTCCTGAAGGACTGAAGCATGCCACAAACACCAGCGCAGAACAGGCATGTTGTACGTCCCTGTGGTTGGGTTTCATTAGCACAGTTGCTACCATGGATATCAAAGTCATTCTCTTTGAGTAACAGACCTAACTCATAAAGGATGTCTGTCCAATAACATTTTCCTGCTGAAGGAAATCTTTTTCAAATCCATCTCTATGTTACAGAAACATTTTGATTTATTTTCATGGCTCAAAGTTTTATAATTCCAGCATGGAATTTTATTGCCAATAGTTTTTTGTCTGTTTTAACAATTGTCTTATTTAATGATTCTGTTTTGACTATGTTAGGCACTACAGTGCATATAGAGATAAAGTGTCATTCTTTACATTAGGTTGTTTTTCTGACAGTATTTTCCACAGTAGTTTGCAAAAAAAATCCACTTGTCATTCACCAGTAATGTTTAACTCGTGATGCCTGAGTTTTTAGTTCAGAGCATGAGTTTCTGATTAAAGTTCATTCGGACAGCCTAGGCTTCACTGTATTCTGTCAGTAACATGTCTCAAATATTCTCAGTCTCAGCATCTCTGGCCTCAGCAGAGTCATCAGCCACCACCACCAGCTGTCTCTAGACCATAACAGAGATATAATTTGCTTCTGCTCAGAGAAGATTACCTTCAATCATAATCTTCCTGAAAATTTTAAGTGCAAAAAAAAAAAAGAATTGTGACAGACTAATAATCATAAACAGAATCGTCTGCAAAAGCTAAATTCTGGTGTCTTTTTGACCTGATCTCTGTGACGGCCTTGGCGGCGAGTCCTGGTTGGTTGTCATAGAGCTTCACCCTGTAGCCTCCGCTTACAAACACCATCGCCCAGGAGCGGCCGATCATCCCACTGACACACACAAAACACACACGTGTTAGATGATCAATATTTACTGCAGCAAAAACAAAATCCATTTAATTCATATTTGAAAACTAAATGTCACACTTGGCCTGATATATATTTTTTATCCATGCTTGTTCTTAAATACATGACGACTTTTGCTATAATACAGTTTCTCCAATGTGTAATTTTCACTTGCCAACCAAAGGTGTCTGATTGTAATCATAATTTTGAAAATCAGTGCACGTTCAGTGATTTTTCAGCGCTGTTGTCATTCATGTACTTTCCAGCTCCACTAGAGGTCATGTTAGAGTTTAGATGAGTGGAAAATATCAACAGACAGCAGGTTAAAGTGTAAACCCAAATAAAGTGACTGAGGCGAGTTAGCCAGGATTATAAAAAATATAAAAATGACTGAAAGCAATCACTAAAAACTTTAGGAGATAATGAAGTCAAAATGCCTGCATTCACTATAAATATTAGAATATAAAACTGCAGAATGCGACCGACACAGTACAAACGTTCATAAAATAACCAATACTAAATAGCTAAAGGTAGTGTCTCCTTACAACAGCTGTTAGCACCATAATAAACCTAACCCGCACACATTTTCTACAATCATGCATAATAACACGGGAGTGGAAAGTTCCATTTAGTAAATATCGTCTTTTCTTTCTTACCTGCCGATTACTGAGATGATCTCCATGTCAGAAGAGCTGATTTTAAGAAGCTGTGAGAACAAGTCAGACGAACTATCCTTCGGCTCAATGGTTCTGTTTCGCCGCAAATCAGTTCAAAGTTCAACTCAGCAGAACTTTGCGTCTGTTGACGTCATAAAGGCGCGACGATCCTGCCCGACCCGTTCCTCGTTAAGCATCCGAAGTTGCGCCCTGCTTCTTCCGCGTCCACACTGTCACAAGATGCATTACGAAGTAAAGACTCTTCGTGTTTTCCAAAATATCACCTAAAAACTACTAACTCTTCTCTTGTTTTAAATAAATGCTAAGTAACTTTGGAATTCGAATTTCCTCTCTTTTTGGAATTGTGATTCCCTGGTGGTCTAGTGGTAAGGATTCGGCGCTCTCACCGCCGCGGCCCGGGTTCGATTCCCGGTCAGGGAACACTTATTATTACCACAATTTGTTCTGGAATTAATAAACATATATCTATTTGTCTATAAAATGTTCGTTGTTATTTCGCATGCGCATGCATGCGCAACTGTACCCTACTCATACATCCGGGTTAATATCATAAAATGAACACAAAACAGTAACAAATGATTAAGATAATGACCACCTTTCAATAACAAAACAAGCCGCCGATCACACAACCGTGTGTTTCCTGCAGCTGGTCACGAAATGTTTTTATCGTCTCAAATCTGAATCTCTCCACGACAAATCAAAATCGGCTTGTTCCACTTGTATCTTAGCAACAGGGGACTGGTTCAGCCAATTGTAGCAAGGCTTCGTGATGATTGACGTTTGTCTAACCAATCAGAGGATAATAAAGGAACCACTCCCGCCCTAGCCGCTTGGAATTCTGGGATTGTGACAACAACAGAGTATCTTTGAAGTAACTAGGTTCTCAGTTATCCAGGTCATGGTTATCCAAAGCTGTTTGAATCAATTCACTGGACTTTAAGAAAGTTTCTTGAAGACGTTCGCCTCTCATCCAAGAGGCTTTTTCAGTTCTTTTGATTCAACTCCCGGGTCGCGTTAGAAATGGACAACGTGCACCTTGCCGTGGAAGAAGATGATCTTTATTCGGGTTATAACGACTACAATCCTATATTTGACTCGGAGGTGAGTTTAAAAATCTATTTATAAATGCACAGATAAAGTTATTTACCACCTTCTGTGTCCACATTGGGCAGAATGCTTTAGCTTGTTTTTAGCTAACGGTTAAACTACACTGGTCCGAAGTCAATAATTACGACCACAGCTAGCAGGACCGCTACATGACAGGAGCTAAGAGCACACAGATGATTTTAAATTGATGTTGAGTCACTGTTTTTACGACACTTCTGCATTGTTGTTCAAAATGTCTATAATTTAATCAAATTTTTAGGAGCTGGAGAATGATGTGGGCTTCCAGCGAGCAGTCAGGACAAGTCATGGAAGAAGACCTCCTGTGAGTGTAGACCTGTCTGAGACCCTCAGGGTCTATTACTAATACCCTAACCACTACTAATATGTCCTGTCCTTCAATACTAGTACGTGTCCTTCTTTGTTCTTAATTATTCAGATGACAGCCAAATTTCCTGGGACTGCCATTGGAGCTCGACCTTTAGCTTCTTCTTTCGGAGTAAGTATAATGAAATCCTGATTTCAAACGTGCAATTGTTAAAAGAACAGAGTCGTCTGAGTTATAAAACTTTATTTAATCAGTTCAAACTGTCTGGTCACCCTAAACTGTCCCACTAAAAACAATTTTAATCTTGCTTCCTTACTCTGTCATCCATCAACAACTTTAGTCCCATTCCTATTCAGAGCATTTCTGTAATTATGTCATTCCCATATTTCCTTTATTTTTTGATATAGTTTCTCATAAAGAAAAGGTTGGCATATAGACTGTGCTGCACTGAAAGGATTTCAGTCTACTGAGGTGAACTGCCAATCGTCATCTTTGCTTGTCAAGTTTTATAAACTTGTGTCACAGCTCTTGTCAATCAGATGTATTTGGTCAACTTAAAACATAGATTTTCACAAGCAGCATTTCAGATATGACTCTGATGAAGGAATGTGTTAATGTTTTGCTATTAAACAAGTCCTAATAATTCTTACCCGTCTTCTACTTGTCCTATGAAGGCTCGAACTCCGATGGTGTCTTCAATGGGTAGACCCATAACTGGAGCTGTACAGGTGAGAAGCTGTAGAGGTCCAGAGAGGCTTTTATTAAGCATTGATTGTCAGCATCAGTGGTTTTGTTTGGATCCTATGAGAGCTAGAGAGCTCAGGAAATCTCATCAGAATCAGAATATTACTCAGAAACTCACTGATGTTTTTGCACGTGGAAACAAACACCGATGAAAAGTACAACGATGTGAAGAAAGGTTAAGATGTGAAGAAAGATAAAAATCAAGCGCTGTAAGTTAGGAAAGGAACATTAAACAATTACCCTGTGCCTTACAAACTAAAAAATGAAGACAGAGAAATAAGATCAATGACAACTTGTTCTGCTCTATATTGATAAAAGATGCGAATCCATTTTTCATTGTTGACTCATTTTGCTGTTTTTATGACAGGATGGAGCAGCCCGACCAATGACAGCCGTCAGAGCTGCTGGATACACCTCCTCCATGACCCGTGGTGAGTTCAGCTCAACTTCTGATCTGTGTGTCAAAACATGACTCGGGTTTCATTCGTGATTCTGCGGATGCCCTTGTTTTATTGTGTCCACATTCTTCCCAGTTGCAGAACAACATTGTCAACATTACAGCAGTTTCATAAGTCTCGTTGTTTTCAATGAATCTAAACAGGATGACATTAACCTGTTTGCACTGGAACATTTAGATGATATATCGTATATGTTCCATCACATGGGAGTGAAGAGTGATAATAATAATGTCATGTTTTCAGGCTCCACCTTTGATCCTCTGGGCCAGTCTAGAGGTCCTGCACCGCCGCTCGAAGCAAAGAATGAGAACACGTAAGTTGTCAGGCTTTAACTGGTGTGTCTGTTGAATGTATCCTGCTTATGTTTATATATTTACTGAATCAAAAATTTAGTCTTAAAGTAATTTTCATTGATTTCAAAAAATGAACTGTTGTCTCCAAGAATTTCACGTCTATATATGCAGGTCGTTTGAAGGCAGATTGCAGAAATGAGTATTCACCTCCTCCCAAGAAAATCAACTTATATTCCCAATGACACTCAGAAAATCAGGCAGTTTTAAATCTTATTTAACCTGTTAAAATGACCACAGGAATCCTGGAAAACCATTCTTTTAATTGAATACATGGTTTGCTGTCATAGAATGTGATCACATTCAGTCTGTGGTAATGCTTGCTGTATAGGTTACAAGTTGAAGTTACATAAATGATGGTTTACCCGTGTTTATAGAAATATAATTACTGACTTCTATTTAACCAAAGCAGGATGCAGGAACATTATCTTTGAACATGGTTCTCTCCATCATGGGGTATCTGTGACTTATGTAACCTGTATCTTAACAGCCTTAATCTGAGAAACAAGCAGCATTGTCATATGTTAAATTCCTGCGTGTGTGTTCTTTCAGGCCCGAGGAGAAAGTGAAGCTCCTGGAGAAGAAAGTGAATGAGCTGATAAGAGAGAGCTGCATGGCTCAGAGCATGGGCAACTTACAACTGGTGAGACTCTGTCCTTCCTTAACTCATTTTAACTCATCAATTAGTAGCTGAGATTATCTCTTTTTGTATTGATTTGAAGAGTTAAATATCTGTATCAGACAAACCATATCAATCACAGATGGATTGCCTTGGTAGAGGGTGCTGCTTCCTCTGCTGCTGAGCTGTGCTTGTGTGCTGTGATTCTCCAGGCTCTGGACAAGGCCAAAGAGGCTGGGAGGAAGGAGAGAGCGCTGGTGAGACAACGGGAATCGACCGGTGATGCGGACCACGCCAACTTGGACATCACATTCTCTGTAAGTCGGGCTGGAGATATTTGTATTCACTTTCTGACTTCTTCTTATGTAATTTTTGAATGTTGATCATTTACATTGAAGGTGTCTGCAATTACCAGGTTTTACTCAACCTTGCTAACCAGTACACAAACAGCGAAATGTACCCAGAGGCCCTGAACACCTACCAAGTAATCGTGAAGAATAAGATGTTAAGTAACGCAGGTAAGCGGCGCCCTGAGCTGTGTGCTCTCTGCAGGTTTAACCGTCCTTGTGAATTAAAGGTCACATCGCCATGGCAGCAGCATCTTCATTCTGTGCTGCTCCCTCAGGATGTCTAAAAGTGAACATGGCCAACATCTACGTCAAACAGAAGAACTATCCAAAAGCTATCAAACTCTACCGAATGGCTCTGGATCAGAGTTCCAATGCCCACACCGAATTGAGGATCAAGATCATGCAGAATATCGGCATGGTCTTCGTCCACATGGGTCAGTACTCTGATGCCATCACATCATTTGAGCAGATCATGAGTGAGAGCGCCAACATTAAGACGGGCTACAACCTCATCCTGTGCTACTACGCCATCGGAGATCGGGATAGGATGAAGAAGGCCTTCCAAAAACTGATCTCAGTTCCTCTGGGCATTGATGATGAAGACAAGTACATTCCATCTCACGTGAGCTGCAGTATTACATGTTTGCTTCCGTTTTTGTTTGTCTAATAGAATTCAGTCCATATGTTAGATTTTATCTGTGTCCTGTCTTTGCTCTCAGGATGAAACCAGCTCGGACATGTACGTGGAGGCCATTAAGAACGACACTCTTCACCAGATAGAGAAAGATCTGTAAGAAAAACATCGCAAACACATTTCTGCCTTCACTAAAACATGATCAACACAAATACGCTGTGTTTTCTCCTCATACAGAAAATCCCAGGCTGAAAAGTCCATCATGACTGCAGCCAAGCTCATCGCTCCGGTCATTGAGAATTCTTTTGCCACTGGATTTGACTGGTTTGTTTTTTTGTTTTTTTTTTTGCTCCTATTTTCAAGGTGGAAGATACGACCACAGAGATTCAAAACTAGTGGAAAGAGGGAATTGTCATTCTCTCGTGATTCAAACCCACGTTTCCTCTCATAATTTTGGTCACATTAAAAAGCAGAGGTTTGAAAAGGGGTGATTTGTCTCCCTCTGCTGCTGAAAATAACAATAAACCAAGCTTTTGCATCCTCTTGCTGCTGTGAAGAATTTGTGCGGGTCTCATCCTCCTCTGCTCCCCCCTCCTTCTGAACACATGCTCTACATTCCCATCCAATGCATTTTTTAAACTAAGGGAATACCTTTCATCATTGCAGTAAATGAAAGCAAACTATAGCCCCGTGTTCAGAATTAGAACTAAGAACATGTGCTATTTGCAGAAAGCATGACATGATGTAATGGAAGATGAATGAAGTGTGTCATTGTTGTGCTTCGTTTTAGGTGTGTGGACATGCTGAAAAGCTCTCAGTACGTCGAGCTCGCCAACGATCTGGAGATAAATAAAGCCATCACCTACCTCAGACAGAAGGACTTCAACCAGGTGACCGACTTTTGCTTATGTCATCGTTTCTCTGTGCAGCTATTGGCCAGCGCTCACACATGACTGCTTTCTCCAGTGAAAGGCTCTTTAAGATCAAATCAACTGCAAAAACACCAGCGTGGGCCTCTTATGTAGCAGCAGAGTGGAGCATAAAAAATAGTTAAGAAATTTAAATCAAATTTAATTCTTGGAGAAAAAGACACAAACTAAAGGAGGTTTGTAGTGAGTTATTGAGCTGCCAGGAGAAAATAAACAAGCAAGGGTGGAGAAATATGTTTTTAACCAGGCGTTGGAAGAGTCCACACAAATGATGACACTCCACCACATCAACAACCCTGCACAAATTGCAGAATTTGATCTCACGAGGCCTGTGGGTGTTCCACCAGTGTCCTGCATCACATTAATGTTCTCCTTCTCATATCCCTCCGTTGTTTCTTGCTTTGTCTGGCTTCTTGTCCGTCTGCATGTCTCAGGTGGAGGTATGTGAGTCTTCTCTTCCTCTGATTTTCTGCTGTCTTTTCCTGGTGTATGATGACTTAAAGCTGGTCTTTTCCCAAAAACAAGGAAGGTTTAGAAGCACTTAATGTTTTAAAACCCACAGACTACAGAGGGAAACTTGAGGTCAGAAATGAAAATTCACTTGCAGTACAGTTAGATTTGAACATCTGGACTTTAGAACATACAGAAACATCATGTTTTATATGATGTAAGGTGTTGCTTGAGTAACACTGCTGTGCTTTAACCCTGACTGCTGTCATGACGTCTCATCAGGCAGTGGAAACTCTGAAGACATTTGAGAAAAAGGACAGCAGAGTGAAAAGTGCTGCAGCCACCAACCTGTCCTCCCTCTTCTTCCTGGTGAGAACCTCTCAGACAACCCACTGAAACAGAAGACATGGCTTCCATTCCACAGCTCCAAGTCCCACTCAAATGACCCCTCTTCGATCTTTGACAGGAGAGAGACTACGACCAGGCAGACCGATACGCCGACCTCGCCATGAACGCTGACCGCTACAACCCGTCAGCTCTGACCAACAAAGGCAACACGGTGTTTGTCAAGCAAGATTATGAAAAGGCTGCCGAGTTTTACAAAGAGGCACTAAGGAATGATTCTTCCTGCGTTCAGGCCCTCTACAACCTGGGTCAGTCCATTTCCACTGCACCGTTCCCTCCCAGATGAACCTTAAAGCACTTCAGTTTAACTCTCTGTCCTCTGCCTTCTTCCAGGTCTGACTTATAAGAAGCTGAGTCGTCTGGAGGAGGCTCTGGACTGTTTCCTGAAGCTCCACGCCATCCTGAGGAACAGTGACCAAGTCATGCACCAGCTGGCCAACCTGTATCCTGTCTTATTTCATTTATTTTTCTGTTAGCAGGACCACACATAAACTACTTGATTGGTCTTAATGAAACATAAGGTTTAAGGGTCCGCTTGTCCTTTCCCTTGATCCTTGACTCATCAGTTCAGATATGAGCTTTTGGGGGATCCCCAGCAGGCGATTGAGTGGCTGATGCAGGTCATCAGCGTCACTCCCACTGACCCCCATGTACTGGCCAAACTGGGAGAGCTGCATGACGGCGAGGGGGACAAGTCTCAGGCTTTCCAGTACTACTATGAGGTGCAGGAAACACAATCATGTTGTTCTGTTTGCTGATAGACGAACTGAATACCTCATCAGCTGTCAGTCTCACTGGTACGTTTTGTGGCTAGTCGTTCAGATACTTCCCCTCCAACATCGACGTGATCGAGTGGCTGGGTGCTTATTACATCGAGACACAATTCTGCGAGAAGGCCGTTCAGTACTTTGAAAGAGCGACGCTCATACAGTAGGTAGTGAATCACGATGGACAGGTGATTTCTGGTTGTCTCTCCTCACTTAGTGGATATCTTTATTCCACAGACCGACCCAGGAGAAGTGGAAGCTGATGGTGGCAAGCTGCTATCGACGAAGTGGTGAGAATCATTCTCCTCTGAGTCTTTGTGCTGGAATAATAAATGACCTTTAACCTCCTTCTGTTTAATCCAGTCTAGTGAAATGTAATCAGGTCTTTTCTAACAGAGGAGTTTCACGAGTTTTTGGACTTGTGAAACAGGACCAGTTTGTTTTCCTCATTCTAGGGGTTGGTACAGTTAGGGAGGACCACTATATATGTAGAGACCAGAAAAAAAATGTGTTTTCATTAATATGACCCCCTTTAAAGGTGTTCTTCTGTCTTTACAGGGAACTACCAGAGAGCTCTGGACACATACAAGGACATCCACCAGAAGTTCCCAGAAAATGTTGAATGTACAGCTGCTTCCTGTTTTTAACAGAAAATCTGAGAAACAGTGGACGATTCATTGATCAGACTGTAAAGAAAATTAATTGTGTTTTTTCCAGGCCTGCGTTTCTTGGTGAGGCTGTGTTCAGAAATGGGACTGGAGGACGTCCAAGAATATTCCAACAAGCTGAAGAAGGCCGAGAAGATGAAGGAGCTCAGAGAACAGGTGCGTCTTTCTGGTCCCTTTGTTCTGCTGCTCTGCATCAGCAGCTACAAACTGACACCGATTCACGCTGTAGACAGTTTGTAAAAGTGTTTCCTGTTATCGTCACGGAGGCTGATGGTTCTTCTGGTCCCTCTCCTCTCTTTCTCCCTGCAGAGGGTGAAGTCGGGGCGTGAGGGCAGCGCCAGAGGCCGGAGAGGGAGCAGAGAGGGCAGCGCCAGCAGTGCTGGTAGGTTTGAACATTCTGGAAATGTTTGGAAGGCGCAGGTCCAAATTATCAAGCACTTCCTGCAGGAGCATAAAAACCTGTCCCCAACCATTCTGGTTTATGAATTGCTCCTAGTCCGTCCCGTCACCCAGGTACATGTGTGTGTGTGATGTGTGTGTCTGGTTTTGTGGGCCGGAAAACTTCACCAGTAAAGTGACATACATAAGAAAATCCAACATCCAGATTATATTACGCCTCGTTTCCAGTAAGTTGTGCTCATGTCATCACCTCCTTCTCTCCTCTCCCTCATGCTGCTGGAAAGTCTCCCCACCTGTCCTCGCCTCGCCTAAGAAGGCCGGCATTATGGGTACGCCTTGAGCCCCTCGGAGGGGAGGGTCACCCTAACCCTCTCTCCCCCTCCCATATGTGAATGTGGGATGTAGTCTTGCACCATAGAGACGCAGGAGGAGACAAACATTCACAGTTTTAGCACTCCTCCGCTGCAGGTCCACAGCAAATTCCACATATTCCCGACCGGCTCCAGCGCTGGAAAACTGGCTCATCAGTAGATTTTAAATGCAGTCCAGGCAAACTAGACGTTTGCCAAACGCTGAAATGAGGCCCAGCTTCACTCTAAATCAGGCACTTGTTAATTTGCCTCTGCCAAAACTTTGATTATTCCCGCGTGTTCTAACAAATGAGAAGAGCAAAACTCCAGCTTGTTTTGATGCTTTTCCTGTTTCATGGTGTTTTTAAATCTGCTGTAGCTTTAACTGCATCTTTTGAGAAGAAGCTTTTGTGTTTGATCCTCCCTGTTGCTGATTGTTTAACCTCTCTCTGACTTCCTCATGGCGCAGCAGAGACGGATGTTAAAGGAGGTGAGATGGTCGTCGATGCCAACACTGATGCACACGTCCTGCTCTCAGCTCGCCTGTCTTTGCTTTCTGTGTGAAGTTTCTTCCAGACACTAATCCGTCTTTCTTTTCTTTCCTGCCACTCTGTCTCTTCTGCCTTCGTCCTTCTGTCCTCTTCCTCTATGCCGTCCAGCACCTCAGCCTGACTCTAAACCACTCAGTCCACGTTTGGACTCAGGGAGAGGTGCGTAAGGTTTTCACTCCACATGAGTAGTTGCCATGGTGATTTAGGTTAGATGAGTCTTTAACTCCTCCTCTTCGTCCTCTGCAACGAGCATAAAACACAGGTAGCAAATTCAGTGGAAGCTTCCTGCTGCTTCTTCATCGTTACGGTATCAACTTGATGACGTCAGCAAAGGTTAAATGTGTTCTGGACCGAATCCGACATCTGCAGAAGATGTGAAAAACAGAATGGAGAGAGAGAACAAGATAAACTGAAATAAAATGAAAGAAAGAAAATAGAAAAAGATGGAAGGAATGGAGAACTATCCATAAATGAAGGAGAGTCGGAAAACAAAAGAGAAAGAATGAGAAGCGAAAAAAATTGAGAATACAGCAGAATAAGAATGAAAGAGAAGAGAAAGAAAAAAGAGAAAAAAGAACTGGACTCGGGTGTTTGGATCGTTTTGGGGGCGTTTTTCCATTCAGGACTCGTTGACTCCTTCCGGACTCCTTCGGTTCACATGAAGGTCTGGGGCTTTAAATGATTCAAACTGGTTTTTACCACTCGATGCCATCGGACAGAACTCCTGAACAGCCGCCATGGTTTTCAACCCGGGTTGAGAAATCTCTGTAGAATGTTTCTGAAAGCCGTCCAGAACCGTTGGCTGCGGTCAGCGTTTGCTCTGAAGGAGGAGGAAGAGTGAGGAGTGATAAAGAGGAGGAGTGATGAGGAGAAGCTTTCACATACTTGTGATTTTGGATCCTCCCTGCTCGTGAAGTTGTTTGTCTTCAGCTTTGATCACATGACTTATCTGTTGTTTTCTCTTTATTTATTTGTGAAGTTTGAGGCGGGAACATGTGGTGCAAAAGCCAGAATCAGATCAGATATTATGATCATCCATACCAAGAAACGATTTACTGCTCAGAATCATCAGAGACAGTTTGACCTCTGACACCCAGTGTGTTCTCATCTCTCTTTTTAGTCTCCCAGGTGCTTTTTGGTAAAAAAATAAAATAAATTAGCAAGAAAACATTTGGTTTTCACTTCCAAGGCGTCAGAGTGCCAGCAGTGTGTGAAGCCTTGTGTGAGATGTCGGAGAATTTGTGGAGAGTTGGAATATCGGACCTCCTCCCACTTCCTGTTTTTCGGCACATCGTCGTTGCTCTCATCATCTTCCAAGACCACCTTGGCTGCCAGATGCAGTTTGCTGCTGTTTGCAATGAGAACTGTCCTTCAGCTCAGTCGTCCTCCGTCAGGAACACGAAGCCGTGCTTATACCCTCTAAAACACACACACACACACACACACACACACACAGGTTGAGGTTGATGACAGTTGTCAAGACTCATTTAGTTTCTCATAGTAATAAAAACGGAAAAAAACACATGTTTTTAAAACACATGGTGTTTTATTCAAACGTCTGAATTATTCCATGACCTCATTTTCACCCTACGTGTAAAACTTTGTCAAATGAAATCTGAAATTCATTTTAAGAAGGCTGATGGTTGGTTGTGCATCTGTTGTCCTGGTGTGAACCCACAGACAGCAGCCGCAGCAGCAGCAGCACCAGGGAGCGACTGAGCGCCAGGAGGAGGTCGCCTCCCCCCATGGGTCAACCCCACGAGGGCAGCAGCAGAGGACTAGGTGAGAAGAGAGGGTCTCTGTCTTCCCCCACATCTGTAATCTTCACTTCTCTATCCTCAATTCACCTGGAGAAAAACACCCTCCACAGACTCGCCCCACGCCAACCCACTGGTGGACAGATCCAAGACGGCGGCCAACGGTCAGATAGACGACGGCGACTTTGGCGACGAGGAGCTGGGAGAAGACCTGCTGCCAGAGTAGCTGCTTTCTGTCGTCTCCTGAGAGAGGACACAACTGTCACATTACAAATTAAATTCTTTCTAGTAATTTTGTACATATCATAAATTAAACTACATATTTTCTCTACTGAAGTTTCCAGGTTCTGATTTTCTGTGCTATAGATTTTCTTTGACAAGACAACTGCTCAAACACAGGATTTAGGAGGTTAAAGGCTTTAAATGCTGTCCTGAGCATCACAAAAGCTTCACATATATCTCCATGACATGAATTAGCAGCACAAATCATATTAAATAACAGGAAGCTGGCCCCATGAGTGGGGAAATAGAAAAAATACGCTTCTGTTTGTCTCAGTAAATAATTCCTGTCCATCTGGGGCCCTTCGTCCTCAATATGGACGCTTCTTGATGAAATCGGAGCAGACAGGAGAGGTGGGACGGAGCTGGAATCACTTTTTAATAAGTGCAGGAGGCTCTGGTGTGAAGCCAGGAGGAAGCAGCAGAGCCAACAGCCTGGACTGGTCGTTTTACTGCCAGAGCTGGAGGGTTCTGTCCGTCCGGGCTCATTCTGGATGCTGGATCTCAAACGCCTAAACTCGTTCCTGTCGGACTTGACGTTCTAAAACGTAAAAGAACAAAAAAACACTTCTGACTTCGGACGCGTCCTGCCAAAATGTTTCCCTGGCGGCGGTCCTCCGCCTCGGCTTCCGATCCAGGACTGCGGACTGTTTTCCTGCTGGCTCTCCAAAGCTTCCATCGCTTCACCGGATTATAACAGAAGGAAGTAACCTGTCAAAGAGACGAGGGACGAAGGCGGTCACTCTTTCTCTGGCCATCTAACTTACTTGTTATACTCAAAAAAGCGTAAAAGCGCACGCGTCGCGCGTAAAAGGCACCTTTTTGACGCGCATTTTGGCACCGCGCCACAGCGAGATGTTTGGGATCCGCGTCCTGCAGCTCCTGGTTCTGGCTGTGCTGCTGCTGGACTGGACCGCCGGGGTGGGACGGGTACGAAAGAAGGCTAGCAGGGCCCGGTCCTGCTTGGATTTACCGGAGGATGTCTTGGAGCAGATGTTCGGACGTCTCTCGGTCGGAGTGATGAGCGCTTTCCACCACGCGCTGCAGCTGGAGCCGCAGGACCAACTGAACCGGTCCTGCCCGATCACCGCTCGGTCCCTGACCGACAGGAAGACCCGCCTCCCAGTCAACCTACTCAGCATCTCCCCCTGGGCGTACAGGTTCGCGCGTGGAACCCTGAAAAAAGATGTTATTTCAGAATGTTGAAAATGCACTTTTTCTGAAAATTTACTTTTATACCTTTGCAGTGTTTTTGCACTACTGTTCGCCTATGCATATATTGTAGTAATATTTTGCACTGTTTTTTGCACAGCCAGAGTCCTCGACTCAAAACAATTAGTGCTAATTACTCTAAACATGAATAAATTCACATTTCAAATGCCAAAACAAAACTTCATGAGCAATAAGAAAATGTATTTTCATAAAAGCCATGAAAAAACAAAACCGTATTTGGACTTTTCTTCCTTTAAACTGCTGATTATTTTACATAACGTGCAATTATCATTAACCAGATGTTGGAAAGTTAAATTCAGGTGCTCCTTCGAAAAAGGACCAAAACTCTCAGACTTTGGGCATTTCCTGAACATTTTTCAGCCATAATATCAAAATATGTACAAGTCGCCATTTTTACCCTCAGTAGGTAAAATTAAAATTCATGAAATCAGTTTAATTTGCAATCATCTCAAAAACTTTATTGATATATTACAACCACTGTACATGGAACGGCACGATCTTTGTTGTTCTTACTAATAAAGTTAAATATCAGTATAACCCAGCATGCATTTCTCCATGTTGCAGGATCTCGTACAACCTGACCAGGTATCCCCGGTACATCCCGGAGGCTTACTGCCTATGTAAGGGCTGCCTGATCGGGCCGCGCGGTGAGGAGAGCAGCCGGTACCGCAGCACCCCGGTCTACGCCCCCGCGGTTATCCTGAAGCGGACGGGCTCCTGTGTGGGGGGGCGCCATTCGTACACGGAGATCTACGTCTCCATCGCGGTAGGATGCACCTGCGTGCCGCAGGTGGAGAAGGAGAGAGGCGGCCAGAACGGCAACCTGAGCCTGGACCGAACCGAACCCAAAGCCCGAAGGCTCTCCCCGGGGAAGAAAGTATGAGGAAAGATCGGGTCCGAACACCTGATCCACGGTCCTCTGAAGTGGAAAACTAGGATTATCCATCATTTACAGGCAAACCGATTGTAGTCCATTTGGTCCATATTGATTCTGTCACGACGTTATCCGGGTTTACACGTGAAACCGAGACACGAACCGAATCCACCACAGGAAACCGAACCTGTAATGAGTGTACGGGTCTGACTGGAAGACACGGAATTCAAAACAGACTGACACACACCTTCAGATTAAAATGAAATTCAATTTTTTTGTTCGTATTTTTAATTTCTGAAATCACTAACTAATGAAGGAGATGGACCTTGTCCGGCTGGACAATCGACCTCGAAGTCCCTCCTCGTGTTCGTTGTCAGTACAGTGTAGTGTGTAATTCTGCTAACGAACACAGAGACACACAAATATTTCCTCCTTGGTAATAATTCAAGTACTTGAATACATAGGCGTAAGAAACGGGGCGGGGGGGCGGTGTATCTCCTCCAAAATTGGAGAGAGACGCATTTGTCCCACCCAAAAATTACACCGCGGGGGAGAAAAATATTAGATTTTTAAATCTTTAACTCACGTGCTTTTATTTTGAAAGTATTTTCAAAATGTTTAATAATTATTTAATCATTTCCACAGTACTATAAGGGTTTGGGTTAGGTTATAATTAGGTTATCACTAGACCACCTCACTAGTGTTCTACACATTTATATGTTGAAAACAAGGCTTGGAAATTCATCGTTAATATTATATTTGTCATAAGCATTTTGTTGATGTTGTGCTCAAAGCATATCAGTACTTGTCTTACTTTAATTGCAGGAGGGACAAACACGCATTAGTTCCCTAGTCTATTAAATATTTTGATAGTCATAACCGGAAGTTATTGACAAACTAACATCGTCTAACTTTATTAAAATGTTTTTATAGTAACCCATTATGTCCACAAGAGGGCATTACAATTACATATCCGTCAAGAACGTAGTTTTTACGGAATAGTTTAACTGATGTAACGCTAGGAAATTCATCGTTACCATTATATATGTAATAAGGATTTTGTTGATGTTGTGCTCAAAGCATATCAGTACTTATTTTACTTTAATTGCAGGAGGGACACACGCATTAGTTCCTTAGTCTATTAAATATTTTGATAGTCACTACCGGAAGTTATTGACAAACTAACATCGTCTAACTTTATTAAAATGTTTTTATAGTAACCCATTAAGTCCACAAGAGGGCATTACGATTACATATCCGTCAAGAACGTAGTTTTCTACGGAATAGTTTAACTGATATAACGCTAGGAAATTCATCGTTACCATTAGATATGTAATAAGGATTTTGGTGATGTTGTGCTCAAAGCATATCAGTACTTGTTTTACTTTAATTGCAGGAGGGACAAACACGCATTAGTTCCTTAGTCTATTAAATATTTTGATAGTCACAACCGGAAGCTGCAGATCCTTAAGAACGAAGTTTTCTACGGAATAGTTTAACAAATATAAAGGTAGGAAATTCATCGTTACTATTATATTGGTCTTAAGTCTTTTGGTGATGTTGTACTTAAAACACATCAGTATTTGTTTTACTATAATTGCTGGGCGAACAAGCACGCAATAGTTCTGTCGATTAAAATTATTTTGATAGTCATAAGCGGAAGTTATTGACAATCTAACATCGTCTAACTTTATTAAAATGTTTTTGTAGTAACCCATTAAGTCCACAAGAGGGCATTACAATTACATATCCGTCAAGAACGTAGTTTTCTACGGAATAGTTTGACTGATATAACGCTAGGAAATTCATCGTTACCATTATATTTGTCATAAGGATTTTGGTGATGTTATGCTCAAAGCATATCAGTACTTGTTTTACTTTAATTGCAGGAGGGACAAACACGCATTAGTTCCTCGGTCTATTAAATATTTTGATAGTCATAACCGGAAGTTATTGACAAACTAATATCGTCTAACTTTATTAAAATGTTTTTGTAGTAACCCATTATGTCCACAAGAGGGCATTACAATTACATATCCGTCAAGAACGTAGTTTTCTACGGAATAATTTAACTGATATAACTCTAGGAAATTCATCGTTACCATTATATTTGTCATAAGGATTTTGGTGATGTTGTGCTTAAAGAGAGACAAACACGCATTAGTTCCTTAGTCTATTAAATATTTTGATAGTCACAACCGGAAGCTACAGATCCTTGACGAACGTATTTTTCTACGGAATAGTTTAACAAATATAAAGGTAGGAAATTCATCGTTACCCTTATATTTGTCTTTTTGTTTGATAGTCACAACCGGAAGCTATTAACAATCTAACATCGTCTAACTATATCTAAATGCTTTAACCCACCAGAGGACATTGCGATTACAGATCCTTCAGGAAAGTAGTTTTCCACTCAATAGTTTGACAAATAAAGCTAGGAAATTCATCGTTACTATTATGTTTGTCTAAATGTTTGCAGGGGAAACAAACACGCATTAATTCCATCCATCCATCCATCCATCCATCCTCAACCGCTTTACCGGGGACAGGTCGCGGGGGCGACAGTCTCAGGAGGGCTGCCCATACTTCCCTCTCCCCAGACACCTCCTCCAGCTACTCCGGGGGGATCCCGAGGCGTTCCCAGGGCAGCCGAGAGACATAGTCCCTCCAGCGTGTCCTAGGTCTTCTTCAAGTTTTCTCCCGGTAGGACATGCCCGGAACACCTCCAAGGAGGCATCCAGGAGGCATCCGGAACAAATGTCCGAGCCAGCGACCGCATCACTGCGGAAGCTGCACCGATCCGTCCGTCAATCTCACGTTCCATCCTTCCCTCACCCGTGAACAAGACCCCATCCATCCATCCATTTTCATGTACCGCCGCTGTATCCGCCGTAGCGGGTCACGGGGGGCTGGAACCTACCCCAGCTGGCATAGGGCGTGAGGCGGGGGACACTCCGGGCACGACGCCAGTGCACCGCGGAGCCACATACAAAGACATACAAACACGCACACACACACTCACTCCTATGGGCAATTTGGGACCGGCCAATCTACCTGAAGCGCATGGTTTTGGAGGTGGGAGGAAGCCGATACTTAAACTCCTCCACTGGGGGCAAATACCGATCTGAAGAAGGCACACCACCCTTTTCTTGTCGAGAACACATTGGTTCCGTCAATGAACATTTTTTTGATAGTCACAACCGGAAACTATTGACAATCTAACATCGTCCAATTTTATTTCCAATGTTTTTGTAGTTACCCACTCTGTCCACAAGAGGACATCACAATTACAGATCCTTCACGTCTTCCGAAATAAATTTGTTATATGGTTTTCAACGGAATAGTTTAACAGATATAGTGGGGAACTGGATCTCAACCTGGTTACATAAATATTTTGGTCGTGTTTCCTTCATCTGTGGTAACTTTGAAGCGAGTTCCATTTCTTCCTCCACAGTGAGAATGAAGAAGAGTCTTGATGTCATGACGTTCTGGTTTCTCCTCAGGGCTGTGAACCCCATAAATACAAGTTCCAAACCAAATCACAGCAGCTAAAGGTTTAGCTCAGAGAGATGAGAGGAGGGAATCAGAGACTTGAGGTTGTAGGATCAAATCCCATTGGATGGTTTTAGATTTTCTCCAGAGTGTTGTGAATAATAAATACATCATCCAACCAGCATTGCAGGAGCTCCTGAATAGCTCAGGAGTATATAAAATGTTTAAGTTGTATGTCTTCATGTTTTAAATCACAAATGTAAATATTGTGCACTGTTAAATTCTCTTTTTTGATAATAAAAGAGAAAAAAAAAGGATCATCTTTGATCAACAGGTTTTTGTCAAAAGAATGTAGGATCAAATCCCAGCTGTGAGAAATTTTATTCTTTTTATTTTTTATTTTGTTCTTTGGTCACATGAAAATGTGTAATACTTAAACACACACTACCTGTTTGTGGAGTCAGGAGGCTCAGCCTGTTAAGGTGCTGAGCAGGTGTGCAGACATTATAGGTTCAGATCCCACTCCTCCCATCATTTTTCAAGCCATTTCCTGAATGATGAAGTCGAATAAGCGCGGAGAAAAGGTTTGAGTGTGAAGGACTCGGTAGCGTGGTGGGTTAGTTCCAACAATGAGCCTGACCTGTACTCCCAGGTTCTGGATCAAATCTGAGTCTCACAGTAATGAGGCTGTGAGGGGGGCCGTGTCCTCTCCTGGTGTCTGAAACACCAGGAGGGGACACCAGACTCCTCAAATCAGAAGCGGCTGATATTTCACTGCCATCATGAACGTGAAGTAATTTTTATCCAAAGTTGAAGCAGGCTGCTGCCAGGTGCTTCAACTTCTTCACATTTGTAGGTAATAGCAGCAAAAAAGGTAGGACCGAGTTTTTGGGAAGAAGAACCTGTAATGTGATAAATAGAAAAAAACACTGCTGACCCAGAAAGTATAGACTAACAGAATTTTATTAATATTTTATAATATGCAACTGAAGAATAAAAAGTTCAAGTTGAATATGTAAAAAAAAAACAAACAATCGTCCACAGTCTGTTTCCTGAACACCCCCCACACGTCGATGGCCTCGTAGACGGGCAGGCCGAGGGACACTTCCGGGGCCCTGAGGTGGAGGATGAAAACCAGAGGTGAGACGCCTGTTGGACACGAATCTCCAGTAAAACCACCCACCCTCCCAGGTTATCTAAATCCACACGCCTGCACCATCATCCCCTGGAGTCCGGAGACACTGCAGGCTTTCCCAAAGTTGACCATCTTGGCCCTCGGGGGCCGCTCCTCACCGCTGACCAGTTCTCGGGTCTGATGTCCACATGGACGACACAAACGCTCCTGATGGGACTCTGATGGGACGCAAACGCAGCCTGAATCGAGATGTAATCTAACACAACGATGTGAGGGGCTCAGCAGGAGAACCACACCGCAGTGGGTTTTACCATCATGTGTTCACATTGCAAAAATGTTCTTCAAATCCCTGAAGACCCAAACAAAACGCAGAACTTCTGTCGACTGGCTTGAGCCTTTAAAACCATCCCACCAAAAATGTCTGATTCAAATCGAGTCCCCAAAGCGCGACTTTAAAGAGAGACCGAACAGCGGCTCGTTCTGACCGGAAGTCACCGAGTTTCGGACTGAAGCTAGCTGAGAGTGGCTAACCCGCTGCTACCTGTCAGCTGTTTGCTACCTGTTAGCTACCTGTTAGCCACTTTGTCTTTGAAAACCGCTCCACGTTAAATCTTCCACGGGTGTTTTTCCAGGTATTTCCTAGTTTCCGGCCACCAAGACGCTTCTAGTCCATTTTCTCCGGTTCACTAAACTCCAACCTGCGCTGGAGCCAGAAATCTACCTGCTTTATTTTCTGGTGACGTCAGCGAACGGAACGACTGTCATCGCGGCTTGTTTCAGCGGAGCCAAACTTGTTGAAACACCGAATCGCCTCTCGGCTCGGCTAAACTCGGGAATGTTCGTTCCTGAAATGACGTCATCATTATGCTTTAATTAAAGACTCTTGCCGTTTTGTTCAAGAGGAAGAGGGAGAAGTGTTTTATCTGGATGGTTTTCTCACATCTTACAATCATAAAACATAAACACACATACATATTGTTCAAATATCCGTGTGCACAACACTTTTTTTCAAGAAACATTTGAAGAAAGAAGAAAGAAAGTAAGAGATCACATAGCATTTTGTGAATGTTTTGCAGTTCATTTATGACATATTTCTATTCAAACTATTTACGCATCTGTCAGGTTTCTGATGTGCCCCCATCACCCCAATGTTAGACGCATTCCTACGCTCTTGCTTGAATACATGTAAGCAGGTAAAATTAAACAATTTAAATGACAATTACAGATCCCGACAAATAAATTTAGAAAGCTATTTTCACAAATTAAAAACCGAAAATGGTTGATCTCGAGTCTATAATCAATCTGTGATCTATTGAATACTCCCTTTTGGGGCAGCATGTTCATTGATCTCTCAACACGTGGGATCTTTGATTACAAATCAATAGAAAGCATCAATTAATCGATCATTTAGCTGACACTGTTCCCTAGTGACCAGGAAAACACCTACAGGTTGTGACTCCAGCAGGAGAGACCTGAAAATGCCTTCAGGGCTATTTTGACACAAGTTCTAATGAGCTAAAAATCACATCAAATATTCTTTTTTTGCTCTTTAACCGCGCACAGCTCTCTTAAAAGAGGTTGCATGCCAAATAAAGTACAGTGTCTTTTTTTGACTGACCTTATGACATGTAAATTCGCCATTATACCGAATTTGGGCAAATTGCTGTCCCAGAATTTAAAAAAAAATTAAGAACAATTAAGAATTCAGAACTTCAATATTGGCTAAGATTATGTTGAGATCTACTTAAAAACGACTGTAGCTAGATAGTAATTAAGCCAAATATATACAAAATAATAATTTATGCTGCCTTCCTAGCTATAAGTAGTTCTCCCAATCTCTAAACCCTAAATTTCAATCCATAAAAAACTTAAAAAGATTTTACTTCATATTTTTCAAATATGTTTGGTTTATTTTAAAGACTGTAAAATATTTAGAGTTTTTTAAATTACAAATCATGCATTAAACATGATTTCTACTCTTCTTTTTCTTTGATTTGCTTTCACCAAACCTTTAAGTGATCACAGATCATTCAGGATTTAGATAGATTAAAATACCATGGACATTTTCCACACAACACACAAACAACATACAATACTGTACAGTAATAATAGGCCAGGACTGAGGATGCAGAGATTATGAGCAGTTTAATTGCATAAAAAGTACCAACAGAAAATTACCTTACTCAGGTAAATACTTTTGAAGGCAGAACCAAAAAGAAAGCTCGGAGTGCATGACCAAAGAATCTTCTTGCACAGGACAAAAGGAGACGCCAACTAAACAGGCCTTGGCTAATCAGCCTGATGAGGCAGTATTACACAACTTTGAATGTACATTTTAAACACAACTTTTATGATCTATATTTTATAGAAACAAAATAACCAATCGTAACATATCATGTCTAACAACAGATTTAGCAAAAAAACTGGCATCTCACAATGAACTTTAAGACAAACTAAACCTGTAGTAAACACATTTCCATGTTGTTTGGCCCATCTTAACTTTTAGAATTCATTTCTGGTGTCGCATCTTATAGCACTGGAACGGGACCTGGAAGGGGGGGGGGTGGCAGGCCAGGGGAGCATGAGGAAAACAAATCAGGCAATTATGCGACTATGACACATGAATAGCAAACAATTACAGTTTCTCTTCTCTTACGTCAGGCCTGAGGTAAGCAGAGCAGCGGCAGCAGACTTATATTTGACTGATGACTCAGCATTCGGGACCTTGGTCTTCTGGTTAGCATTTAGCTTATGCAACATATTTGTAACTGAACTCACAATTGCTGAGCAAGGGCCTTTCACCTGTACAAAAAGAACAAACATTATCATACATCAATTAACAGACAGACTGACAGCTCACCAGATAAAGATTAGTGACGAATAGGCAGGAACTCAAAGCTGTTAACATTACCTTTGCATCAATAGCAGCGTTCACTTGGTGGCTTGGAATAGCTTGGGGTTGCTTTGATTTCATTTTTTTGACGTGCCTGCATGGTGTGAGAACAATTCATTAATAATAAATAATAGTAATGGATTCCATTTACATGGCGTTTTATTCTGGAGCAGGCGTGTCAAACTCATTTTCACCAAGGGCATACCGGCATAACGGCATAACGGCCGTCCCAAAGGGACAGATGTAACTTAGAAATGTAAGTAAATGTAACTCAGTGTAATGTAAAATAAATGTAACCATCAATGTTCCCTCGAATTTTTCATGTGTCTGGGCAAACACACAAGTTTTGTGCGCACTGAGGACCACTGTGAGCAACATCAAATTTGCACGCCATGGTTACACACCAGTATCACACGTGTTCAAAACCTTGGATCACAGTTACTGTACATGGTTTATTTAAAGAATGAAATTACAGCAGCAATTTTCATTAGTTTACTTTTAATATAAGTGATTTGGCGCACTTGAAATGAAAAAAAAATCTTCATGTGTAGTATGATACAGTAAATGTTAGGGTCCAGCTTTGACCATGGGAAGAGAGCTGCTTTGGGTTAGGTGAGGTCCAGTTGTGGCCTGGCTTAGGGTCCTGTTCTGGAAGAAATGACACATATACACCTTTCAGACATCACAATTTGTTCACATTAAAACATTCACATTTTGCACAATGACGTGTGCTGTTGTTTGTGATACAGTGTCAATGCCTGTAACTTTTTATCTGTAAATATATGTAATTACTTTTTTTTAAATTAGCATGTCTACTACCCAAAATCATCTAGTAGTAACAGGAATGTAATGATTAATGTCCATAAATAAAAATCTTAATAAATGTCACTAGAATATGCACGAATCTGACTTTAACTTTACCTTATTTTTCATGTGGTTGTACACTTTGTCCATGTTAATGGGTTTGTCTGCTTCTTGCTTTGAACTTCCTCAAAAAGAAAAAACAATCTCACCCAGTTTTACCGGTTGTTCTTTCATTTGCATATACTCCGACAGCCATTCCATCTTAAAAGAACCACATTTCCTTGAATGTGTCGCTGACCGTTTATTTCCAGTCGATAGCTCGATAACCTGCACGGCGCGTATAACTGGTCACACATACAGCACCGTCAATGCTCGGATTGGCTGCATAGCGTCAGTGAACCTGATCGTATCATTGGCTGGACACCTATCACTCACTGAGTTACAATGAAAAATGGTAAAGAAAACAGTAATATTGGTCTAAGTAATTAGATTAGATGACTGGTGGAGCGGGATGCGGAACAACCAACCCTACAATTGGACAACCTGCTCTACCATCTGAGTCACTGCTACAACACAACTTGAGCTTCTGCCACCCGGAGCTGTGTCTCACCAGTCTTCTGTGAAAAGCAGATTTTGAAATGGGTTCATCAATGGCTGCACCACAATATTGTGACGACTAGCAATCGTTTCCTTCTGGATGGCCTTCTCCTTGCCCTCCTTGGTCTTCACAGCCCGTATAACAGTTCCAGTTGGACAACGTTGCATTTCAGCCTTGGTTGTTTCCTCGCCTGATAAAGTGCAAACAAGGCAGTCAGAGACTGCAATATCCCGTGACACTGCTGAATTCAAAATTTTACCCTGACCTACTTTCATAGGTCAGGGTCATTTAATAAAAGACCCATGATCCAACACGTAACTGTCAGTCAGTCAGTCATTATCGTAACCCGTTTAATCCGCTGACTCGGGTCGCGGGGGAACCGGTGCCTATCCCGGCAGTCTCAGGGCGTGAGGCGGGGGACACTCCGGGCACGACGCCAGTGTACCGCGGAACACGTAACTGATGCATTCTATTTGTCATGAGGTTTTAGAGATGTGTACCTTAAAAGGTATAAAAGTAAAAATGTCACCTTGACCTAATTTTTCAAGGTCGAGGTTGGGATCTAATTTTTCATCCCTTTGCCTCTGAATATAACGGCTTTTGTTTTGTCTTTCTATCTTATCCAGTTCCTAGGATATGTGCAAAAATATCTCAGGATAGAAATTATCTCAGCTAGTGCTTTGATCTCTGGTCTTACTCAGATTGGCCTTCGTCTTTCTATCTTATTTGGTTCTTGAGTGTACAAAAGTTGAAATTTGACTGTGACCTAGTTTTTTCAAGGCCAAGGTCATCACCTCATTTTCATCCCCTTTGATGCCCAAGTAATGTGTTTTTTGTTTCATCTTTCTATCTGGAACGGCTGTGAAGATATTTGGTGGACGAACGGACGGACGGACGGACGGACGGACGGACAGACGGACGGACGAACACACAAGCACTGACAATTACAATACATCTCCTTCGCGGGATGTAAATACCTTTACTTTTACTTTTAACAAGTAGGTTGTATCGTGTGTGTCTGCTTTCTGTCTGGATTTTTAGTAGGATTGCAAGAATTTTATTTGACAGACTTATTTGCCTTGCTGTCTTTGTCATGAGGTAACGTGGAAATAGCTGCTTCAAACTTGCGATAATTACTTGGTAGTGTGCAGCATTTCTAACACTGCAGTGGTTCAAACTCTACCCTTACACAAAAAATGTGACTTATCATGAATAATAGCCAAGGTCACAGTACTTTTATAAATTAAGACAAACACAGAGGTTTACCGTTATTACTGAAAGCATTTGCTTCTTGGACTGAAGGAGGTTCAGAGATGGGCTCAAAAGGCATGACTTCAGAGGTCGTCACTGAAGGACAGAGTAGTAGTGGGTTGATGGTCCTCTTATCAACCGCAAACAAGTCTTTAAATTTCTGGACCTGATGCTCGACAGCTTGATTGGACTCTAAAATAAAAAAGGCATAGTTATGTTTCTGTTGTACTTGTGGAAACCTTGCAAACATGGCTTAACATTGCCCTTCAGCAGTCATTCTTCAGACAACTCACTTGCTCTGGAGAGTGTAGGAGTCTTCAAAGACAGATGAGAAGCTTCTCTCTGGGACTGGGAAGTGTCTGCAGTGGGGTCTGGTGTGCAGGTTGTTACCTTGACAGGAGTGTCAGTCACAACAAAAGGAGACGGTTCGGTGGGCGTGAAGAGACCTGGTATGCTCAGCTCAGATGTGTCAAAGCATCGCGATGCCATCCGAGCCTTCTGGAGTGCTTCTACTTCTGTCAGACTTCCAAAATACACGTGGGTTCTGAACATGTCATTCACTGTTGGACTTTGGGAACTTGTCTGGACCTCATCCCGTGCAGGACGGTTTCTTCTTCTCTTATGAGTAATCTTGACCCGTTCAGTTTTCTCCACCCATGTTTTGGACGATGGGATGGATTCATCTGCGCTACTGTCAAAAGACTCATTTCTGATCTTGCTCTCAGTTGCTACCTGTTGAAATAAAGTACAAAATAGCGCTTAATACTGTGTTATAAAAGTGGTGGATTGCGTAAAATCTTTTTTGGCGAGAACTGACTCAGAAGCACCTGAAAATGTAATGTAAAACATCACATACACATAGGTGTACACCAGGGAGGTTTGTTTTTAACATGAAACCAGAAACCAGATTTTGGTTTTGCATGAAACCAGAAATCACTGCAACTTGACTTACCAGACGATGATGACCCAATCGGTCCATAGACGAGGTGGAAAGGTGGCGATCTAACTGTTTGGACATGTTGACTCCTACTAGCCTTCAAGGAAAACCAATTGGATTTTATATATATTTTACCTTTGGTGTCAAAGGTCTGTGTAGATCAAAAACATCAAAGGCACCCTTCTGCCAAACGGCAGCTTACGGTGGTGGCGACGATCACTAATTCATTCATTTTCCTGACCGCTTCATCCGCTTGCGTGGGTCACGGGAAGCTGGAGCCTATCCCAGCTGGCATAGGTTGTCAGGTAGAGCAAACTCCGGGCATGACGCCAGTGCACCGCAAAGCTACACAGAGACATACAAACACGGTCACACACACTCTCACCTACGGGCAATTTGCAACGGCCAATTAACCTGAAGTGAATGTTTTTGGAAGTGGGAGGAAGCTGGAGAACCCGGAGAGAACCCACACAGACACGGAGAGAATATGCAAACTCCGCACAGAGCGGGACTGAACCAGTCTTTCACAATGAGCCCGATGAATCCTGGCATTGTCATCTTGGAATTTGCTTATGCCACTGGTGAATACAAAATCCACGGATGGAATAACCTGGTCATTTAGTCTATTCAGGCAGCAGCTGACCTCATTCTGTTGCTGAACCCAGACCTGACCAATCCAAATCACAACACTTCCCCCACAGGAGTGTACAGTAGCCACTAAGCATCACTTCATCTGTGTCTCTTCTTGCCTTGATGTGTCCATCATTCTGGAACAGGGTAAATCTGGGCTCATCAGACCACATTAGCTCCTTCCATTGCTCCAGAGTCCAATCTTTATGCTCTTGAGCAAATTGAAGCCTTTTTTCCCAGTTGGCCTCACTGATTAGTGGTTTTCTTAAAGCTACACATCCACTGAGTTTACTTCACGTTGTGCATGAGGAAATGCTCTTATGTTCTGCACTTTCACTATTAAACATAGCGCATCTACTACATCTACTACTGTTTTTCTTCGATTCGATTATATCAAACCTTTAAGTGATCACTGATCATTCAGGATTTAGATAGATATATTAAAAAATCATGAACATTTTCCATACTACAAACAAACAACACACAATACAGTAATAACAATTGTTGGACGCATTGTAGTGTGACAGTAGGCAAGAGTAACATCTCATCTTCAACAACATGAATATGCGGGCAGAGCCTTCAAGGTGCGTCTAATGAGAAGTTTATAAAGGAGATGGCGGCTTGCTCAAGGGCGCCTCGGCAGTGTTTGGGAGGTAAATTGGTACCTCCCACTGACATGGCGGATTTTGCGAAAGACTGTCATCTCACGACAAACTTTAAACCCGTACGATACACATTTCCTCTTTGTTTGGCCCACGTAATTTCCTCGCACTTTTTCTAGTGTCACATTTTATAGCACTAGAACGGTACCTGAGGAGGGACAAAGACAAGAGGAGCACGAGAAAAATCACATGATTATGACACATGAATAGCAAATAAGTACAGTCTCTTCTCCTCTCTTACGTCAGGCCTGAGGTAAGCAGAGCAGCGGCAGCAGACTTATATTTCACAGCTGCCTGAGTCTTCGAAGCCTTGGTCTTCTGGTTAGCATTAAGCTTATGCAACATATTTGTCATTGAACTCACAATTGCTGAGCAAGGGCCTTTCCCCTATGCAAAAAGAACAAACAGTCGACTTACAGGCAGACAGACAGTTCGCCAAATAACGATTTGTGATGAATGGACAGGAACTCAAAGCTGTTAGCATTACCTTTGCATCAATAGCAGTGTTCACTCGGTGGCTTGAAATAGCTCGGGATTGCATTGTTTTCATTTTCTCAACGTGCCTGCATGGTATGAGAACAATTAATTGATAATAATATTAATGGATTCTATTTGTATAGCGTTTAATTCTACGGACTCAAAGCGCCTCACAGTGGTTGCCCTGGGGCAGACTGATGGAAACGTGGCAGCAAATCCACGTCAACAACCTCTCTGACCAACCCCGGAACATTCACACACATTCACACAATAGCGTGTCCCTCACTGGAGGCAAACAGGTTAAAGTGTCTTGCCCAAGGACACAAAGACAGGTGGATGGTAGATACGAACCGCCAACCCTATGATCACTGGATGACCTGCTCTATCATCACTGCTGCATGCACTGTGCAACACAACAGCAAGAAAGCGTGACTGCAAATGTAGAAACCTTTGAGTGGGACATTTCCTGAAGTGCTTTTAACTGAAGTCATGCTTCCAATATTTATGAGTCTATCAAATAACTTTATACCAAACACAGCTGTTACACTTAGCTGTGTCTCACCAGTTTCCTGTGAAGAGCAGGTTTTCAAACGTGTTCATCATTGGCTGCACTGCAATATTGTGATGGCTTGAAATCGTGTCCCTCTGGATGATGGCTTGCTGCGGGCGCTTGTTGGTTGGCCGACATAGCATGTCAGCCTTGGCTGTTTTCGTGCCTGATAAGGTACAAAATACCTTTTTGTTACGATTTTTACTTTCAGCAAGCAAGTTGTGTCATGTGTGTCTGCTTTCTGTATGTCTTTTTAGTAGGATTACATGAATACTAAACCATTTCTGTCACTGAGGCTGATCAGGTCTTACACAGTTGTTAAAACCAGGAGACAATCTCTCAACGAGGAAGGGATCAGTATATCTTCTGGATTTAAAAGACCTGTCCAATGAAAGTTCATCAGTCTCTTGCTGTGTGGTGAGTTGGCTCCTGCAGGATCTCCAGTTTAAAGAATGGATGAAAGGATGAATAAAGGATGAAAGGACATATTGTATCTTTTCATTTTTATACATTCATTCATTTTTTAAGCCTGCTACATCCTCTGTCATGGGTCGTAGTGCTGGAGTCTATCCCAGCTGACCAGGGGCACGAGGCAGGGGACACTCTGGGCACAATGCCAGTATACTGCGGAACCACATATATACACTAAAAACTTCAAGGGGTTTCATCACCCTGCCTACATTCACTATAAATATAGAATGTAAAACTGTAGAATGCAACCAACACAGTACAACTATATATAAAATAACCAGTGTTAAATAGCTAAAGGTAGTGACTCTTCACAACAGCTTTTTGTACTGTATACATTTTCTACATCAATACGTAACAACATTGGAGTGTCTGGGTTGAGCGGACCTCCGGTCCTCAGGTACCCAGATTCACTGACAACACACGACAAAGATGTCATGTTTCAGCAAAGCACAAGGATTATTGAACAGACAGAATGAGATGACTCAGAAACTCTGTCAGAGGGTTCTTGGAGTCCAGACAACAAAGAGCCAAGAGTCCAAACTGTGCCAGGATCTACTAGTCTTTCTGGGAGGCTCTTTTCACCACAATCTTTCCTCCTCCAACAGACTGAATGACCCTGATCTATTGGGTGGTTACCGCCGTCTGGTCTGTTGGTCACAGATGAGAATATCCAGAACCGTAATGATAAGTGATCTGACTCCGTTATGCTAGCGTAACAGTGAATGAGACTTTTAAGTCTAGTCCATCCATCCATCCATCTGTCTGTCCATCTGTCTGTCCATTTGTCCGTCCATCCATCCATCCATCCATCCATCCATCCATCCATTCTTCAGTCACTTGTCTGCCTTGCGGGTCCCGGTGTTGCTGGAGCCTATCCCAGCCGGCTACGGGCAAGATGCTTTGCATCTGCGGTGTACATAGTTGTAATGCATATAAAATGGTTACATGATCAAAAACATGTCTGAGCAAACATCACAATTATTCAACTGGGCTGAAAATAACAGGAGAAAACAAATAGCTGCACAATAACACCTTTATTTTCCTTAAACAGAACAAAAAAACAAATTAACAAACACAAGTGTGTGTGTCTTTGTCTGGTGTTTGTGTGTGAGTGCGTCAGACGTGCTAATGGCTGCAGATTTACTCCT
Organism: Antennarius maculatus; assembly: GCA_013358685.1. NCBI lineage: Eukaryota > Metazoa > Chordata > Actinopteri > Lophiiformes > Antennariidae > Antennarius > Antennarius maculatus. The sequence continues at coordinate 18,449,535 of CM023618.1, read as the reverse complement.
TTTTGTCCTGCAGTTCAAAAAAAGACGTGAAGATTCAGAAAATCACCTCATCATGCTTATACAGGGAAAAAAAAGCAGTTAAACTGAAATTCAATGTTGGAAATATGATGGACTGCAGCCTGAGAGTCAAATGTGTGGTGCAGGTGGATCCAGGTACGACAGGTACATTGTTACACCTGTGACCTCCCTATCAGGAAACCCTCCCTGCTCTGGTATGCGATCAGCTGATCTGATCATGATTCACGCACATTCATCGTTATGTCATTATCCCATGACAAGTAAGGTGTGACGTTCATGCGGCGTAACATTTTGGAAACATGGCAGGGAGGAGGTCCTTCATCAGCAGCCTGTTTACAATCACAGCCAGGGGGATGGGGGGATGTTACTGTAGGTCAAGTGCAATCTCCTCGAAGGCATGATGTAAGATTGCTTCCTTTGGGAGCAACATACTGATTTAACTTTCGTGAACCTGTGTGGGTAGAGGTCAGTCCATACGGGATTCAACCCCTCAGCCTTCCTCCTGGTGTTCAGACAGAAGACGACAGAACTGATGGTGCGTCCTTACACTCGTGTTCTCAAACCAAGGCAGCACTACCTGTCTAGGTGTGGTTGACTGGAAGGAATTAGTCTGTGAAGAGAGGAAACGCAAATCAGGCTGTTGGTATCTCTGATTCTTCTTTAGCTCACGACGTAACTTTTCTGTGGGAATGGTCCACCCTGACTGCGAGAGGAAAAACACTGGAAACACTGCTTGTGTGACCACACAGCACTTTTTAAAGTGAAGACTTCTTCACGTGTTCAGCATAGTTCATCTTGATCTTTGCGGCATGATTTCCCAAGAATGGAGACGCTTCCGTTCACTAAACTTTTTTACACTGCAACCAAACATGATGTTTACTTCGTTTTGCATGCAAAACAGCGAGGGTGATAAAGGATTGGTGACCCACTGACTGCCATCCAATCAGAGGCCAAAGGAGGGGCAAGACTGAAGAAAAAAAACTGTGTCATTTTTTTATTCCGGAAGGTCGCCGGATTGAAGAGACACCTCCTCTAAAGGTTTGGAATCGTCTCTGAGCTATTTTAACTTCGAGAGAAAATATCACTTTCATCCATACGGGTGAAAACAGACATCAAGAAGGATTATTAAGTGGTGACCGTTGGTGTGTTTGTGGGACACGTGTGTCTAGTAACCAAGGAATCATCTGTCCTCCGTCGTGGCAACATGGCCAAAAAGTTTCTGGCATTCATTCCTAGTAAGCTCACACCTGACATGACTCACTACACCTCACATTCATGTCACGGTAACAACCAAACATTGACGGACGTGACATTGTCTCTCTTTCTATCAGTGCTCTTGGGTCAAATCTATACTGAGACTCTGGAAGCTACTGTTGGAGCCCCAGTGATGATCCCCTGTTTGCTGCCAAAGCTAACGAACCTCACCTGGTTTTACTGGAAAGAGTCTGACATACCAATATACCACTATAATGTTACCCAAGCAAAAATAATGCATTCCAGCTATGAGAACAGAATTGAAGTCTTCAAGGATGAGTTCAGCTTCGGAAACATTTCAATGATACTTCTCGATGTTGGAGTTGGAGATGACCAGAAGAACTTCACTGCTGTTGCTAAGTTTGATCAGCATGGAATACCCATTTCTCGTCGTGAATGGTGCACAAGGAGGCTGCAGGTTTCAGGTGAGTGCAGCTGACCTTTGTAAAACCCTCCTGACATCTCACTCAGGTTTGTCTCCCCATTTCTTCTCACAGCTCCCTACAGCGATCCAGAGCTGACGTTAAACAAAACACAGATGTTGGCAACTTGCACTACAAAAGGTGGATATCCGCAATCGAGGATGTCATGGAAATTCGTGAACAAGTCCAGCGCTGCAGAGCAGGACCTGAAGAATGAGATATCCCAGAAGCAGGATCCCACAACTCAAACCTACACCATGAGCAGCTCTGTCAGAGTGGGGGGGTTACAGTCTGTCATCTGCTTCGTCTACGACCCTCATTCCAAAAAGGAGAAGAATACAACCCTCAACATTACAGGTGAGCAGCAGCCTCTTTGTTTTAGACCTCTCTACAAACCTCAGGGCTAATGTGAAAAGTGATGTAGCTATCATATTAGCATATATTAGTTAAAAGATTGAACAAATCTGAACCCTTTCAGGATTAAAGCTGAGATGGACATCCTTCTTGTTTCACCGGTGACCTGCCTCAGGTGTTCAGTGCAAAAGGACTTGTTGTTTGTGGCGAACCAGAACGTCTAATAACTTTCTCTTTCCTTTCTCCACAGTCACAGAGGAAATCCATGATGCCACTGGACTTTGTATTGGTCTAGTATTTGGTGCTTTTTCGGAAATTGTTTTAATAATTTTATTGGTAATTGTCTGCTGTTATCAACGAAGAGCACGTGAGTAATTTTGGTTTTTGTTCTTTTCTATACAGCAGCGCAAACTTATGTTAAAGAATGAGTTCAAGGACAGAACAAAATCTTGATGGAGTATGAATAGAAACATTCATTCATTCATTTTCAATCACTAATCGTCTCATCGTCAGTCCATTTTCCAAATCCGGGCTGTGGGTTTATGCTAAAGCCTTTCCCAGCTGACATTGTGTGGGAGGCGGGGTACACCCTGGATTAGTTGCCAGCTTATTGCAGGGACACACAGACGGACACCCATTCTTGTTCACATTGACACCAATGCTCAGTTAACAGTTAACAAGTTGTTGAAATTGGATTTTTTTGTGGTACATAGAATCTAGAGGATCTGGAGAATATTTTATGGAGATGGAACTCAGGACTCGCACACCACTGAAGAGGAGATCAGAGTAACTACTAACCACTGTGCTGCCGTATTGCCTGGAAAGGGCGCAGCTGCACCACTGGCGTGTTCCATGGATTCATGACTTTGTGTGTTCTGTAGTTCTGATTGGGTTCAGTCCCAATCCCTCATCTGTTAACTGATTTACGCTTGTAGAAATAAAAGGATGATCCATTGCTTTAGTGTGAGTTCTGGTGTAATTAAACTGGTCCAATTCAATATTTTGCATGGGAATGGTTGATGTGCATGTTTCCCTGTGAGGGTCAAAGGGAGCTGGAGCCTATCAGCTGGCTTAGGACGTGAAGTGGGGGGAACTCCAGGCGTAACGCCAGTGCACTACGGAGCTACACAGAGACAGACAAACACGCACACACACACCTGCGGCCAATTTGGGACCGGCCAATTAACCTGAAGCGGTTTCAGTCCTTTGTTATTCTCTTCAATAAAGAGGTATAATCACAACTCCTGAAAGTAAATGCTGTCGTATATTCAACATTCTAAAAGAGAACCTACAAGCCTTTGCAATTTCTCATCAATGGGAAACTCAAATCCTAAAACCCACACATCCTATTGAACGGTGTCTTTCCTGCCACATTCCACACTCTTCCAACAAGTTTCATGGAAATCTGCCATATAATAAACAAATGTTTGGGAAATCCAAACCGGTGAAATCTGACTCGAGCAAAGATGCCCCCCCCCCAAAAAAAACCCCTCATCGATACAAAATCTTTCAATTTCAAGGTCGCCACCTCTTGGTTGAAAAAAGCATCTGCAAGTCATGACCTGCTTTTATCGGGAGAGAGCTGGAATAATTTGATTCTGGTGCTACTATTCCACATGACTGCAGTTGTAACTCTTATATTTAACAAAATACAAAATATAAATCCAAAGAATGGACTGAGCAGGATATCAGTGACATTTCTGGAAACCTCTGCAGAACAAAAACACAACACTTTATTTAAAACTTTATTTTGCAGCGGATCCATTTTTTTTATCATCTAAAGGGTTCAGACAATAAACACACACCGATGAAATAACACCTTTGTGTTTGTTTTGGCTAAACACTCCACTGGACCACTGCTGTGAACATGCAAAAATTGTGTTCAGCGTAAATCTAAATATCACCACCAATGCCCAGAGATTGATTCAGTCAACACTGATCCTAAATAAAATTCAAAACAGTCCAGAGCAAAGATGACTTAATACAAAAGCTGATTGTATTACAATTACAATACAATCAGATTCAAATTTCAGAGAAAGCAGCAAGTTCCCAGATTCTTCTTAGAGTATGTAAAACGTTTTCATTAAGATCTACAAGTTCACTAGTTCTCCTGAACTAGGATTGTTCAGTAGGACTGGCACTCGCCCCCTTTGCCCCCCCCCACCCCCCACCCATCGGTGAACTCGTCAGCAGTACAGCAGGCGAGAAGGGTAGTTGACATAACAGCAGAACTCGTTGGACAGGTTTCTGTTGTGCTTTGGTCGAAATGAACATATGTTGACACCCAGGAGCTCCTTGGCGAGATCTTCCATGATGGCTCCTGTGGAACAGATGTGACAGGAAGTCAGCAGAAGAGCTGGATCAGTCAGTTCAGTTCCAGCAGGAGCTCAAGCCTCTGAACGTGAGGTCACGTCTGACCGCCTCCTCTTACCTGTACAGAGCAGCACTTTCCCTTTGCTCAGGTACTTGATAGTTTGGGCCACTTTCCTCAGACAAGCCTCCGACAGGTACGGAGGGTCGGCCAGGACCACGTCGAAGCTCCGGGGAGCCACGTGTGGCTCGAGAGACAGCGGCTCGTTGTAGTCGTAGAAGAAAAAGTCATCAGCGTAAATGGAGAAACGGCGGTCATACTCGAACACTGCGGCGGCTACCCGATCCGAGCCAACAACCACACCCTGCTTCAGCTTCTGGTAGACGCTAGGAGCGCTCAAACACGCTATCCTGGGTCACACAGGTGAGAAATATCACGTTACGGTTCTGGTTCAGTCCTCCAGAATCAGAACTTCCTGCTTTCACCATGCAGGAACTTCTCTAATATGTGTGCGTGTGTGTGTGTTGGTTTTACCTGCCTCCCTCTCCAGCTTCATGTACCACCTCCTCTGCTAACCGGGTAGCCGTCTCATCGCTGTACCAGAACTGGCTCATCCGCTGTCAGAAACACAATGCATTATGGGGATGCTGCTGACGCTCCTGAGAGAGGAGCTGAATAAAAGTCAAACTATCTGCTCAGCATTTCTGCCACATCGTGACTGGAGGACGTATCAGGGGTGTCAAACTCATTTTCACCGAGGGTCACTTCAGCATAATGGCTGTCCTCAAAGGGTCAGATGTAACTTATAAAATGGAACTAAATGGAACTTAATGTAATGTAAAATAAATGTAACTAATTCTGAATGTTAAATAACTGAATTTATTAGTTATACAAGTATCAAACATTACAGTTGCATAGAAAAACTATGTTAGCTTACATAACATAAATCCTTTTAATTTCTCAGGTTATTAAACCCACATAAACCCATTATGTGGCTCAGCGGTAGAGCGGGTGGTGGAGTGGTTCCTCCAATGTTCCAAGATCGGCTCACCTCTGGAGCACTGCCGAGGTGCAATTGAGCAAGGCACCGTCCCCATCACAAGTTGCTCATTTGGGGCGCACTCTCCGCTCCACTTCCCATTGCATGCTTATAGGCCCCCTTGTGTGTGGTTTTGTGTATTACAGGGGCATGTACACAATAATATGCATGTGTGTGATTGAATAACATACTACAGTGTGCGTTCTAATTTCCCTTCGGGGATTATAACAGTATATATACATCTATAAACAAACTCCATCAATCAAGGATCAAACTATCCAAGTGAATAAATAAAAATAACTTCAAAAACAAGTTCGACATTAACTTTGTTTTGTGTCAAAATTGAAATACGCTTAATTACAGCATTGTGGGAAATGTGGTTCTTGGTCAAAGAATGCTTTTGACCTGTTAATTTTTAGATATTGACCTTTTATGATGTGGCGGGCAACATTTGGCCCCCGGGCCCTGTGCATTAGACTCACCCAGTCCTCTTCCACGGCTCCTACAGCTAACTGGTCCTGCTGGATGGAGCAGAAGTTCTCGCGGGCCTCGTCGTAAAACTCCTGCAGGGCGGCCAGAGTGTGGGCCGACAGCCGGGGGATGTCGTCGTCGCTGTCGTTCATAACTGAGAAGACTAATAATTTACACAAATGTTACTGATCCAGTCTCAAGCGGTTCATATCAAATCAGGAGAATAATAATCGGTGTGAAATTTACGCTATTTGCCTTCTTTCCATTTTCCTTTTTTAAAGCAGGTTTTATAACATATGTAAATTGAATGTTTAACAACAACAACAACAACAACAACACACATATATCTCTATGTTCTGTGCTCATATTTACTATAAATACATGCAGTCCTACTGTAAATCCTGCAGGTGCGTCACTGACATGCTTCAGGCTCGCACACATTTTATTACCCCAAGATTGACTTTTTTTGTTCAAGTTCATCATCGATCTTTGTGAGGCTTCACCAACGGGTGGAATATGTTGACGAGAAGAAGAAGAAGAAGAAGAAAAAAAAAAAGAACTACAAAAAACACTGCGTTACCTGACGTGTTTATTTAATTCCTGTCAACATTGTCCCCGGATTTAATCCGATGAGAAATGAAACTGAAAATGATTTCGACCGATGAGGAAATAATTCTAGCCAGCTGATGTGGAACGCACCTGATCAGAAGCAGGTCAGTGTGAACGGTGGAATCGATTCCGAGCCGAAACGGGGTGTTCTCCCGCAGTGGAACACCGTCTGACGCTCCGGTGGAACCTGTTCTAGATTTGCCCCCGGAGGGTGAAGAGTCTTCAAGTCTGCATCTTCCCGATGGCAACCGTAGAGAAAAGTCCAGTTTCGACCTTCTTTGCGGTCTGTGGTTTCCCATAATTCATAGCGCATTAGTGCCCCTCATGGTGCACAGGGAAAATGACCCCCCTCCCTCCACCCCCGCGAGGCGATATCATTCGTTATCACAATCATACCATAAAAGGAAACAGACGCTCACTATGAACATCATCCCTTCGGTTTCAATGAACCTGTTATCTGCACTACTTCCAGTCCAACATCACTTTTCCGTTAAATGTTTTGTTTTTCTAACGCCACCACTGTGGCGCATCTTTTCGTTTGGGTCATTGTCATTGTTATGCCAGATTTTACGACGTAGAGCCGTAAATGAAGTCTCAGACTTCAACTGTGTATGTTGCTAGGCGACAGGAGCGACACTGCGATGACCCGCCCCACTACACCTCTGATTGGTTAACCTGACGAACTCTACAAGTTAATGTCGTGTCAGGTTAACCTATCAGATGCGAAGTGGGGCGGGCCATTACGATACTGCTACACCTTTGATTGGTTAACTTGTCGATGACGTATAACACGCAGAGCTCGCTTTTGAGAGACCAGAAAATTCGAGATTTTTTCAGAGCAAACGGACCAGAACCTAAAACAAACGAACTAACAAACTGTACGACTGACTACGTCCTCGAGAAATAACAATAATGACATGGTAAAAAAAAAAAAAGTGATTTACTGAGACTTTTCCTTTCGGCTTTTCCCTTCAGGGGTCGCCACAGCGAATCAGTTGCCTCCATCTAACCCCGTCTTATGCATCTTCTAGATATATTTGTTTACACTAAAATTATCAAGTTTAAAAAAACGCACGAAACGTTTCAGTTCACATTTAATGGGTTTAAAAAGTGGCTTTCTGAAATCATGTTCTAATTTTTGGTATTCTTCAACTTTAAAATTACCACTGCCAGTCATAAACATTATGATCGGTAACTTTACCACTGAAGTAGAGATGTTAGAGCAAACACGAATGAGAAGGAAAAGGCAGAGGCCACACATTTTATACAATAAGTTTATGTACACTTTTACACTTCATTAACAAAACAGCCATTCTACAATAACCAGAATAGTGCTCTGAACGGGGCTTCAGCAAGTGGCTCTGCTCCTTTTATTTGGTTTGTTATTGCTGTCCTTGAACTTAGTTTTTAATCCAGTGTGTTGAAGAGTGACAGAATGAGTGTGCTGCTGTAGAAAAATACGCCTGAAACCAACCAGCCGAACATCAAGAGGCCCCGTCCTTCAGGGCGGAGGGAGATATCGGACTACAATCCATGCCGAGAAAGAAAAACTACAAAACAAAACAAGTTGCTCCCTCTTCTTGCCATCTACAGGCGTAGAAAATCTTTCAGTCTTTGAACATACACCCGTCCTGGTTTCTGATTCAACATTATTTATTTATATATGTACACATCCTTTAGAGAAACAATTTGATTTTGGTTTTCTCTCGCTGCCAACGAACAAACAAACGCCCTTCCTTGTCACAGCAGCTGCTTTGCATGTGTGTTTGTGGTTTTTTTTGACCTGCTGTTAGCAAATGACAGGCACAGTCGTCGCTTGTTGTCAAATGATGCATGACAATCGACACGCACAAACTAAACAATCAACAAACCAAAGGCACTCTGGAAAGGATCGTGTGTATGTGTGTGTGTGTGTGTGTTGGTGAAAGAGTACAAACTGTTAAAATGAAGTGTGTTTGCATGTGCATCAAGGAGGCGGCCTTACAAACCCTACTATGGCAACACCAGCACAAACCCAACTCTGCAGCTGATTGGCTCGGCATAAAGACGCTGTTTCTCACACACTAAAAGTTTTTTTTCTGGTTGTGAGTTACTATATTTACTGTGATTTTTTTTGGCATAAACAATCATGGTCAGGCGAAACCAAGCAGATGCAAGATGGGATGGAGGCAGGAGGAGACAGTTACCATGGTATCATAAAAACATGGGCTCTCTAATATCTTCAGTTGCTGAAAAAAAAAACTTCTTCACAATCTGTTTAACTCTGTCACTGTGTGTGTGTGTGAGTGTGCTCTCGTAGCTCTGAAATCTCGCGATCTGTCGGTAGCCACGCTATTGACATGAGCTGCTACTTCATCTGCGCTCCATCGTATCAGTCCACAGGGCAGGCTCCCCCGACCGAGTCCATCTGCTCTGCAGCTCTGTCTCCGTGGTTACGTGATCGCCATCAAGTCAACCACTCTGGAGGGGTGGGGCTAGTCTGGTAAGGGATGGGAATAAAAATTTTTAAAACTGGAGGAAATGAAAACACAGTACAAATTCAGTCGTGGGATGGATTCCCCAGCAGGCAGAGAGACAGAGTTCCTCAGACGCGTCGAGGCGTCTCCTCTACCCAGAGTTCTTTGGGGGAAATCAAGGAGGCCTTTGACTGGTTGCTTTGCAAAACAAAGAAATGAGGCCATGTCAGTTTCCAGTGGTTATTTCACACAGAGCAGGCCACCCACGTTGGCCACAAACTCCTCGAGGCTCTTGAGGAAGGCGACCTTCTGTTTGCGGTCCATAGTGGGCGGCGTGCTGCTGGCCGTCAGCTTGTTGAAGGCGTCGGCCAGCCGCTGGTAGATGACAGCGTCCCTCTGAGACGAGAGCAGAGTCTCCACCAGCTCTGAGTACTCCGCCTGACGGAGAGGAGAAACCAACACACACACACACACACACACACACACACACACACACACACACACACACACACACACACACACACACACACACACACACACACACACACACACACACACACACAAAAGGCTTTAAGGTTTGAACAGATTTGTCCACTAGAGGGCACTCCAGTCAATTTTCTGTAGCGTTCACACAACTCATGAACCTTAAAATATTATAATAATGAAAACATTATTAAAAACTATCATTACAGTTGAGCATGACAAGAAAAAAACACCATAAAGCTTATTGAGAGAAAAAGATCAAATGTCAAACACACACACACACAAAATTTCAGTTTGCCACTGAATTCATGTGCTGGCTAAGATGTGTTGTGACACTATGACCGACAGAGGGCAGGCTTCACTAAAAATGAACTCATTCACACAAACATGTTTTATATGAGAGAAACAGAGACAAACACAGAGAGAGAAAGAGAGACACTCAGATCGTCTGCTCTGGCTACTGAAACTCTTTATCGACGGTGTGTCCAGTCGTCGTCCTTCATGTTCACTCACCTGATGCAGACACACCAGTGTGTAGAGAGCCTCTCCGGCCGCCACCGTCATCTCTGTGTTGTGTTTCTGCAGGACCAGCATGTCAAACACCAACTGGGTGCACAGACAGAGCAGAGCGATGAGGAACATTTAGACTTTCGCATGTGAACAACACTTTTGTGCTTCTTTGAGGGTTCATGGATAGTGAAATCTCTACCTTGAGGAAGTGACGTGTGGCGATGAAGAGGGGCGTGTCCTTCTCCTGGTTTTTTGCACACTGCTCAGCCAGGGGCGATAAAGCTTCCAAACACAGCTGGCTGATCTCTGAACTCATCCTGAACATGGGCGTTAAGGAGTGCAAATTGAAACCACTCGCTTTTTTTCTGTCTTCCACAGATGGTGAGAAATTCTCCTTTGCTTCAGCCACATTTTGAAAATGCAGCTTATCAAAATATCTTTAGAAAAAAAAGAATTTTTCCATAAAATACTGAGAATACAATCTCTGAAGCAAACGTGTCTGTACAGTAATTTAAAATCAGTTCAAAAATGGAATAGAAGTTGACAAAAAAGGTGACATTCAAAAGAAAGCGCTGCAGGAAGAGGATACGAGGTCATTCCCAGCTCCAGGGAGAACATGAGGCTCTTGAAGAGGTCCTCCGGCAGCTGTGGGATCTTCTCTGGAAAGATCTCGCAAATGAAGGTGATGAGCTTGTAATACTGGTTGCACAGGGAGGGGAACTGGAACACACCAGAGACAAAACCATCATCAGTCCAACCAATGTTCTGTCACGCCAGACCCGGCAAACAAATGGTCGCGGCCGAGCAGGTTCACCTTCAGTAGGTCCTGAGACATGAGTGGAAGAACGATGTTGACTCCGTAAAGAACCACGTCTGCTGCCGATACCGTCCGGCTAGACGCCGACGTTCCCTGTTCTTGGTTTCTGAAGACGTCGTCTAGAACACAGCGGGCATGAGAAAACGTCATTCTGACTGGTCGTTAAAACGCTCAAAGAGGTGACCGCGCCGCTCGTCTCACCCGTGTCGCTGAAGTCGATGAACTCTTTGGAGAGCAGGTTGGTGAGCAGCTCCATGATGAGCAGTAGGTCCTGGTACTGGTCTTCCTCCGCGGTGGCGTCGTTCCGCTTCCTGCTTTGGTTGTTTTTGGAGTAGACCTGCAGCAGCGTCAGACACGCCTCGTACAGCTTCATGGATTTAGTCTGGATGAGGAGAGGTTTGATCACAATCTGATAGATACAAGGACAAAGACGCGTCGACGGTCCGAGGAATGTCGAGAATCAGCAGCAAATCATCAGGATGGGTTCGTCACTCACCTCTCCCAGGTAGCAGATTTGCTTGTGAGCCACTTCCACAAACACCTCGATGATGAGGTTGATGGTTTCGGGCGTGTTGCTGTAAACCTAAGCAACGCAAGAAGGGACGAAACGTGAATGAGTGAAAAGAAGCTTCAAGATGTCGTCGGTTCATCAGGTCAGATTGATCCTTGTCATTTCTATCATTCTAGACATGACTCTTTGGTTCGACCTGCTCTCACCTCCATCAGGCCGATGCAGCTGGACAGGAAGTCCATGAGGAAGGAGAAGAGCGAGGCCACGTTGTCGATCTGCGTCGCCTCTGCGATACCGCACAGCGCCTCTAACGTCGCCACGATTTCCTGTTTGACGGCTTCCTCCTGGCTGATCTGAGCAAAGTTCTCCTGGTTGATGAGGTTGAGGAAACGCTGCTGTAGGGGCTGAAACACCTGGACAGAGAGAGAGGAAGGGAGAGGGGGGTTGTGATCTAAGAGCATAAAGGAAGCTTTGCCTCATGATTATTTTATGTTTCTTTAATTGCGTCTAGATTTATGGTGGGACCTGCAGCGAGAGGGACTGCTCTAAGAGGGGTTACCTGGGTATTAGTCCCTTTAATTTTCCTCCTCGTGTCCTGTAGGGAAAAGGACACCGAGGTACCCAACAGGAAGTGATCTGCTGGTGTTTATAATGAATGACGAGGAACTCAGGGGTGTAATGAAGCTGTGTTGGGTCTCTCTCCTCTTCCTCCCACACATCCACCCCAGTTCAGACGAAGCAGCTGAAGGAGCCAGCAGCTGCCGTCTCACTCACCACCCCTTGCCGTAATTACAGTGGAGTCGTCGTGGCTTTGCGCCCCCATTTACTGCTGTCAGCCTATTAAGACCTAGGCCCCCCAGGATCGCAAAAAGGATCATGTTATCCACAGCGGGAAACAGGCGATTTTATTAACATGGTTGTGATCGTCACCTCCATCAGTTCTAGGGGCTGGGCTCCATATCGCCCCCCTCCCATCTGCATGTCTGGGGAGGGACGAGCAAACACCTTGAACCTCGTGAACCGGAGGCGACAGGTGGATGCTGGGAGATCTGATCAGAAATACGGATGTGGGGCGGTGGGGGCGTTGACAGGTCGGGTGGGAGACGGGACATTTCTGCAGCGCAAATAGACCACCAATCTGGGGTGGGGGGCGGGCGCGTGTTTGACGTATGTCGCTGTGGAAAGATCTGAGCAGGACTGAAAAGTTGTTCTTTCAGTCAAAGACGTTCTGTTGTTGGTCAATAATTGATTGTTTTTGTAAATCTAGGATTACATCAGATTAGATTAGATTAGGTAGGTAGATAAACTGTGATAGATACCTCAGCCCAGTACTGCTGCTTGGTGTCAGAGTCCATGTGGGCGAAGCCCCCCAGCACCAGAGCCTTCATCAGAGAGCGCTGCAGGGAGCTGGACAGCAGGTGGAGGGGGGGGCTGCGTCTGGCGAACTGCTTCGCCAGGTTCCACCAACTCTCACACTGAACGACGATGTTCGCCCTGAGCACACGGGGGGAGGGGGGTGGGGGCATTAGAGACGTGGCTGGTTCTTTATTCTAACAGGGGTGGGGGGGGCTCCCGCTGCTGACTCACCTCTCCCGCTTCTCCACCAGCGTCACCAGCAGCTCCACCGTGTCGTTGGCCAGCTCCGGCTCCGAGCTCCACACAGACAGGTTGTTGATCACCTTCTCCAGGAGATATCCCACAATCCACTGGGCCCCCTCTGTCTCTGCACCGAACGCTGTGTTGAGGGGGATGCTGATCTGATAAAAGACAAAGACGGGGATGAGGCGGGGCTCTATGACGGACCGGCGTAGCGCGTGAACGCGAGGCGTTCTCCGGGGCGTCGCACCTGCTCGTACAGCTTCTCGTCCACCAGCAGATAGGTCTTGGCCCAGCGCCTGAGGAACCACACGATGTCCTTCCCCATCTGTGGACTGAGCAGCTCCGTCAGGCTCGCTCTGGTCGCCCGGGACTCCACCTCAGACGTCCGCAGCACTGCCGACAGCAACCTGCCACGGAAAAACCTCATTTCACCACCAGAGCATCCGGAGGCGGCTGATTTACCAAACCGAGGGTTTAATCTCAAGAACTACGTGTGAGCAAAGGAAGCCCACTTCACCACGCTGACATTTACAGGGGGGGAGGGGGTCAGATCGCCACGAGGAAACCTGACTCCATCCGACTCTCTGCAGGCCTGTGTCACCGCTGTCAACCCCTCACACCCACACACACACACATCCCATGGAATGAACGCTGCAGGACACATCGCTCAGTGACCTTGAACAGAAAAATGTTACCAGCTCGCATCTCTTGTCGTCACCGCGTTTAACAGAAGTAGCCCCTGAAAAATAAAACCGTTACCACGGAGAATCTGGGGCTTCCTGCCAGAAAGTCTTCGGCACTAAAATCTTCCTCGTGAGTTTAGGGCTATTTTAACTCCACTCATAATCCTTTCTTAAATCGAACCAAACGACTGGATGAAAATTCCCGTCTTTAACCTCCTCTCTGACTTCATCAGTCTATTCTACGTTCATCAGTGCCTCCAGCGGCGGCTGCAGGGTAGCAACTAGCAAAAAAAAAAAAAAAATTAAATGACACTACCAAAATTGGCTAATTATGGTCTATCAAAAATCCCAGTGACATGACTAAAAACTCCTCTGGTTGAGACCATTTCCTGCCCAGTGGACTCTTTTATGGTCAAGCTTCTGGGGGTGTTGTGACCATAAATCCGGGTGAGTGTGGGAGCTGTTTGGACGAGACGTCATTTTCCAGCAGTCTGAGGTAACGCGTCACTCTTTTAACACGTTTAATAACAGTTTTCCAAGGTTAAATTATAAAAACTGGTGACTGGGTAACGGATAACCCGCTGCTAGAAGACAGCGGATCGCAGGACTTTGTTTATTCTTCATTCCTGTTTCTTTTTGCACTTCACCACAAAGCCGTCACAAAAATGCCTCCAGGGACAATGGTCGAATATTTTTTAACTACGGAACCTTAAATATTTCCAAATCAACTGCTAAACCCACAAATAGCGCTACCTGATGACGGAGTCGGTGCGGTTGCAGCCCGGTATGGATGAAGCCTTCTCTCCCGGTGAGCCGAGGATCTGCAGCGTGGTGTTGATGTCCACCTCTGTGGAGTGTTTGATGGAGAACTCCATCACCTCTGAGGGAATGAGCGGTGTTTCACCCTGAGCGTCGTCTGCTAGTAAATACCCTGGAGAACGGACAGAGTGAGACCTCTCAACATGACGGATCACCGGTTCGTCTGAAATTTAACAGGATCTGAAACTGAAAACTGATCAGCTGCTTTTTCTCAAGAAAATAAATCTTTTTAAAAAAATGTCTCTTATTCCAGTAAAAATAAATATCACCATAAACTTTCAAAACGAACAAAAACAAAACATGAATTTCCTCATTACTGGGCGGTAAATTAACAGCGAGGTCTGCCGACCGGCTTCGCCTGTCTTTAATGATGCTGATTCAGACGTTTCATTAAACAAAGCCACAGATTTGGGCGGAGATCGACTCTTCTGTCTTGTTTAAAAATAAAGTGGAATAAACTGCACTGGAAAAGTCATTTGCGAGAACTATAAACGGGCGTCGCTCCGGCCGTCGGCGCCGTGTTTGCATCGGTTCTGAAACCCAGTCAGAGAGAACCTACCAAGTATTTACAGGAAGTAGCTCCACCTTAGTGAAGCCAGACAGCATTGCTTAAAAGATCTAAAGGGTAAACGGCGTATAACATCATCATATACACATATATTTCTTTGGACCTCATTACACTTGATAGAGCGTCTAGTTTAAGTAAACCTCCTTCTTGCAGGTGCAACAATTCATTTTAATTCACACAGTTAAAAAGCACTGAACTCTTACAACGACACCATGAGGTAATAAACGTCACACCTGATTCATCAGCGGGGCGCGACTGCACTCACCTGAGACCAGTATGAGCCAATGTATGTCCTCGTAGAGGTCGTCCAGAACCTTCCGGTCCACCGAGCCGAGGTCGGACGAGGCCATCAGGTGCTGCTGGGTCCGCTGGAGCTGCCCGTGCAGCCGTGTCACCCGGTCCTCCAGCAGGCTGCGGGACGGGGTCACATGACAGTCGTCACACACAAAGGAAACACAAGCCCTGGGTTTTGTTTACTGGCGACGGCGTTCACCTGGTGAGGAGGGGGATGCAGTGGTCGGCGGCCACCCGCCCCAGCATGCCAATGCTGGACAGCTGGTCGGAGAACAGCTCTCTGTCGTCCTCCTGCAGCTCGTTGATTTCGTCCTCGTCGTGAGACGTGATGCCATTCAGCGACTGAGCAGTTTGTGACAGAGAAGCTAACAAGTTAACAACAAGCGGACGCTGCTTATAAAAGTAGGTGGGGACGCAGTCTCACCAGGTTGCGGGTGCCGTCGGGAGCGGCCAGGTGACACTGGATGTATGAGTTGAAGACCTGCACTGCCGGCTGTACGAAGCAGCCGCGAGGGAAATGCTCCTCGTCCTGGACGAGCGTTAACCACGACTCCAGCAGCTTGTCGTAGGCCTCCATGTAAACCATGTCGTCTTTATCCAGCTGCGAACAGAAGGGAGCGCTATTTATGTCTGACAATGTACAAAAAGCACCGACAGACAATTACTTACCACCTCCTCTAGGGCCGCGCTGCGCCCGAACGAGCAGGTGAGCAACGTGAGGCAGTTGATGAAGGAGGTGAAGAGGTCGCTGGGCAGGGCCGTTAGAGTACTTCGGGGAAACATGGTGATCAGATTGGAGATGATATTGGAGATGCCCACTGCCTCCGAGTCCTCGATCTCAATCCTGGGAATGCAGACAATAAAACGTGATATAAAGATCAAATCCGACCGCTTCACGGTTCTGATATAAATAAACACTCCAGATAGTTCAAGCAGTGACAGCACAAAACGAACGCTGGTGGGGAAAATCAGGAAGAGGAATAAAAAGTCAGTCAGTGTGCAAAGAGCTACAAAAACTCTGGGACGATTGGATTTAAAAAAAACACGATCAGAGGCTGGAAATTGATTTCCTTCTCAGGTCAGAAGAGGTTAAGAGCCTCCAAACGGCCTCTTTTTTCCATTTTCAATTCCAACCTGTGTGTTTTGGCCTGATAGACGACTCTTTCCACTCGAGGGCGACGCTGAGGTTGAGGCTCAATTGGGGTCATTTTCCAGTTTACCCGCAGATGACCGAGGTTTGGAAACAGGCGTGAAAATCGATCCTTAACCAAAACTCTGAGGCAACTTGACCTCTGAGTAGTTTTTCCACAGCTGCATCTGAACTCAGCTCTCGTGGTATTCCTGCCTCATACAGACGAGATGATGGAACGATTGTGAATTCAACCGCTTCACATCGTACCGTGAAGCTGATGGCGACAGATTTGGACACATAAAAGTGGCGTGAAATGTGGATTCTAAAAAATCTGGACAAACCGAGCCTCAGTATATCCGTCGTCGATGCGAGGAGGCGTTCAAAGATAAGGGGAAATACAACGACTGAATACAGAGGAGTTAAATTTAACGAAGAGGACTTATTAGTTTGATAATATTAGACGTCTGCAGTCTGTGGTTGTATCAGCATGAAACACTTGGCTATGCTAATACGCTAATATGCCGATGGTCACAAGGAATTATTTCCAGTAGCAGTCCTACCCAAAAAAAATTCTACTCCACGATTCGCATAAGTTGAAAATATACAAAGAAATTTGAACACACAAGAGGAAGATGAGATAAAAAAGAAACACGGTAGGGAAAAACAATTCGCGTGAACAATAAAAACCAAGAACAGAATCAGTCGGAACCAGCGGGGGCCGAACGTTCTTGTCGTTCGTCCAGGGAATGTTTAAAATTGAAAACACACTTTGGCAGTGGCGTGCGTGTTAGCTGCAGCGCTGCAGGAGACCACGTCCTCCCATGAACACACAACATGCACATGTTTAATGAGGAGCCTTTAAATCTGCAGGTTTGGAAACAACAGCTGTGCCCCTCCTTTTTTTTTCTGATTTTGTCGACATGTTGAAACGATATAGTTTGTGAGTTCATGCCCCTAGAAGGTGAAGTCGGTTTGATGATAAACTAAAAGTGTAAAAGTGCCAGCACCTAAAGACAGACACTGGTCCTCCAGGTTTCTGCCATCGCTAAATAAACCCTGACTTTGTCTTGAAGGGACACACCTCTGGCCAGGCGGCCCGTGAGAGGCCGAGCTAACCGCTATCAGATGGAGCTAAATTGCGAGCAGAACTGTTCAATCATTGTAGATCGGCCGTCCCTCTCCACATGGCTTTCCGATGAGGCAATTGGAAAAAAGCTCCAAGAATAGGTGATTACAGACGGAGCAGGAGAGGAGGGAAGGGAGCAGGAGGGAGGGAGAGAGAGAGAAACCCGTATTCGAGTCACGTGGTACGACAGCGAGCATGTGTGTGACTGGAAGTGTTCGTCTCCAGGTTATTTATATATGCCGCCCCTTAATTCACATTAGAAGCGATTCGACAAACACAAACACCCCCACTTCTTAAAAACCTCGGATCTATTTTCTGCCATGTTGAACTCCTACATGTTAAGTAGTCCTTAAACAAATCAACAATGTGATATAAATACAGATAAAAATGTCAGCTAATGGATGACATAAATTTAAGAACGACCTAAGGTCGGTCGGAGGACAGAAAGGTTCTCTCTATTGTTGTGATATTTTTATTTATTTATTTTTTATTAGCACAAAAAAAATTAAAGGCGCTGGACGGATAATAAAATCTCAATGCAGTTAAGGTTAGAAGTCCTCTTGGTGACTCTGAAGCTATTAGTGAAATTTACTTCAAGAATACTTACAATTAAAGTATATTTTTCTGAAATTCTTAATTCAATATGAAGTCATATAAAAGAATCTGATATAAAAGCAGAGTTAAGTTCAGATCCTGAGGCTGGCTGAGGGTTCAGATACACCTGAGTGAAGCTCTTTGTTGTCCCAGTGTTTGGGACAAAACGCTGGGACAACACAGCGACGTTGTCCCAGCGCAGCGACATTAACAAAATTCAGAAAATATGTCTGATTTCATTGAATATATCTCAAAATGGATCAGATTAGATGGTGGGAGAATAACGTCCACACAGATTGATTGAATTCTAATCTCTAGAGATTACCGACCAAAAACAAAAACTTTTGAGGACATGTTTTATTCTCTGCTTCAGATTGATTTTTATGAAGTCACAGAGATTTAATAAAGGAAATCTGTTGATAATCTTTTAAATATAGATGGAAAAAAGTATGGTTTGTGTTTTATATCATAATACGATGAATATTTCTGTGTGGTTGACTGAAACGTCTGAAGACCTCACCTCAAACACAGTGTGAGACATCTTATTTTATTCTCAGATGTTTTATCATCCAAATAAAGAAATCAGCAGGTTAAACCTGGCAGAACAAAATGTTGGTGGGATACCTTGGAGAGAAATAAATGTTGCGTGGCTCCGCCCCCTGCTGCCTCACCCAGCTGCTAAAAACAGAGCAGTAATCTCTTCTAATGCATCTGCCTGCAGCCGAAAACACACACACACACACAGATTCCCAGCAGTGCACAACAACAATCGATTCGCTTCTAACAGCCGCCTGCGAGCCGAACTGGACGACCTAGCATTTGTCAGCACAACATGACAGGTCCTATTTCCTCACACAATCCCTCCCGAAAGAACACAATCGAAGAATCGTGGACCTACGGCGTCCTGAGGTTCTTCAACTCTATGCTCACACAGCAATTCACAAGCAGCATCAAGGAAATCAGTGATGAAAATGAAGTGAAAATACATGACGGACAGGTTTGTGATTCACCTGCTTCTTTATCAGGTTTTCTGGATGCTCTGATCACAATCTCTTGACTCATATGTCGAAAATGAGGACTGAATAGGACAGGATCGGGAAGCACTTTATAAAATAATTGCTGAGGAAATTAAATTTTTGAGAAAAATTGGATTTGAGCATAGCTTTTAGTATTTAAAAACAAATTGGCGTTCAGGGATTCTCATTAAAATACAGTGAGCTGAAGACCGAAGCACACAGTTTATTCTGGGGAAACCTCTGGTCTTGATGCAGCTGCTGCTTTATAATTGTTTTATGATTTTAAAAATGCCGTAGACAGTAATTGTGTGGTGCCAAAAGAGGAGCAGGAGCTGGCCAAAACTCCACGCTCACTGGGATAATTTACACAGTCAAAATGAATTTAATCAAATCATAGCTGGAAAAAAAAATCATGAACTGAAAACTAGAATTCACCCCAGCTTCATAAAAATGTTTTAGGTTTTTAACAGCTATATCCATTTAGTCTATTTTGACATAAAGAAAATTAAATTTTGAATTATTTGTTTGTAATTGTTATGTAATAGCCCCCTGTCTTTTTTAATTTCTAAAAATGTATTACATAATTTGAGGAATTTGATAAAATGTTCTATGCAAAACTTTTTACCAACTTCAATTAATGTCTATTTTTTTGTTTTTAATTTTGGATTTAAACTAATTATATTCTGATTTTGTTGATAAATCAGTTTTGTATAATTGTTCTGCAACATAATAGAAACAGAAAAATATTAGGAGCATAGGTTTATAACCTCACAGAAAATATATTCTCAGGTTTTTTGTTTCATATTCCATGAATCGCATTTTATTTTTTGATCCTGCTTGTAAACCATAAAAATCAGAATACAGGATTTCTAATTGAGATATTTTCCACATGGCTTCCTCTCCTTCGCATGAGGTCACAGAAAGTGTCGACATCGGTTTCATCACGAGGAATCGCTTCTGTAAGAGCACACTTAAAGCCTCGGTGGCATGAATGTGGTTTCAGGGGAAACCAGGAAAGTTCCTGTTTAATTCTATTTGTTAGTGAGCTGGAAGACGAGCTCATCCCTCTGCAGCCAGTTCCCCACAGAGGGCAGAGATGCCAGAATCAGAGGCCATTAAAAACACAGACTCAACAAGCAATTACTTCCAGTAAATAGAGCAGAAATGGCACAGAGTGACTCACGCTGCTGTTGACATTGGCCTCATCACTTGTTGAGTCTCTGGATTTATAAAAAAAAAAAACGGCATCATGGCAATACTGCCGGAGATAATCAGCCACTGAGATTAAAGCCAAGGCAACGCAACAAGAACGGCAACTTAAACGCTGCGGCATGAAGTTTTACACTCGGGTTAAATATAAAACGAACACATCCACAGTTTACAACAACCTACATCTCAGCTGTCTCTACCAATGAGCATCAATTGGGAGTAATTCCTTTCTACTTACCTACAACTCATTTTGTGTAATTAGTGTGGTTTTAATGGGGTAAAATAAATAAAGTCTGTGGTATCATACGGTTTTATGTTAACGTCTGAGATCCCTGCAGTACCAGATGTGTTTATAGGAGGGAAATGTGATTTATTATAGCGAAGCGAGTGCAAAATAATTTCTGCATCCTTGGGAAAGTTTCTTACAATAGTCAAGTTTGAATTCAGTGCTAAAAGTTAAATGCTAACATGCTCCCCATGGCAATGTAGAAAAGTTTACCACGTTCACCATAGGAGTATTAAACAAACGGACGACATTTCATGAAGTCAAGATCTCCAAACCAAAAGAAGGACATCTGGAGCAACGTTCACGACAACCAACTTGATCGCGGTCGAGACATTTTGACTTACATCTGCTGGTGTCAGCTACCTGGAAGAGTAACGGTCAAAAGATCTGGCAAGTCAAAGGTTGGATCCTCTGTGGGTCATGAATGTCAACCAACTAACCGACCGACCAGCGTCGCCGTCCTCCTTTGCCATGCCACTAGCTTGGCTGAAACACTCTGACTGTATGATTTACTAGCAACACAGTGACACACTGACCCGTTGATCATGCTGAGCAGACCCTCCACCAGGTGGGCCAGATAGGACACCTGGGCACTCTCGTCTGGAAAGATGGGTCCGTGCATGGAGGCCAACTGGGCCAGGCACTGCAGTGAGTCCTGGGCCATGTCCGAGTCCTCCCGGATCTTCCGGTGCACCTGAAATGACAGGAGACGTCTTCATCACCCATCTTAGAGCATCAGCTGGATTACAATAATTACACTAAACAGCAGAAGCAGTTCAAAAAGGTTTAGGTCTGAATGCTCAAAGGAGAATGGAGGTCAGGTCAGAACTGGTCCAGCAGTTTCATTGGCTCCTCAGTGTTTATAACTCAAACGTTTTAAACTGTGAATCTTCTTCAAATCAAACCAACGCCTTTGAGGAATCAGCTGAGGTGCCGTGTCCCTATAAAGTCTAGATCTCCACTCACATGATGTGGATCTGTGAGTACACTCAGTCTGATTTTTGATTCAGAGTTTGGAATATCACTTTGTGGCCTCAATTTAATTTTTCAAGTTGAAGCAAATCATCAAATGTGAATTTATACCTGTATCCGTTTTAAACACACAGGAACAGTTATGCTTCCAATGTACCTGAATTCAAAATTGCTGTTATTATGATGAAAAAAACCTCATGATTGTGAATTAATTTCATAGCTTTTTTTTTTTTTTTTTTTTAAAGTTTGCTGGTTTTCAGATAAAATAATAATTGGACAAGCTAAATTAGCCACAGTCTTCTTCATAAAATTTAATTATTTTAAGCAGATGTCTGACAAAAAAAATAAAAAAGGACTTTTTAAAAGAATATTTTACAAATGCACTCAACTACAAAAAATGTGGCCAGTAAAGATGTTAAATTCAAGAATTTATACTTTCTTCTGACATGTAAATTTGACAGCTCTGGCGTGGAGACTTTTTTTCTTAATGCTTTCCTTCAGATGCCCTGAGATGAACTTTTCCCATCACGCCGTGTGTTTGATTTGGCGACTGAGGCCCATGACACTAAATGTCATCTCCAAATACCAATTTTTCTCCCGGTGCTCTGGTCACACTTTCATTCATCAATCCGAACCGTTGGAATTGAAAAGTTTTTTTAAAGAACCAAAAGGTGGACCCTTCTCCTCCTTCTGTCACCACTTCCAAAAACCAGGCCAGCCGGTTCCAGTTGGGATTAATACTCACTGGTGTGACCCACTACCCAGAAAGGGGAAGCGAAATGGCAAATTGATTTTCAGCACTTCTATCTTCAGCCACCGTGAACCGAGTCTCAAACAATCGCTGGGCTTGTCACAGCCCCGTGCGAAGCCTGAACAATCCCAGAGAGGCAGGATCCGGCTCCTGGAGGAAAAACTCTGCTCGGTTCAATCTCATCTCAGATCCAAGCCCGCGTTCGCTTGGGAGATCTGGGGGTTTGTCTGGGCTGAGTTGTCACACTTCCACAAGAGAACGGGCATTGTCAGCTGAATGCCATGACAGACACACACACACACACAAAAAATAATAGCAGCGGCGATAGCGGTGAAACGTGGAGGTCCTATGCAGATGATTTGAGTGCCATAGGTTTCCTCCTGTGAGTGGAGGATCTCTTCTCAGTTGGCTCTTCCTCTGCCGCCTCTTCAGCAGTCATCCTCTTAAATCCAGAGTGAGTGCTCCATCACCGGCGAAGTGCACTCCAGTAGCGCGTGGCCACATTGCAGAGGCAATCAAACTTTCAACCTCCCCTCTCCTTGTTGCTTCATGTTCCTCCTCTCCCTCACTTTTCCTCCAGCTGAGATGCCCGGGCGGTGGCGGCGAGACAGGCTGCTGGGAAAGGATCTCAGATGCTAACGTAGCACAGCCACCAGTCTTTGCTGCTGCTCCCTCTTCCAGAGTGTGAAGTCATCCTCTGGAAGCGCTCCGTAAGAGGAGGGAAAGGAGGAGGGGGATGCTGGGTAAGTGAGCGAGGGAAGGAGAGAGAGAGAAGTGGAGGAGGGTGGGAGGGGTAGAGCAATGCCAAGAGATCGAACAGCACAAGCTCTGAAAAAGCAGCTGCACCAGTGAATGATCCAGGCGATGCCAGTAATGTCAGTCGCCTTAAGTCTGACTATAGTTAGAGATACACAACGAGTGTGTGAGCGCGTGAGTGTGTTTGTGTGTCTCTAAGTATGTGAAGAGTGTGATGACTGCGACAAGAGAGAAAGGAACAATATGAACATTTTGGTCATTGCGCTTACATGATGGCAGATTTGGCACATTGATTAATCAATTAATTTGTCATCAGCAAAGAATTAGTTACTGTTCCCTATAATTTTCTGCTTTACTTTGGAAGAGGACCTTCAAAATAAGAGCACAAGGAGGCAGAGACTGGAGAAAGACAAAGTGAGTGAGGCTTGGAGTTTTTTTTTTTTTTTACTAACTTTCAGGCGTGTTTTTCCTGATGAATTTTGCATTTAATAAACAAATATGTGTTAAATTTCAAAAGAAAAACAACTGCATATAACATAAAAAAGTCTAAAATGGCAATATCATTATTAATTTTTATTCCTATTATTCTAAAAGATTTTTCCCATAATTTCAAGCTGAAGCTGAATTCTTCATATTTCTTTTTTTTCCTTCCAACAAGATGCCATCGTCCGTCAAGGGTCCATTCTCGCCCCATTCCTATTAATATGCCACACCTGTATTTGGAGTCCCTCGCCATGGAAACACACCTAGACGTCAGATTCGTCCAGAACTTTAGGGGAAACAGCTGCTCCACAGGAGTCAGCATTTCCAGTTAGGGATGTGACAATAAACACCACGATTATGTGACGCCAGTGGCGGAGTGGTAATTGCGACGTCATTTTAGCCTGGATGGTCAGCTCACTTGGGCATGCCCTGTCACTGCTGGTGTCCGGCCACCTTCCTCAGGAAGGAAGGCACCGGCAGTCCCGCCCAATTTCGGTTCGGCCGCCATGTTTGGGGTACGGCCTTGACAATGGCGAGATGAAGCACATATGGCGACTTTCAATAAGAAAATGCCAGCAGCTGTAAACGATCAAAGAAGACTTCTGATGGAATTTCAAGTGTATCAAATCTCTATAAAAAAGTGCTGTGATGAAAAAAAGATGTGGAAGGAGAAAACAAGAAATGGAGTGAAGAATGGGCTGGATGAGGAATGAGGGAAGATCAGAGCGAGCCAAATGATGGAAGGAGATGAAGAAGAATGGTGGGGTGGGAAGAGAAATGGAGGGAGAATGAGGAATGCTATTTATAGAGGGAGACAAAGCCCGGTGTCTGTTTCCTCGGGCCGCTCCGAGGCTCATCTTTCTGTTTTTACAGATCAACACTCTGCTTCCAACTGATTGTCTTGTGCTCGCTCCTTACCGCCGTCGCTCCCTCTCTAGGATTGAGTTACCGTCCGCCTGCGGGCCGAGTCAGGGGAGGATCATCCTTGGCGGTCACAGATTCTACGGGGTTAACGTGACACGCTGTGGAGCATCCGCTCATTTTCCCCCACAAGTGAGGATTATATTATATTATATTATAGGACTGATGCTTCAATGTTGGCATAAAGCGGTTGTCGGAATGCTGCCTATGTGTTTCTAATGCAACAGGTTTGTAAATTCCAATCGTCTGTCAGCATAACTTGTGTTCCTGATGACCCAAGTGAATGTTAGGTTCTGATAGGAGGGAGAAACAATTGTGTCTAGCTCTAGCGTCAGCGAAGGACACTGATGGATAAGCATTCATGTTTGGGTTAAGGACAAACCAATGTTTGCATTACTGGAGACTGTCTTTTGGTGTCTAAGCTTCGTACAGTGGTATATTAGACGAGTTTTGTTACCGAGTCCATTCTCAGCGAATTCCATCTAGTCTCTTCTCTCAGAGGCCTCCTTTAGCGTCAGAACACTGCAGAGGGAAGCACATAATGGCAGTGGTGCGACAGTACGAATGTGAGCACCTCGATGTTGGGCCAGGAAGTAAACCAGATGCTGATTGGACAAGTTTGTATGTTAGGACGCAATCGGAACGTTGAACAATGAAGAACCAAACAGAAAGGAGTTCTGATTGGGATCGACGGACACCAATAACGATCCATCTGCGATATAGATTAAATTGAAATTCAATTTTCAATTTCAATTCTAATCCACTAGGCCTAAGAAAACATGAGAAACGCAAAAAAGTTCATTCAACAAATTTTAAAAAATGTAAATAAAAGTTCTGACGTATCAAAGGCACCACTTTAGTATCTTTAATGTGTGGATAAAACTTCATGAAATACTACTGAACCCTCATTTAGGATAATTCCCATCAACAGAGTGAGCATTAATTAAATCTGTAACCATGGAAATACAAAAACAAACAAAACTGTAACAGCCCCCCAACAGAAAGAACCCCAAATTCAACCCTCAGCTGTTGTGTGTAGAAAGACCAGCGAGATGTTTTAAAGACTTGCTCCGGACACTAAACCAACCACCGGAATGACAATGACTTGTCACCATGGAAACACAAAAACTAAAGAAACACAACTCCAAAAAGAGGAAAAGACACGACTGATGTGTGAATAAAGTTTTGTGAAAAACTATTAAACGGTTTTCGAGTTGTGTTACAGAAAAGAAGTGCGACGAACAGACGGGATGGAACCAATTCTTACCCCCCAACAAAATCCACACACACAAACAGTTAATTATTTGTGTGTGTGTGTGTGTGTGTGTGTGTGTGTGTGTGGGGGGGGGGGGGGGGGTACTGATCACCAGCAAAACTTCAGCCTCCTCTTACCACGGGACACTCAGAAGTAAATCAGCCCCCAGGGCAAGTAATGAGAAACTCGCAAACTCCCCCACCCCCACCAGGGGAAGGAGACTCCTCACAGCACCTCAAGAAGCGTGTGTGTGATGGATGGGTCACTGTGGTTGTTAACTGGGGCTCCTAATCCCGGGGCTGGGCTCTAATCCTGCCACTGCTCCGTTGTGGACTGTGACCCTGATGGCGCGTGCCTCAGCCCCCCCAAACCATCCCTACCTCACAGACAGCCCCCCACTCCGGCCGGTCTGTTGTCCCTCTCAGCTGAGGAGACACAGCAGCTGGGACAGCAGAGGACCCCAGTAACTTTAATTGAATAAACACACATGCACACACAAGGATCCACGCGTCGCAAAAATGCACAGGAAACCAGCTCAAAGGTAAAGCACCCGATGCAATGGAGAGGACGCTGCCACACACACACACACACACACACACACACACACACACACACACACACACACACACACACACACACACACACACAGACACACAGACAGCTGACGGTGTCACAGCAGCTTTACAATAACTAACAGTTGAGCTACTAGAAATACCAGAGCGGCAGAGGAGCCGGCCGTCCTGAAAACTGAAACCAACACAAAACACGTCCTGCAGATTCCAGCGGCAACGCGAAGCGACGGAAAAACGACAGACATTTTTATTCACGTCAAAACGGCTGCGACCGACCAATCCAATCTCTGATTTTGACCGCAAGCATTTTGCTGTTACATGAATGAATGAATGAATGAATCAATCAATCAAACACCGAATAAACAACTGAAGACACAACATCGACTTCTTAGAGTTGCGGTGACGTCATCCAACGAAAGACGGAAAATCAATAAATATTATATAATGACATCAATTTAGTTTTCAGTAAACACTGATTCAACAAAAATCAATATTCCAATAGGCTCCGACTGACTACTGGAAAATTAACTATGTCCAATTCAGTGAAATGAAAAGTATCAGAAATGACATTCGCAGAAGAATCACAAAAAAACATTTGCTGTGACGTCATCTATAGAAAACATTCTTGTCCCAACACTCAAAGGAAATTCTCTCCAGAAAACACGCCGGGCGTTTAAGTACAAAAGATGAATAGATCTTTGACAAAAACTTCAAAGTAGAAGTTTTCAATATGAAGATTCTCCTTTCTTGCCAAAGGCAACAAGAGAAAATATTCCCATGAGCATCTCTTTTAAAGATTAGATTGATCACAAGACGAGTTCATCATTTACCAACGAGTCTTTATAAAACATTCCTGCATCGGACAGCCAGCATAAATCCAGCTGTTCTTGACAAGAACATGGTTTTCATCAGCGTGATAAAGTGAAGATCCAAGAAAAAAAAAAAAAGAAGCCTGGTAATGAAAACATACGCCACTAAAAAGCAGGGGGGGTAGCACTATTTGGCAGCAAGCAAAAAGCTCTGACTCACCAGGATGACTTCAAACAAATCGCGCCAGGAAAGACAAGCCGACAGGTCTGAAGCTGGGATATCAGTGGCAGTCGGAGCGAAGTGACAACTGACATTAGAGAAAGATAATCTGGAGGTTCTAGACATGCTCTGATTATATAAAAAACACACAAAAAAAACACAGTAAAAACTAAAGAGTAGATTGATTAAGCAGAGCAGCTCTCAACAGGCCGGACCGTCCTGTCAGCCAACGATGCTCGGTGTTATCTTAAGTTTAGCGTGTTGGGTTACAAAGGGCTAAGTGAGTTGACAAGTATTTGGCAAGCGAGGTTGCATTCAGTTCAGTATTTGACAAGCAGATTGGGTTTTAGCTGTAGCGTAGCGGCGGCGAAGCGGAACTGCTGAGTCGCATTCGACAAAAGGTCACGAAGGTGGCGGCGAAGCTAAACGCTAGCAGAGAGCAGAGGGCAGGGTGGGAGCGGCGGGACAGTATCTGAGGGTTTGGACGGGATGCTCAGTGACCGGTTTGTTCCACACTTCTCTTCCACATCGTTTGTTTTGCCAGCGTGGGCTGACTCTTTAAACACACAAGCCACTGCACAAAAATACACCGTTACTTCACTGGGCGGTCTTTTTTTTTTTTTTTTGGAGAGCCACACAATAACACGACCCCACGGCAAAGCACCCATAAATCTTCTTAATGGTTCGTCAAGAAAAAGCAACAGAGTCAAGTGAAACTCGTCCGTCCGACAGGAGGAGACAAACTGTCCGTCTTTTGTTTATCATAAATAAATCAGCGTCTGGAGGTCTGGGGGAAGAACGGATAAAGAGAGAGGGTAAAGCCGGACAGAAGACGTCCCTCATGGACGCTCAGCGATCTGATGAGGGGGAACCTGAAGCGAGGCCTGGATGGATGCAACGCAAGACGGATGAAGATGAGCTGGTATGTGAGGATGTGTTAAACAGACAAACACACACACATACAGGTAACCAAACCTGCCGGCTATCGGTCGGATACTCACGGTGAAGAAGAGGTCCATGACGCGGGTGTCCAGCAGCGCTTCCCTCCAGGGCTCTGTGGGCTTCAGGGTGACATTCTGTGTGGCCTCGAACATGGCGATGTAGTGGCGCCCCAGTGACCCGCCAGCAGTTAAGGCCAACAACAGCATGAGGAGGAGGAGGAGGAGGAGGAAGAGGAGGAGTGGCACACTTAAACACACCAGGTCCTGTCACTGAGCTTTCTGGGACGGCATGCGAGTCTTTTTGTGGTTTTGCGTGCTTGTCACTTGTGACCTAATGCCGTTGATCTCTCCTTCACACTGCAGCCCCCTGTGGTTCCTTTGCTGCCTTCTCCCCCCGCTTCTCTTCTTTTTCTCCCCCTGTCAGCAGCAGTTCTCACCCGCAAACTTTCTCCGCTCCTCCCCACCTCCTCCCTTCGCTTTGCAATCCTTACCCTCCGACTCGCCTGACACCCTTTCCTCCCCTCCTTGTCCTCTTCCTCAACTCACTTCTCGCCAGCGCTTCCCCTCTGATATCTCTCCCCTGATTCCTCCAGGATCTCAAACACACGAGACGCTCTGGGTGCAGCTGGACTCACAGCAGTTGTGCCTCTTTGTCCAGTCCTCAACAAGAAGTCCTCAAGACTCCCGACTGGCCAGAACCACCCCCTCTCCTTCCTCAGCCAATCACGTTCTGCCCTCTTGAATGCTTTCAGACACCAAAACAAGACTCTCCCTTCACCCTGACACTCTTCACTTTACAGACTTTCCCATTTTGGCCATTAAGACATTTTTTCCCCTCCACTCCACTCTCCAAATGTTATTTTGTCGTAAAAGAGATGCGGTCTTAGTCTGCCCACACATAACGCTTCGTGCCTCATTTCAAGCGTTCTTTAAACCAGCACACAATCACACTCTGTTCAGAAAACCAAAGAAATGTTTTCATCTAATAGTTTTCCAGACATCCCCAGTCCCCCCGATACACACATTCACTGTCTCCTCATTGAAGGCTGGTTTAAAACCACAACACACAATTTCTCCTCATGCAACCTCAACACTTCCTGTCCTTGCAAACACACCCACAGCACGCTGTCTCCTGAGCTCATGGAGAACAATTCTCATTGATGCGCTTCCAAACCAGGGGTTTTCTGCCTCCCCCGGAGCATACACACACTATCACACATCTTCACACATTAATGGAGATTTCAACGCTCTTCTGCTCAATCAAAGCCTCTTCCTGTCTCCAAAAGAAAAAGCCTTTTCCCTGAAAAACCCGACTTCCTGATGGGAAGACTGGCGTTTGTCTCTGGTAGCCTCGTTTTGTTTTTTTTTCTTTTCATGATATATGGTTTTTAATACATTAAAACCAACAATCTCTCTTTAATCCCACCTCACCAACGACCAATCAACACACTCTTTCTCTCTGGAAGCAGCGAGCAACACTCTCCAGCCTTAGAAATTTCTAAGGAATAGTTTGAAGATGAAAATCATTACGTCTGAGAAATTACAATCAAAGTCTAAATTATTAATCAATCATCACAAGGAGCTGTAGATTCATTTTCTGCCTGCTGACCGACTGTTTCAACGAGAGTAAAACCAAATTTTGAACGACTGCACCTTAAAACCAAAAGCTCAGCATTTGATAATTCATTTTACATGAAATAAATTTCTAATGTCAACTTAATGAAGTTGATTTTTTTCTTTCCTCTTCTTCTTTACATTGAATTTTTGAAGAAATTTATGTTCTAAGCATCGTTATTTTATTCATTTATGATGTATGTGCAAATATTCCAGTCTATAAATGTTTTGTTCTTCTGCTATCTTGTAAACAAACAAACAAAAAGTTCAGAAAAATCATCTCACATGCAGCTCTGACACACACACACACACACACCAGCCGAAGCGTATTATTGGTCGGTAGCTCTGCGACAGCGGGAGGAGGAAACTTCCAGAGGAATGTCCAATCAAAGCCAAACGGCGGCAGAGGCCGGCGAGGTCACGCATTCCTCCGTCACCAGCCCAGTCACTCCCCGCGCACACACCCCACGACACACCACACTTTTCGGCACAAAAGTTGGCACCTGTCTAAGGGTCTGTGGGTTTGTTTGTGTGTGTGTGTGTGTGTATCTGACCAATGATTGGCTTTCAGGCCTTGTTAAAAATAGTTGCGGTGAGGCAGAGGACCTCTGACTGAACCGTTTCAGGAACAGCAGGGAATGGGGCAGAGATGGAAATAAGGAAGGGCTGGAGCGTTTTTGGAATACGACTAAGCTCATGTTTGTTTATTTCACAACAGGAATTTAACAGTTTAATAGGAAAAACCTCCTGATCCTCAAATGGGGTTCATGTTTCCTCCTTTAAGTCACTTTCCTGCAAAGTTCACACCCGTCTAACCGCTGTTCTGGCAAAATTAAATTACATAAAATCAAGATAGAAAACATAGTAAGGAGATGGACATGAGGAGCAGTGCATTTACGATAAGACAACAAGCGGGGCTGACCTCCCCCGCATATGGAGGCTAGCTCCGTGGGGAGGGACCACCTCGGCGACAGGAGTCGCACAAAAACCTCCTGAAGATTGTATGACAGGGACAAAATTCACAAGAGACCCCAGGAATGATAACTACATAACCACACAGCCTGACAGCCATGGACAAGTGTTCCACACCAGACGGGTCAAAAGTCCCACAAAAGTTTTATCAAAGTCCAATTCAATAATAATCCAAACTGAGAAAATCAGATCAGCCGCATCATTTAAAATATTTTAAACTTATGATGTGGATGAATGGCTTTATTGATCCAGAAGGACACTGAGAATACATACTGTCTTGAGAACCTCCAAAAATAATGTAATAATGCAAATAAAATTAGATCCCGGAACAGAAGACCCTGCAGGACGTTTGGTCTGCCGAGAAGGAACAAATGAGAAATTGTGAGAAACCCAGAAGAAGTGCGTTTACTCGTATATCTGAGACCAGATTCTGATTAGAGCTGTGAACACATGACGGTGGGACGGGGAGTACGACGCATCGTACGCGATTAGGAGAAAGCAGTAAATGATGAAAACAAGTACATTCATTAGTAGGACTGAACATATACAGATAACATGCAGTGGTTCTGATGTATCTGTGAGTAATGAGGTCATTATTCAGACTATCCTTTACTTTTGGCATAACTGAAGAGACACTGAAATGCTGTGTCTTTCAGGTTTCTGTAACCATGACAACCTTTGTGTGGAACATTTAAGCACCTCTCCTCGTGGTTAAGTGTCCACTTAGTTTGAGTTCTAGCTCACGACTTTCTGAGATGACAGACGTATTTACAACGTCAACCGCTGGGTATTAAATAAGAAAGACTGACCCGTTCTCTCTTTCTCTGAGCATGTGTGTGTGTTCGCGCACATGCCTCAAGGATGAGTAATGTACATGGAGTGACGAGGACATGTGGCTGTGGTTTGGTGGGTTTTTAAAAGACATCACCTGCTCCTATCTCAACCCTTCCAGCGAGCTCAAGAATAACTAATGTTACACGTCGATTTTCCAATGGAAAGATAAGACGGATTGACGGATAAACGGGACACGCGGCAGCACACTCTCCGCTCATCCAATACACGAAGACCCGCCACGACCAGCCGCAGGAGTTTAAATCAAACACAAGCAAGGAGATTCACACACCCTTAGCTGCATGGTGCCGTTGCCAAACCAGACATAAACACGCATTATAACATCTTAATTAACACCAGCTATTGGTCAAACGCCAATGAAGCTGCTAATTGCCTGATCCACTGGTTACTATGGGAACCACAGGGAATTAAAGTTTTAAAGTTTTAATTTCCTGCACAGGTTTTGTTTATTAGGGTCAAAAAGAAGCAATTTTTTTCCAGCTTCGCTTTGACAGACATCTGGCTGGCTGCCATCTACAGCTCTGCACGTGAACCTCAGCCCAGGTAGCGTCAACACAGCTCCACGCGTCAGAGAAAGGAGAAACTTGCGGCTATGCTTTTCTTAAAATATAAAGACGTGCACATAAAAATGCACACGCTGGTTATGAATCGTCACCGACAGCCCTGTGAGGTTCAACCAGTAATAACATCTTCATGGAATTCTCAGACTGGAACACAATTCGGTTGCTGTTTGACAGAAAATTACAAATTTAAACGTCTTGATGGAGAAACACGACATCTTTTTTTAAATGATTCATAACGTCTCTGTGTTTCATTCTTTTTGGAGGCATCCAGGAGATTAATTTCAGTATTTTAGAAAACAGGAATTTACTATGTCCATAATTCTCCGTCTTTTCTCGTTTTTAACGGTCTGTTTAATTACAGCTGCGTCTTTATTTTCTACAAATAAAAGATAAGTTTCAAAAGTCTACACTGCATCTTTTATACCTCACAAAAAAAACCCTCTTGGTTTGTAAAATCTGTTTTCACATTCCGTGCGGCCGGCTCTTCTTCCAGCAGCTGTCTGCTGACGCTGCTAGAAGCCCTTCAGAGATCTAATCGTGTTTTCCTGACAACTTGAGCAGACAATCTCAGCACTCTTAACATTTTTGCAGGCCTGAGCGACCGTCCCTGCCTAATGATTGTGGATTAGCGAGCTTCTCCCATATCCACTATTCATTACGGTTGATCCTGAGTGAAGATGCGCCCACATCAGCAGCGCGGCGCTTCGCTACGGCGCGTGGTCGGGTTTAAGTGATAGATCCTGCCTTAAGTCTCCCCTACAGCCTTGACATGTGAAATAACAGTCCAGAAATACCTCCTCATTCACCCCCCCCCCCACCCACTGTTTGGCCTCCATCTCTTCAGGCAGTTGTCCTCCCATGACAGAGTAAAAACTACAATAAATTAATTACATCACAGGACCACAGCAGAAAACGACTAAATGAGGCAACTTTAAATCTCCACCATCGGCGTAAAAAAATAAAAACCCCTGGAAATCCACAACCAGGATTTTATCTAATAAAACTGAAGGGCCAGTTTAAGATATTTTCTTAGGAATTTCATAAATCTACTTCATCTGACAAAACCCAAGACCATCGGCGCTATTTAGCGTCTGACCTGTATTTAGACAGCAGGAGTGGAGGATTCTCGCTGCTGGTCAGGGCCAAAGCAAACATGTCGCATCGGTTTACACACTCCAAATCCCAACCTTAACCTGAGGGCCAACGTACCTATAAATTGACCCTTGAACAGCTACTGGGACACAGGGGCCAGATTGAGGTGCGTGGGGCCAGAATAACTACCACCAAGCTAATCCACCCCCTCCCTCAACCAAGAACAGGAGAGATCGGTTCCAGCATTTTTCTCTCATGACGGAACCGTTTTATTTTATTCTCTTCCTCTCTTCGGGTAAATTATAAAGGGACTAAAATTCAAGTACGAGAGAAATGGGCGAGGCAGGCTTTAATTTGAAGCAACCAGCGAGTCGTGTTTTGTGAAGAAAGAACAGATGTAGGAAATCAAAAAGGGAATTTGCTGCAGAACAAAAGGCCAGTGTCTAATATAGCAACACAATGAGGGATCGCACTTAGAGCTTCCCCTGCATGCCGAATTAATCTAAACAGCATAAAGAGGCTCCAGACATGCGGCATGATCCCGCAGCTCGGAGGCAGCGGGTGGACGAAGGCTGATCTGTCAGCTCACACGGCCATTTACAGCACCTGACTGCCGCCGCGGGCCCCCCCGAGGGCCCCGAGCGCAACCCCGGGCCCCTGACCCGGAGTCAAGCCTGGTGCGGAGTGACACGGCGTTGTGCAGACGCCCGAGGAGCGTGCCTCGGCCAGATGACACCAGATCTGGGTTTTTAAACGGCGGCGAGAACAGACGACATGCATGCCACTCAGTTTGATTAAAGGGAGGGAGGCTTTGGAAAAAGGGCCTTTTAGCCGCTGCAGGAGAGTGTGTATCCGTGTGTGAGAGGCGGCGGCTGTCAGCCACACAATTAAGGAGAATCCCTCCTCCCAATACCCGTGGTGGTATGCTGCACGTTTGCGATGCATCACACACTCACAGGCGTGTTGTGACACTTGCAAACAGGCGGCAGGACTCATTCAGGCCTCCCTGTGGTCGTCATCAATCTGTTCTCCTTTTCAACAGCAGTGCGGACACTAGTAGGCTTCATGCAGGCTCGCATGCACACAGGAGCTCAAGAAGAACAACACTTGATTTGGAATTCACGTGCTGCCTCCACTGAGACCACTCAATGTTTGTGATGCCTCGGCATCAACGAACCAAAGACACACAACTGAAAGCTGGTGTTTCTGCTCCGTCCGGTGATCTGAGTTTAGAGTCAGATTCAACTTTCAAGGACGACCTCGACTCGACGAATGAGAATCTACACCAGTATGAATTTAACACCAGAAATTATTTTTTTTAAAATACAATTTTAACACATTTTACTTTGGTAACCAAAGCTGTCACCAAATGAAAACCAACCACATTCAAAAGTGCCAATATAAGCAACCAATTCTGAGATACACACTTTTAGTTTTCCAAAAAAGCATCAGTGAAATGTCACTGAATTCCACCAGCGGCCTTTGAGGACGTGTGGATAAACCTTATCCTGTTTCCTACTGGACGTATGGATGGACAAGGGACACCCTGCATGCCCCCTCTGGCTGGGACATAAAAATAAACTATTGAATAAAACTTGACAGCTAACAAACACACACACACACACACACACACACACACACACACACACACATATACACAAGACTTAAAAGTGCATCTTTGAGAACACACACATATCAAAGAGAGCGTGCTGGGCATACCAAGGGGAGCCTCGACAAGTTGAGGCGGTGGG
Source organism: Antennarius maculatus (assembly GCA_013358685.1). Taxonomy (NCBI): domain Eukaryota; kingdom Metazoa; phylum Chordata; class Actinopteri; order Lophiiformes; family Antennariidae; genus Antennarius; species Antennarius maculatus. The sequence continues at coordinate 18,414,430 of CM023618.1, read as the reverse complement.
GGGAGTGGGGGGTTGGAATGACACAGAGATGGACACACAGACACCTCTTTGAAAGTGATACATGGCCCTGGCTGGCAGCAAGCGCCAATCCAGATCCCCCCCAGACAGGGAGAGAGGATGCCAGGCTAGCAGGGACTTAGGCTATAATGATACACAACCACACACACACACACACACACACACACACACACACACACACACACACACACACACACACACACAGAAATCACTCAACAGTGCCAACAACTGCAAAGATAATATGTACGTGTGCACGAGAGATGAGCTACAAAGCAAAACTGTGGGACAGACACGCATTCCGGGGAACGGCGTGTTTGTGGAGCTGCACATTCTATCCATTCTACAGACAATGCTCGCTTATGCAGGCTTAACAAAGGACTAAATATAAAATTCAATCAATACTAACTCATCGGTATGCCACATGAAGCCAAACACCAAACATTTGTACTTTTAATTCCAGCTTCTTCATTTTGATTTAAAAAAAAAATTAAAAATAAAACTTCCTCTCTTTGTTTTGCTCAAATCCGTTCACCACCGGCCAGTGTTCATTTCTAGAAGCTTTGGCAGATGTGTAAAGATCTAGAAATAGGAAAATGTTATCATCCTGACCTTTCAACCCCAGGAGGAATACTGACTGGGCCTCTGACAAATGAAAGGATATGATTGGGCGGCAGAAAGTTCCAGCTGAGGACCTGGTTGGCTAGAGCCAAGTAGCGCTGGAAGACTGAAGACATCTGAGCGTTTAGGTTTTCTCTGCGGCTGAACTCCTGCAGCACCTCCATGGTCATCATGAAGATCTGACGCAGGCCCTCCTCCTGGGTGAGATGAAGGGATGGAGAAGTCATGCATTTAGTAAAAACAAAGTACATGAAGAGAAACCCATTCTGGGGGGCGGATTGGAACAAACCTGGAACAGACGCTTGCAGCTGCCGTGAAACTCCATGTTGAGGCCGATGCTGCTGGTCTTGCTGGAGCTGGAGAACTCGCTGAGCAGAGCGGTGAGGATGGAGCAGGCCAGTGTTTGCTGGGGGGGTGGCGACGCAAAGGTCAAATGTTACACAAAGAGTTATACAGGGGTCAAACATCCTCATCAGTTAAGACATCAGCAATAATGCAGCCCAAAAACGCTTCATGCTGAATGTCTGGTTCCAGGCAAGATTTGAATGTAGTCCAAATACATTTTATTTTATTGAATTCTTTCCAACATTAAGGAATGATATCAAAATATCGAAATTATGGGGGCTCACTGTTATGAAACAGTAAACTGGTTTTGAATGTAAGGACCGGAATCATTTCAGACACACTGGAGGGTGCAGAAGAAGGGACTAAAATGAGAGTTCCCCCTATTGGATTACAGGGGTAATGCAGTTTGTCACATCTCAGAAGAATTGAGATAAATCACTTAAGGGTAGTTTTACAAAAGGGAGACTTCAGGTGGAGGTGTTTCATCGGTGTGCTGAGTTATTCAACATAAATCCTGCTTGTCGGCTTTATTTTTTGTTCATGAGGTCACATAAAAGTTCACAGCAACCAAACACCAGATTACGCAAAAAAAATGCACTTCAGCTTAATAGAACAAATGGATTTCAGTGTGTGATCTATGAAAACAGGCATGCGATAATTGACTTTCTTCAGGCCACAGGAAAAAGCCTGGAGATTTTTCCCACTGCTGTCTTTGTGCTGCTTTTATTTTCACATTGAGCTTTCTGTAATTTGAGCCGGTTTCTATGCAGGAAGTCTGTAACCGCGGCACAAATGAGACCCATCAAGTCGCAAGTAACAGAATAATATCATCAGAGCTTTAATGTAGTAATATCTGACTGTTTTCAGTGTGTTTAGGTCCCCTGCAACATTTAAAATAGGACTGAACTAATAAAGATAGAAGACAAATTCACACACTTAATTCCGGATTGAAAATAATTTACTATGAGAAGCAAGCAAATCTAATTTTTATCTCTCCTCTATCCATCCATCTTCTTGTAGACGAGATGACCGTAATCATCTCCTCTACAGCCGCTTCTTCCTCTTTCAGAGTCACGGGTGTTGCTGGAGTCGATCCCAGGTGACTATAGGCAAATGGTGAGGTACGGCCCTGACGCGTCGGTGGTGCATCGCGGAGCCACATGAAAGACTAACAACTGGAGAACCCAGAGAGAACTAAGGCAGATGTGGGGTGAACATACAAGCTCCATACAGATAGGACTCGAACCCGGAACCTTCTTGCTGTGAGGCGACACTGAGCCACTGTGTCGCCTCTCTCAACTATTTCAATCTAAACTAATATATGTGATGTTTCAAACATCACTTTTGCAAAAGATCTAACATTTCTGCCTCTAACTTTCCAGCTCTGCAGTTTGTGGGGTTTAACTTACACGGTTTTTTTTAAAAAATGAATGTGTTTTATTTTCAATACGTCTGGACATACAAGATCAGCTTTGACACGTGGGATGTGTTTTATGTGTTGCAGTGCAGTGGAATATAACAATGATGGACTACTCGCTTCAACACATTATATATTGATTTTTCTTCCTCACCACCGTCGGGTTGCCGCTGCTGATGAGCTGTCCGACCTCGTGAAAGATGCTTTTGCAGTTAATGCTTTTGTCTTGAGAGCCCCTCTTCACAATGACGGCCACAGCAAGTAGGATCTGTTCACGGACGTACTTCTGTAGGCTGGATGGGAATCGATCAATTAGTGTGGTGAACCTCATAAACTTACATCAGACGCTGTTCTGACGTCGCTGACCATTCGCAAAACCATTACTTCACCAGGTCACATTTGTCTTCTATATTTAATAAATGAAAAAGTCTTCTCTGTGGGACTTTAAAAAATGCCTTCATGACTTGTCTTTGTCTTACTTGGGTCTCTGCAGGACGTAGGTGAGGAGGAACGCCCGGAGCGACTCGATGCTGGTCTTTTCCAACAGGATCCACTCCCGCACCACCGCCTCCATGATGGCTGTGGCAGCCTGGAACAGCACATAGTCCACCTTACTGGTCTCTGTACGTGGGGGGTGGGGGTGTGTGTGGAGGTGATAAAGAATAAACACAAAGAGAAAGAAAGATAGAGCAGAGAGTCCGTTAATGCATTCAATAGAATAATGTTCACGACCGTACGTGTTTGCTCTGATCCCAATTTCCAATAACCTCTGTTTATAGGTGGGCCATTTAAAAACAAAATGGGATTTACTGGCTGTTAAAACCTGATCAAGCTGAACCAAGAACACTTTGGTAACCAGGGGCTCTCAGCAGATTGAATCTCACTGCCAAAGCCCAACAGTTCCTTTTAATTACATCAAACCCCAATCGAAATTCCAATGGGATCTACGTGCCCTCAAAAGAGTTGTAATGTAGGGTTTTGTTTGGATCCACATCTTTATTTGGCTCATATGTGATACATTAAAAGATCAGCAACTAAAGGGTATGTGCAGAGGTGTCGTCTTTATCCAGATGCATTCCAAATTTTAACAAGCTCTTCCTTTCCACAAAGTTCAATCAAAATCCATCATGCAGTTCTTATGTAATCCTACTAACGACGTCACCCTTACAGCGGAGCGGGGTCTGACCCGATGCAAACTGGGAGCGGCTCCAACCTCCTTAAGGCTAAAAGAGCACAGCTAATGTGTGGCACATGTGACAACATAACAGATGCATTTTTTAGCATCAACTAGACGATTACTTCGTCGAGTCCTGATTGAAACCATGATTAGATGGAAACACTCGCAATTACCTTCCTCCCCTTTAACAACTGTAGATGTCCTTGAGTGATACGTATAAATGATGCATTCCCCTCTAAATAGATTCATGTTCTTGGAATGTGATGCGGAATCAGCTATGTAATATGAATGATCGGGCTGACAGTTACCCAAGATGTGTTTGCAGATGGCAAAAGGTGATTTGGATTTCCTGAAGGAGAGGAAGATGTGTTCAGCATGCTGCCTCTGCTCTGTGCTGACCATGGACGGCGGTGCCTGGAAAAAGAAACGAAGAATTAGCATTGCAGAAATTAAACATATTGACTTTTCCACGCCCTTTGGAAAATTCAGCTCAAGCTCATATTTGGTGTTTTACATTATATTTCAATCAATGACAAAAATAACATTGGAAACTGGAGTTAACACAAAGCTAACGGGAGCCTGATTATTACTAAACTAACTGTTCATGAGCTGTTGGTTTTCAAACCATCACAAACTCTGGTATTAAAACCTGTCTCCACAGAACAAAACGACAAAGGTCTCCATAACAACAAAAGACAGGCTAAAACAACACAGTTAATAAAAGTGGAGGAGGACATGGTGCACATGCACACAGACTTTTATTGAGGAGGGTCGCTACGATACGGCGCAGCACCGGATTCACATTCCAGGCCTAATTGCAGTGGAAGCAGCTCTGAGGCTGGAGACAGACGGGGACATAGAGGCCCTTCTATCAACAGCACACCACACACACACTCACCGAACACACTACGACAACATGGAAGGGTTAACCCACGAAAAACAAATCGGTAACAGAAGAACAGTTAGAGACATGGTCAAACACGCCATAAGTATCAACCACTGTGAATCAGAATGTGTGTGTAACAGTACATGACACACGCTTAGCTGACGTAAACACATTGCTTCGTGTAAAAAAAAAAAGTACATCAAACTGGAACGTCTCTTTTCTAAAACTATCAGTAGCATTTTAAGGAATTCATCAGTCCACAGAATCTCATTTGACTGGATATCCCGTCATTGCTGCTGTGCTTTTATGTGTGGTTTACGTTGCAGAGTCATAAAAAAAGATTTGTTACCCATCAGTGTCCTGATATTTCTAATTCTACTTGTGGATGTGTTAAGAGCCACGTCAAAAACTGCACCACTTAACGCTTTGCATCTGGTAAGAATACAAGTCATCGCCCTCAACACTTATGTCACAGAAATCCTCTGATAATTGTTCAATAAAGGCAAGAAGGTGGAGTAACAATAATTACATAAATATTGCAGTTGCATTTGACAAAACAAAATTGTAAGTGAATCATTCAAACTCCATTGTCTATTTTTTTATAGTTTCAAGATATTCATTCATTCATGAGTTGTTTGCAGCAATCAAATCGTAAAAACAATTTAAGGGCAAGAGATTTTACAAAAATGACACCTCCAACCTCCTTAAGGCTAAAAGAGCACAGCTAATGTGTGGCACATGTAACATAACAGCTGCATTTTTTTTTTGCATCAACTAGACGATGACTTTGTCGAGTTCTGATTGAAACCATGATGAGATGGAAACACTTGAATTACCTTCCTCCCATTTAACAACTATAGATGTCCTTGAGTGATAAGTATAAGTGATGCTTTTACCAATTCCTGGTCTCTTGAAGTGGATCAAACCCTCAACGATGAGTGTGTCCAGTGGTCCAGAGAAAATGTTTAACTGCTACGACCTGCTGCAAATCCAGACACCAGCCTTTCTGAAGAATCTTGGCCCATTCTTCACAGACAAAGTTCTCCACTTGTGTATTACTCCTCAGTTTAGGTGTGCAGATGCCTTTTTTAAATCCCACCAGAGACGATCCACCTGACCTTCTACACGCTGCAGGTTTCTGGTGAACGAGGACGTTAAGCAGCCCCAGATCATCCCAGAAACACTGCCATGTTTCCCTGAAGTCAGGTTCTATTCAGCATTAGCTTCATTCTTCCACTATCCCAGACAGAGTTATATTTCCTTACCCCACAGAACAGCATCACATCTTTATGGTTCTGACCTTCTGAAACCGACTTCCTCCTACTTTTGATTCATCAACGGAGAAAAGAGAGTTCATGCAAGGAGCCCCTTATCCTTTGTGACCCCAGTCTTAAAGTCTATGCAGGCTGGCACAGCGTTATAACAGCATCTGAGGCGCTAATGTACGCCACACAGGATCATATTCAGGAGACATTATGATGCTGTGGGAAACTGTTGCACTGACTTAAAGTGATTTGATGTGATTTGGTCTTTGCAAGCAGCTGATATGTAAACAACAGACGCTGAATAATTTAGCTTCCAACTGTCTATAAATAAAACACACAAAAAAAACAATCCGTACACACAGCTGTTTCTGTCAGTGTCGCATTGAAGCTGAGCAACAACGTCCACTGGGTTTAGTTTAGCATAATGGTAGCAGGTTGGAGCTAGCTAGTTGATCTGACAGTCATGACTCACGGTTAGCCACTGGTTCTTAGCGGGTTATTCAGTGTTTATGTAGCCTTCCGGGGGGTGGATGGTGTCAAATAGAGGCTAAAGAGGCTAACTCTTTAGTATATCAGGAGGTGGAGGCTACGCTGAAGCTACAGCCATCTTTAAACGAGTGGAAGCAACAGCGGAGAGATGCTCCAACTGTCCGCAGAGTCACCCAAACTTGATGTGACGCCCGCGCGGGCAGCGCGCGAGCTGCAGAAGTTTCCCTAGCACGAGCCATATTAGGAAAAGAGTCAGAACCAGGAGCTTTTATTTCGGTGTAAACGAGACGAGACGAGACGAGGAGGCGAAATGTGGGGGGGAGAGTTACGGGGATGGAGGCGAGCAACGCGAGGCGCCACGCATCGCTCCCGTTACCGCTGGTCTGGCTAGAAAAAACTGAACGCATTGAAACAGGAAAACCCAGAGGAGTGGAACGCGCGAGACTCCGAGCGTTAAGCGTTAGCAGAGGCGGCTAAGCTAAATGCTACATGTCGCCCCACTCGTGTGTACAAGTTAAGGAGGAATTTCTCACCATTAAAACTTTGGCAGCGCTTTCCAGCTGTGTGATTACTTCTGGTGCACCGACCGCCGCCATCATCGTCCCTCTTCAATGACGCGCCATCCGCTCTGCATTGTGGGATTACAGCGCTGGTCCCCGGCGGGGTTCCAGCGCTTCAGCGTGGGGCAGAGGGTTACGTAACACAGACCAGAGGGTGTATTAACTTTTGTGACGTCATCACGTTGCCTCAACGCCGCGGGTAACGCCTAAAACCCGTTTAACCAGATTAAAAAAGTGCAACTTTATCTTCAAATATGTGACGATAGGTAATTAATTTTGATTAATTTGATTTATTTATTTTTGATTTAATTTCCAGATTTAACTAATATAGTAAATCAGAGATCCAAGAGTTGTTGTGATTAGAGCGTCAGATGAATGACTCAGATGAATGAAAAAAAGTACACTTTTTCTTCGTCTATACAATTTGTTTAGATTTAAATTAAACAGTTTATTGTCGACCTCACCCGTTATTACCTGAGCAGAAAATATTTGGTGGAGTTCCAGCAGGAGAGACAGGACCTAAACTAGTCCGGGTGCATTGTTTGATACATGCATTACTGGATTAACTAAAATGAAAATTAGAAGCACCACATGTTCATTGTCTGTGTTAAAATCTGATTTCACATGTGCTATGAAACTCTCAAAATAACAGCCGCAAAGACAAATGACACACGTGTCCAAGATGGTTAATTTAATTTATACATACATTTTACACACAAGGACTGTGAAAGCATTTTTACAAATTCTCAGTTCATACATATATGTAAAAAAAGAGACAGCTGTCCACATTACATCTTCTATAATACTGCGTAGACATAGATTTTTGAATATTAGCACAAAGAAATTTGGAAAAAAAAGGGGGGAAAGATTAAAAAAAATATATCTGTATAAATACAAGTTCAAGAGTAACAGAATTGCATCATACGATAAGGAGCATCAGAAACAATAAAAAGCTCTGAGAGAAAAAAATACAAAATGAAGACAATGCAAAAGAAAAAGTCAATGTCAAGTCAAAGATTGTCAGACATTGCTCTCCATCTTTGAAAGAGAAAGCAAGAGCACATCCAAGTATAGCTCACACACTGTGGAACTCACACACTCTGCAGAGAGGCTTGTTATAAAGCTATATGTAAAAAAATTGTCCGTCCTGGTTCATGTGGATTGGCAACGCCAGGGGTGGGGCGATAAGGAGGGACGTCTTGTCGGACGCCTGGACCAGCATGGAGGAAAAAAACAGCGTGGGAGAAGAAAGGAAGCGCAGCACCTGCTTGAAGTCTGCTTCACAAAAGAGGAAGAACCCTTGAGCAAAGCATTCATCACGTCTGATCAAGAAGTGCTGCTACAGAGAAGACTGGGCAGCTCAGTGGCTATACTGGCAATGTAACAACATGGAAGATACGGAATACCACATCATGAAACAGATTAATGACAAGTCGCTGTTGCATGTGTCCATGCAACAAATAGACGCTGCATATGCAGTGATTCAAATTAACAGCAATTACTCTCAATCAACAGAAATGGATGCTTTAAAAATAAACTGGTGAAAAGCCCTCTTTCGTGAAGCAACATGATGAAACCAAAAATGTAATATCTGTGGGAATAGAACACCAGATTTGACATCTCTCCTTAGAATATTTAAATTGTTGATAAGAACAAAAAGGGGAATGAAAACAGAGCCAGTGTGTGAAACAGAGCGTGCTCAGTCAATCTCCCCAGATCAAGACTGACAAGAACAGATAAAATTCTGCCAAAAATATGAATGAAAAGTCTATCTTTTGAGATTGTGCTGCTCTCTTTAAAACACAAGGCACGTTAACAGAAAAACACACATTCAACACATTGCCCAGAAAATTATTAATTAAAAAAAATCTGTAACAAATCCAATCCACACGTTTTCCATCATTCTACATCGGATTAACTGTAAAGTTCTGTTTCTTCCACATCCTCAGTCATTGAGTCAAATTCAAAATACTGCTGGAACAGTTTGGTGTGAATGAATCAAACGGTTTGACACACACAGCGGTTATCATTTACTGATTGTCGATAAGCAAGAAAGATCTGGATGATTGTGTCTTCACAGCTCCAGAGCAGAACATGGTACTGGTCCAGAGGAAGAAGACAAGAGTTAATCAGTACTTAACCATGTGGTCATATCAGAAAAAATAGAAAATGTACCAAACACTAACTCTAAATTGAAGTTCAACTTTTTTGTTCTACGACAGACACGACTCAATCTATTTTTTTCCCCGAATTCCTGATTCCAACCTGCCCCGCTCCTCCCCTCTACCATCTAATGTTTATCTATCCTCTCTTCCTGAGCCAGACTCCTCCTCACCCCCCTCTCATGCATTCGGGACCAGCCCGGCCGCGGGAGGCGAAGGGCGAACCATCGACCGTCGTCTCCTTCGACACACGCTCCAACATTCAAACCAGAAAGAGACACAGCTCGTTACTTTCAGAGGTCAATCACACTTTTCGACAAAGCCAACACTTCCTCAAGCCACGACAAAAGAAAACAACAGGTACGCATGTAATAACAATAATAATAATGTAAATAATATTAACCACAATATTAAGCAGCATGTTGTAAGTGAATAGAGAAAATATATATAAACCATTATATTTGTACATTTCAGTACTAAACATTCAAAAGGATAAGTGTTTAGAAAACTATATAAAACATACTTTTTTTATTGCACATAGTCGAACTATCACATGTTTGGCGTTGTAAGAACATGTCGCTTTGTGTTTCCAAGACTCCAGGAGACACAGGAGGCTGGGCAAGTTATGCAACCATGGGATTAATCTTTCCAAAACAGCCCCTTGGAGATTGTATGATCCTGACAAGGTCGGAGCTTTCCTGCTCTGGATTTCATCCGATTTTGTTTTCTTGAACTGGGTTTTGTGTTTCGTTACAAAGTGTCAAACTGTGGCTGCGCTATCGGCGCTGTGGATGCTCTCCTTGTGCCTGAGGGAGTTTGTTTTTGGAGGGAGGCTTTGAAATGGTCAAAAGTTGAGAATCAGTAACAGGAACTAAGTTAGGAACACAGTATTTCTGTAACAGCAAAAATATTACACATATTACAAACATGGTACGAAGCAGCTGAGGATACATTAGACGAAGCGGGCCAAACCATTCGATTCTTGTTTTCTGAAATCTGATGCGAGATCTAAATTGAAGACAGAAATATTAACATTTAAAAACTGAATGCTGCCAAAGGGGAAACATTTTCTCTCACACCACATGATTGCTGCAAAACATCCGCTGAATATGGGAGGATTCCTTAGTCCATCTTGTCTGAAGAACTTCTGAAAAATCGACTCGGCTTAGCCTGTACTGATAGTATGCATGTGCGTGCATGTGTAGCTTATTTTGCAGCAGCCATGAAAAAATCTCCCCCTCTTTGCGATTGGTGATTAAACTGGTTCCACTCTTCACATATGTGCATTCAGTATTTGAGTGTAAAGCAGCCTGGGCAGAATAGGAAGTAGCTCCTGGGTCAGAAGATCGCAGTGGAGGTGTTTCAGTCCCCCGTAAGACCAAGGGTGGAAGGAATGGGAGGAAAAATCGACGTCCTTACGTTCCCAAGAGTGTTAACAGTTTGCATCTGTCCTGTCTCTATCTTCAAACTCGATTCAGTTACACACAAAATCTTGGTCCCGGACCAGGGGAGTTTAGTATTTGAAGTCAGCTGTGATGTGTTTTATATTCCACAAGGTGGCGACGTTCATCACTGCCTCTCCTGCAACTTAAGCCATCACACATGCCCGATATGCATAAATGCGCTAGACACACCTGTGCAGCATGCAGCACGTCTACACACAGACACACGCAGAAGAAGAGCAGCGGCGGAGGGGGTGGGTTTACACATAGACCGGCTCACATCCCTCCCCCTGCTCTCCCTCCTCCTCTTCATCCTCATCCTCCTCGTCCTCCTCGTCTTGCTCATCCTCCTCTTCCGGGCCCATGCAAGCAGCCCCCGTCAAGCTGGGCGGCCCCTCGCAGGCCTCCAGAGGCTTCGGGTAGCGGAAGGGGCAGCCGTTGTCGTCGAAAAACCTCCGGAAGGTGAACTCGTAGAAGGCGTGCTCTGGGTGCTTCCCGTGGGGGGAGCAGAGCATGTCCAGGGCCCGGGTGCTGTCCCCGCTGTCGCTCCACGCCCCGGGGCCACCCTCCTCTTCCACAGGGTCGAAGTTGGAAGTGTCCATTGGGTGGGATATCTTGGGCCGGTAGGGGGCCGGTTGCTGGCGCAGGTTGCTGGGGAAGTCCACCTGGGTGAAGAAAGGGTGCGCCTTGATCTCGCCGGCGCCGTTAGCACCCAGACGATCCCCCGCGGAGCAGCAGAGGCGCGCGATGATGTCGACAGCCTCTGGGCTCAGTTTGACCTGGGCTGGCACCTGCAGGGTGCTCTCCCAGTTAATAACCTGAGGGGGGGAGATACAGGTTACTATGGTTACAGAATCAACATGAAGTCAAATTCGACAACTGCATCCTAGAATGTTCGTCAGCTGGAGAATTGTCATAAAAAAAAAAAAAAAATCAAACATCATTTTTCTAACCAACCAGCAGATGGTAGCAAAGTGGTGCAAAATGCAGGCTGTTGCGGCAACAAACACTGGATTAACTGCAGGCTCTTCAAATGCATTTTAATGTGTTTGCATTACAATTTGCTTAAAACTGCTTCTTAAACTTGCACGCAAATGCCTTTGCTAACACTATCAAACTAAACTAAAAAGAAGAGCTCCAAAGATATTGTCTGAGGTCACATCCACAGCTGGGAGCCCCCCAGAGGAGGAACAAAGTCTAGATCTGATCCTGGAACAACAGGCTGGTATCCATCAGTCGATCGGTGCTTCATTAATTAATCAAGTCTTCCTCACTGACCTTGATCTGAGTCTCAGTAGGTGTGGGGGCCAAGAAGGGCGGCTGTCCTACTAGCATCTCAAACAAGATCACCCCCACGCTCCACCAATCACAGAGTTGGGTGTAACCTGCACGCAAGACGAACAACAGATTCATCTGTGAGCGTTCTCACAGGTAAACACAGCTGTCAGCTATTCATACAGATGTTATTACCCATAATCCCCTCACCCACCTTTACGCAGCAGCACCTCTGGTGCGATGTAGTTGGGCGTCCCCACCAGTGAATGGGCCAGGCAGCGCTGATGCTGGCGGTTGGCGCGCTGCTCCAGTGTCATCAGCCGGTCGCCACAGCGACAGTTTGACACATCGTCCCAGAAGTCACTGGGCTCCATGCTATCCTGTCTGACGTGGCTGCCTGCAGACATAGCACAGGAAACGATGAACGATGGTATCTCTCTTTGTTTATTCTCCAAATAGAGGCAACACTCATGTGGACCACAGAGGCGTGACACAAGAATCAGTTCAGTATTACTCTACAATTCTCCCTCCACACTGGATTCTCTAATAACAGAGTGGCAGCTGGGTCTTATGGCTAAATGCACACCAGCGGGTCTGTGTTACGTCTTGTTTATAATATGGCCAAATCCTCAGGACGCTGCTGTTCCACAAACTATAATTTTCTGGTCATAGGTTGCCTCTGTCTCCTTGTTAGGCGCTGTCTCACTTTTGTCTTCCTCTACGCCCTCTGAGGCAAAACTCTGAAATCAATGATCGGCACAAATTGCAAAAATGTGTTCTCAACATTTGTTCAAAGGCAACAAGAATATTTCTTTTCAGATATTTCTTCAAGCACCACCATGCCTCACCTTTCTGGTAGTACTTCGAGTTGTGCGTCCAACGGAAGCCGGTGCACAAGCCAAAGTCGGTCAGCTTGATGTGTCCGTCCAGGTCTATGAGGATGTTGTCGGGCTTGATGTCGCGGTGGATGAAGCCCATCTTGTGGACGCTCTCGATGGCCAGCGTCAGCTCCGCCACGTAGAAGCGCGCCAGAGTTTCGGGGAACACGCCCATTCGGATGAGGAGGCTCATCATGTCTCCACCGGGGATGTAGTCCATGACGAAGTAGAGGCTGTCGCGGTCCTGGAAGGAGTAGTAGAGACGCACCACCCACTCGTTGTCCGCCTCCGCCAAGATGTCCCGCTCTGCTTTCACGTGGGCCACCTGCACAACCAGCCATCAGTTTCTCTTCTAAACAGTAATATCATGGACAGTATGAAAAATGACGTGCTAAATCACCTGGTTGCGGTTGAGGACATCTTTCTTGCGCAGTGTTTTCATGGCATAAAGTGCGCCTGTATCCACTTTGCGTGTGAGACACACTTCGCCAAAGGCGCCTATGCCCAATGTCTTGATTTTGACAAACATGGACTTGTCCATTTTGGCACGGCGTAGCCTGTTGTAGTTGGATTCTTTCTGGTTTAACATCTTCCTCATTTGCTCCTGCTCTGCTTCTGATAAACCAGCCTGGTCAGGGAGGGAAGGGACAGAAGAAAAAAAAAAAAAGTCAAAAGCAAACCCAACAACAACCAAAGTTATTTATTGTGTGGAATAGATGATCTGTTGTTGGTCGTTGGCCGACATTCTCAAGACGAGATAAAGTTTATACACACGATAAATGAACTGGATTCTTGCGTTAGTTTGCTCTGCCACCCAAAGGCGAACTGAGATAAAGCCAAGGACAGCCGGCGGCAGAGGAGGGTTCCACGTTTCTGATGAAGATGGTACTGGAAGAGCGAATCGATCAACACCACACAAAGGTTCACTTTCTACTCGGATAACCTCCAAAAGCTTGATTCTCGCATAATATTTTCAAAAGCTCTGCACTGAGTCCCCGGCAGTACCCTGACCTTTGTTGTAAAATGCATTTAATTCTGTTAGCTAACTGTCTGGATCTAGCTGTGGTATTTTTTCAACTTCAAAAAAAGGCTTTTCTAAGATCGAAAAAAGGGCAGAGGCCAAAGTCATGAGTCGGGACAAGCTCATGCAAACACAAAAGTGAATTCATTGACTTTTCATTCTGAGACAATGATCCTGTTGTCTAAAACCGTCCTGAGGGAATTTTCTGAAAAGAACCACGACCCTAACCTGTGGTTTTTCAGGCCTTGACCTCATTAGCTACAAATTCCTTATATTTTACTCCAGGCTTTTTTTCAAAAGTGGCATCTTAACTTTGTAACCGTAAAATTGAAGATATTTTCTTCAATATCTTTGGGGATCATCGGTTGTTTGGGGATCATCGGTTGAAGAACACCGCATTACAGAGTTTTATTGATTTTATTAATAACGATGTCATAACGGTTCAAGAAAAACAAAAAAAGAGTAAAATTATATGCAGTATTAGTTTTATCAAAATGTTAAAGCCTGGTAGTCATTAAAAACTGTTATAGAAATAAAGAAAGATGTAATACAGTTTTTTTTCACAGTTGCTTTTCACTCAATAGTTTTCTTTGCCTTTAATTCATATATTCACCTGTGGACACTGCACCAAGCTGACAGCAAGCACACTTGTACCCAGGCTAAACCGTACAAGCAGACTGGTGTGGCCTTCTAACTCCCATTTAACCAAATAATTGGTGTACAAGGACGCAGGTGGCCTCGCTAGTGGAATAAATCATTCTAATGTGGTCGGCCCACACCATAACTTGAGCAGAGTGATTCAAAAAACTACCTAAAATCAAATATGCGTAAGAATATCAATCTCATTGCGTTAGCAGCTCAGCTAAAGGCCGTCCTACCTTGGACATCTCCTGCTCCAGCTGCAGCCTGCGGTTCAGCTTTTGCTGGTAGGTCTTCATCACGTTCTCAATGTGCTGCTCCATGTAGAACTTGAAAGCGAACGGCGAGTAGGTCTTGATGCGTGACTCCCTCTTCTCCTCATCGCGTCCGTTCTTCCTCACCGGCACCGGAGACGTCTGGATTTGTTTCTTGTCTTTCACTGGTTTTTCTCCTTTGCCCATCTTTGCCTTCTCTTTGACCTGCTGGCTCTCCTCGGCTTTACCGCTCCCCCCGCTGCCACCGTGTGCGCCTCTGGGGGCGGCGCCGCTGAGGTCCTGAGCTCCGCACATTGTTCCTGCTCCTTCAGTGACTCCCGGTTCACCAGGAGCCCCCGACATGAGCAGGTTTTTGGGGTATGGTGGTGGCGGACAGCGCGGCTCCTGGGCGGGCTCCAGTGGGTAAGGCTCCTCCGCCATGTAGGCCAGAGCCTCCCCGGCTTCCTGCGCCGTCATCCAGCTGGGGTGGCACGGCCCCACTGCGGTTTTGGGCTCCGGCCTCATCACGCGGATGCTCTTGACGGGCTGCTGGATGGGCGGGGACGTGACGGCGGTGATGGTGTTTGGGGCGCCCAGGGAGGGGTCCTGTTTGCCGGCTGTGGGTGGGGCAGTCATCGCCGGCCGGACGCCGTTGGGTCCAGCGGAGCGACTGTTGAAGGAATTTGTTCGGCTGGGAACGCGGACCTCCCCCCTGAAAGGCCCTTGGGGCTGGGGTTGGCGAGCCGGAGGGGCCCCTTCGGGACCTGGTGGCCCCGCCCAGTGATGCTCATACAGATCCAGGTTGAGGCTGGCCCTGGATGGCGTCATCAAGCCCTGGGGGATATCTGCAAAGTCGGGGCCCATGGCCCCCACCCCGCCTGGGGAGCGGGACATCATGTGGACCTGATGGGAGGTGGGGCTGGCCTGACGTGGGTGGGAGTGGGGCAGGTACAGGTTAGCGGGGTACCCCCCACCTCCCCCACCTGGACCAGCGCCTTTCCCCTGCATGTTGACGTAGTTGTCTGGGGGCGCCATTGGGGGTGGGGCCATCTTGTTCTGAAAGGAGGGGGTCCTCTTGACTCCGTAGCCTGACGGCTCCATCATGTGGGGCCTTGGGTGGCTGTAGTCGTAGTGCGGGCCCGGAACGGGGACCCCTGGTGGCTGAGGCTGGAGCTGCAGGGGTTGGCCGGGGACGTTGTAGCTCATCATGGGGCCGTGCTGCTCGATGGCGCCTGGGTAACCCTTCTGCTGCGCTCCTGGGGTGTACATGTTAGTGGGCGGGTTGCCCTGGGTGGCCATCACCGGCGGGTAGGTGCCCATGCTGGGGGGACGACCCATTGGGTTTCCCATGGCCGGGCCTGGTGCAGCACCAGACGGGGGCATCATGTAGTTCATGACAGCTGGGGAGCTCAGGTAGGGTCTGGGCATCTCGCCATCAGGACCGTACCCAGTGGGCCCCTCATACATAGGCGCCCCCATCTGGTGGTAAGGAGGCATGGCACCCGCCTCGCCCGAAGCCTCCAGTGCAGGCCGGTGGTCCATTGAGTTGGGTATGCCGGCTTTTCCTAAAAGGATCAGGAAGAATCGATTAGAGTCTAAATTCATCAAAAATAGCGATGAGCTTTCGGAGGCTAACCGTACCTGGTGATGTCTGCTTGATGACGCGCACGATGAGCTCATTACGAGGGTCAAGGTAACCCATTTTGCTGATGTACTCTAAGGCCGCTTCGATGTTCCTACTTCCTGTCTGCTTCAGGGCACGCACCGCCATCTCCTGCGAAGCAAATAAACGGAGAGATCAGGAGCGGTTTTGATGAGAAATAAATAATAAGGAATAAATTAACAGGACAATAAATGTGGTCTTTTCACACTCACAAATACAAAAGCCTTAAGTACGTGAACATCAGACACTAGAGCAGATTTCCACGATTGAGCGTACAAAAAAGCACAAAAACAACATCCACCACGGAGACGTCACACACGCATAAAGAACATAAAGAACACACATCAGGCGTCTTCAACACCTGCATCCTCTGTACTCGGGGTTACATACCGGTGACTTCCTGTCTGTCACAACAACACAAAAAAATACATTACCACAACAAGATCCAAGGGCTGATGGAACCTGGAGGAAATTTCAGTAACATACTGAATAAAAGTGGGTGGAAAAGTTTAAAATAAATAATTTATTTCTCAAAATACCCCAAAAGTCACAATTTATGTGTGAGAATTGGAGAAAATGAGCCGGAAAAGATACTTAGTCAGCATTCAATGCAACTCTGAGCCAAAGCAGTTATCATACCACCACATAATAATTTGTAATGGGTGCACTTATTTCCTGAGTGACTCAGTGGTTGTGTTTGAGCCGCTGGGTGTGGCTGTGTGCACCTCTGTGGCGCGAACACATCAGCTTCACTCAATCAAAATTCCATTCTGTCTACACCGGTTTACACAAATTTCACATCATTACTCACCTTTCTCATTACTCATTCATGCTATTCCTATCTTCACTAGCATCATAATATCGTTTCAACTGATTCAAAGTGTGAACGGTTGTGGAACCTTCTGGGAAGACGATTCCTGATTCACAAAGTTCAGTTGCTTCTGATTCAACCTTCAAGGATCTTGATTCCTGATGAATTCTTTTGTCTACGTCTGGGTTTTGTTCCCGAACATCACATCACCTTCATGTTTCTGTTAGCTGCATGGAGACATCGCCTTAAATTCCAAGTGCAGACTGTTTGAAATGTTGTCAGGAACCAAACAGAAATGAGCAATATCACATGGATGTAATGATGGGAATGGTGATAATGGGAATTTGAAACCATACAGCTGTAACTGAACTATTTTCTTTAAAATCTGACATCCTGACGTTTTTCCTGTCATTCATGATGCACTGCCAAAATTATGACTGGAAAAACCTCGCCTGAGATATTAAAAACACTAAAAATACCAACATAAAAGAAGGACTGGAGATCACATGGAGTGAACCATCACTCCATTATCCGTCCCTCTCTTCAGTCATGGATGTGCAGCTCATCCCAGGCTCTAACAGGTGGCTTGCTATAAAAGATATGTAGGTCACCTATGTGAAAAATGTGGGTTAACCACTCTGGTATATTCTATTCATCAGCCGCAGTGTAATTTATGATTGAGACCAAGTGACAAGAATGTGACGGAGGAAACATGAGGAGCGTTGCTCTTCCTGCGTTTATGGACTTTTATTATACACAGCTCAGCATTCCTTTCCTGTCTTAATGCAAAGCAGAAGATCTGGAGAGCTTTTCAGGTCAGATTCGAACCAGAAATCCAGTCTCTCCCTCCCTCTACCCCTCCGCAGACAAGGACGTTGTCATGAGTACGCAAGTGATGGAAAGACACAAGTCAACCATTTGTGTTTCTAATTTAAAGTTTCACATGCTAAGGCGGATACAGCGGCGGTACATGAAAATGACTTTATGAAATGTATGTTTGGGATTTATATCAGGAGAAACATGAATCGTGAGAAAAAGACGTATCCATCCGAACCCCCCTCCGAGCTCCTCCTGGTTAAACGAGGGAACAGCAGCAAGAAAAACCATTTGATATTGACTGATGACATATTTTCTGGGATTTCTTAAAACCATCCTCTGAAATTAATTTTATGATTATAGTAAAATTGACACTGAATGAATACTGGGTGTCTTAATTAACAGTTTTAAACCATAATCATAAGAGACTGGTGCTCGTTTCTATTACAACAGATGAGTTATCACTTCTAGAGATGTCCATTAAGTCTCTCCGGGACGATCCAGACTGCTGCCGCCATCGTTTCTTAAAAGAACACGGAGAACCCATCACATTATTCTTACCCTTCGATTTTATAATGGTATAAAGATCCTTTGAGAAGATTTTACAGCGCTGTTGCTAGTTTATAAATCACTCAGCAGCCAAGGTTAGGAGTCAAACAGATGTTGGGTGAGTCAGACCTGCTTTTAGCTACCGCTGTGCAATATTCAGATGAAGTTGACTCCCCGATCAGCTTCACGTGCAGCAATTTAGCTACTTTACATAAAAAAAATCAAACCACTCTTGGCAGCTTTTAATACAGTTTCTCTATTGCATTTATTTCTTTCGTTACATTTTTTTAGTCTACGGTCCCTGCACCATAAAAATATACATTCTCCTTGCCAGTTTCTGAAGACGTGTGGTCTCAGTTTGGGTCATAAATCTGATCTGATGTTTTCTTTTAAATGTTGCTTTTTGCATTCTATACACTCTTATAAACTCTGTCATTGAGACTCATTACAACCATTCATTACATGCATTCCTACATACGCTGCATAAGAAGTTCCGAGGAAGCTTGACCCAAAGTGTTCCAAACCACTTGATCATGAGAATCATTACAATTGTTCCCATTCCTCTGTGCAGCAACAGCAGGATGAAACCAAAAAGACACATTTTCATCACTATTTTCACATCGTTTTCCACAGAGGGATGTTTAACTGGAACTCGTTAATGACATCATCTGGCTGTGACTATTCTTTCGTGAATGGCGAATTAAAAGAGCTTTTAGCACCACTGACTGTTTATCTGCGGAGGCGCTAAACTTGGCGATGAGAGTTAATGTGACCATGATGCAACGTTTGGTGTCAAATCCAAACAGCAGGGCACTGTTGTGGGCACATTTAGGCTGTAAAATGAATGAAAAAGGAGAACCCAAAACCCCAAAACTACACCTGCAGATCTGGTGCTGAACTTTAACAGATATCCTCTGCAGATTTAAGTGCCGATGTGACACATTATCTACGTCTTCTGTAAAATGCATGCGTGTGTGACGTCCATCGCATTGGCGTTAAATACACAAATGCACGCATGCTTTGGGTTCGCTCCCATTGCAAGTTCAAACATACATGCATAACTATGCCCCTCACACACACATACACACACCAATGTTTATACTTAGTTTCCTGTGTGTACGTGTGTGTGTGTATCTGTTGCATTCCTGCATTGCCAGCAGAGCGCTGGCTGCCAGAGCCGCCCAGTAATGTCACATTATGTCCTCGTCTGTGTCGGCCTTTAAAGCTTGTTTACTCCTGCAGAACTCTCTGTGTCCGATCCCAATGTTCCTCAGTGACAATGAGAACTGCACTAACACATTTATAGCCTCTTCCTGAACACATTGCTGGTCACGCGGACGGCTTTGGAAAGTTTCTTAAAGTCCTGCGCTGAATTGATTTAAGAGACAATTATTTTTAACATCAGGACACAAAACGTTCACTACTGCTGACCCACAAGGTTCCGGTGTCTCAGTAGCATCTAGATCCGACACAGAAGTTCTGGGATGATGTTCCATGGAGCAAGGATTTAAAAATAACTTTTGGGGTCGCTGGATCAGCATCTGGAAGAAGAAGAATGATGTTCCGCTTCAGGAGGACAACGACCCAAAGAACATCCACAAAGTCCATCAAGGATTGGTTGCAGAGGACCCACAGAAAACCTCTGGAGGAAGATGGTTGCAGCGCATATTCTGGCTTTGGAAGGCTTTGCCCCGGAGGAATGGGCTAAGATTCCTCAGGTACAGCACAAGAGTCTCTGCTAAGTACGAGAGATAACTGTCATTAAAGGGTTAAAGCAGTTTGAGACGATCGGTAAAAGTATTTAGTGTCACAACTGGGGGAAAAACACCCAGAGCTTTTCAAACTGATCTTACATTTATTTCCTGCGACCATCTTGGTTCAAATACTGGAGAAAAACAGTAATACTTTGTGAAATTTATCTCTTAGATCACTGTGTGTGTGTGTGTGTGTGTGTGGAGCTGGGAGGAGGAGGCCTGATGACCCGAGCTGTCATGGCGACAGATGTTCCTCGCTCGCATTCCCCAAGCCAGGAAGCAGGAATTCAAGCTATTTGTATTCTGGACAGTCGTTCTCCCATCGTTCTCTCTCTCTAACTCGCTCCGTCAAAAATACCCAGACCACATTTGTACCCTTTTCATAATGGTTGCGGCCCAAAATCCACCGAGCTATCCCAAACGCATAATCACCGGCCTCCAAACTCGACACAACACAAGAAAAACTCCTCTGACTGACGTACATAATGAGTCGCTCTCACACACTCTCAGCATTTCATTTTTTTTTAGTTTATTTTTTTGCAGGGTGACCATCAAGAGTTTTTTTTTCTTTTAATATTAGTTGCCTCTTTGACCCAATTCAACACATTCCAGCATGGGAACCCCCCCCCCTCAAAAAAAAACCCAAATCAAAGACATCTGCCAGAATTTCTAAAGCCAGATGCATGGGGACGGTGACGGGGACGTCCAGTGCTCCGTCTTCCTCCCTCATCTTCCTCATCCACTGCAGCCATGTGTAAAAAGCTCCCTTGTTGAATCAGTGTGCGCCAACTCTTAAGGTCACACCATACTTAGAAATTATTGCAGTGTGAACGGAGCAAAGCCAACACCAACATGTAGCCCATAAACACTAACACGTACACCGCCTCCAAGTCCTGTCCTGTTAGCTTAATGGTTACATAAACACCACGGCGTTTGCCTGTTCACATGTCCAAGGCTTTAATTTAATGCTTAAAGAGCGGCGGATTCCTCCCCCCCCGGTGGCGGTTTGTCCTGTACGTACAGTAGAGGACCTGTGAGGACGGTCGACATGTTTCACGCCGAACATTCCTTCATTTCCTCTCCTTCCTCTCCGTCTCCACGCGTGGCACTAAACCCCACTGTCACCAAAAAAAAAAAAAGTCCTCCTTTAAAAAAAATGTGATTATGTAACACGCCACACTGCGCCCCTGATTTGCTGCAGGAAGAGGAAAGACATACAGGAAGAGGAAAAAGGCTCAAAAAATGTGGGCTGCCTCCAGCAAATTGGAATTGGCTGGTGGGAAAAAAGGTCCAGAGGCGAGTCGGGACGTCCTGGAGACTGATATCAACATGTAGAATCAGCATATGAGTCGGCGCACCTGTTTTGAGTCATCTTTTAAAATGTGTGTCAGGGGAAGTGAACCGCGCCAAGAAGCTCCAGCTGTAAAAAGGTGCACACAAACTAGCCTGGAAGGCTTTTTCTGGACTGTAATTTACCCTCAAACTGAGTTAAAAGATTATATTGCATTTTCGCACTTAAAACGTGGCATTGATTCTGGAGAAATATGCTTTTAATGTGAAATCATTTGAGAGAAACCACTTCCTGAAGTGAAAATTAAGTATTGGATTCAGATTATTCGCATCTTAGTATAAAGGAATTTTATTCTGAGATAGAAAACGAAGAAAGCACAGCACTGCAGAAAGACGGAGAGATGAAGCCAGAGGGGGTGGGGGGGGACATATTGGGTGGAGACTCGGCTGTAGCAGACGGAACTGAATCCACCCTGCTGCCATTGAATGTTCACTTCCTGTTTGTATTGACTGGGCCTGCTCTGCTCTGCTTCATTTACAATGGAGGGCATCCAGCAGAGGAAACGGCTGCAAATGTCGCCTGGAGGCTTTTCAGGGTCTCCTTTTATCTTCCCAGATGTTTGAAATGTGTGAGAGAAAGTAAGTCAGATAAACTGGTTCCTGCATCACATGTAGCATCACCAGCCTGTTGCTGTATCAGATGCTAACTGAACTAGCACCACACTCCGCTCTTGATGTTGTGACTATTAGAAAAATGCAGCCTTAAAGTGTGACAAAATTGTCCCAGTAGTAATAATCAACGGAAGGGAAATGAGATGCCTGCAGCAAACGGCCAACAAACAGCGGCTCTTCTGCTGCCACAAGTCCAAAATCGATTGGATTCGGCCCCACGGCCTTCGCTGCGGGGGTAGCCTCATAACTCTGCTGGGAGCTGGGGGAAGTTTTTCGTAATTCTGTGCATATTCTCGAGCCGAGCATTCCTCACATGCCAGGCTCCATGGCAGGGCCCGGCCTGGAGTTCTTTAACCGCGGTGGTACTGGACCTAAACCGGAGCAGATGCTTTAGCAGATGAAATGCAGATAAGATTGCTCAATTTAATTGGTCAAACCTGCATGACTGGCATCACTCAGGGGCATTCCAAGAATACTTTTCAGCAGTTCCCCAAAGGAAGTTGATGAATAACATGATTGAGAAGAGACTATGAAGTAGAGTTCTGTTGAGCAATGTCTGTGCTGCTTTCCACTGGTTCGCTGTGATGTGAAGTTTGTTACAGCTGTGATAAAGTGCCTCCTAATTGGATTTTTATTTAAAAATAAAATGACAGCAGAGTCCCACAGATGTCCCGGAAGGGTGTTGGGTCGCAAACAGTCACAAATCTGTCACTGAACCAATCAGCATTCAGATTTTGGATGGATGGAACTAATCTGGAGCTAAAACCCAGAACCTCCCACCACTTCCTTTACTTTCCATTTTCTCTGCTCACGTTGATTTCAGGAACTTTTGTGTCTTTTAGATATCAATGAAAAGTCCTAATGATCTTCATCCTGGTTCCACGTCGAGGCCATATCGCTTAACTTATTTCGATCTAGGGGATTTGCTGCAAACAGCCTGGTTCTGGATTCACCGGACATGACAACATTTGGATTTTTGGTCCGGGGGGTTAGGTAACTACGGCGATGTACACTTGGCAGATAAGGCTTGTACTGTATTGGGTCTATGAGTGTGTGGAACTGTGGCAACATAATAAATTCCTGACTGAAGGAGGCGGGGCGGCTTCGACTTCTGAGAAAAGAGACTCTACAAGCAGAGAAACACTTGCCAAGACACACACACAGTACCAACACACTCGTACAGTGTATTAATACACTCGACAATACAACCTTTGTCTTTAAGACTCCTGTCCATGGTGCACACATTCATGTTAAGAACACACCGCAACATTTGAATTGCATGATGGCAACAAGAAATTAAGAATCAGGTGCGACTCCTATATCTTACCTTCATGAGGACGACTGATTAATATCATATAAATTGTTCGAAAGTGTTAAAGTCGAATATAAGCAAATGATCACATTATCTCACACTTTGAGGCTCACCTGGTCACAGCCGGCGTTGACCAGCTCCTGCAGCATTTGCCGGTTGACCTCCCCGGCGCCGGCGGGGTGTCCCGACCCTGAGGATGGACCCGACTCATTGGCGAAGGGCATGAGGGACTTGCGGATCTCCCGCAAGGCATTCTGGTAGTTGTTGAACTTCTGTGGAGGTCGGAGCTGCTGCTGTCGGCTGGCCGTGTCCTTCCCGCTCTTGCAGTCGGCCCCCCTGCTGCCCTCAGTCCGGGAGCTGCCCCCATGCAGGGCTTGGCTTACCAGCTTGGCGGGCTGCTTCAGACCCTCCTTGATCTCCTGAAGCCTCTGGCGGGTGTTGCCCACATATGGGGCAGCCGGGAAAGTCTTTGGCCTCATGGCCTCAGTGCCCAGAGCAGGCACCTACTTAAAAAGGGAAACACACACTGGAACTGGCCCTCCCCAAAAGATTCCTTTGAACGCACCTGACCCAAACAAATTAGCCTCCAGAAGCACCGATAGGAAGCAACTTCCTCTGCTTCCCTGTTTTGTTTGTGTGTCTCTTTGTGTTTTCTTCCTGCTGCTGCCGGTGGGGTAGACGAAGGTGAAGAGTGGTACTACAGGCATTCCATGGTGTAGCTTTCAAGGCTCGGGTTCCAGCTTATTCCAGGAAATGCAGCCGGTCACGAGGGCACCGTGTAGCCAAACCATGATGCTGCCAACGTCCGCCTGCGGAGAAAGGGATGGAGTTAAATCATGGGGACTGCGGTCAGGCACAGTGTTATTATTCTGAAATTAAAGTAGGCACTAGGAAAGTTGTGTTGGTAATTAGACAAAACATACGGAATTATAACAGGTCTTTAGAAAGGGCACCACTAATGGATATTTAGATATTCAGCAGTAATTGATGATAAAGACGGTGGAATTCTGAATATGCTTGGTTTGCAATTTATTGGCAAACCAAATCCGGAGTTACTACTTCTTACTCATTCATGTTGACGCTATCAGCAGATTCCAGCAGAGCAAAGATTAATGATACGAGTACAACTGTTTTGAATCTGGAGTGCATGTTCGCTGTCTTCTTTCGTATCATCAGTTATTGGGATTCAACGCGAACGGGTGAGAAATAAGAGTCAAATAAAGTTGTAGAAGACAAGATCGGCATTTAAATCCAGTTTAAATTTATCTGCAAAACGAGTCCGCCCAGGTCAAGAGCTCTACTGCACACCTAATGCATCATTTGGGAATGCTGGAGGTCATAAACCACCACCTGACCCCCTCGCTCCCTCCATGCCCCCCATGCGTGCATAGCTGTGGTTGCAGAAGTCACTCCCAGTCACTGCATACTTCAGCGACACGGTCATCGGTAAACACCCCAGCCAGAGCGCAGAGCTCTGACACGGGGTCAAAACGAGTCAGCGACCCCGCCTGGTAACCCCCCCTCCCGGCTGCACGAAGCACCCCAGTGATCGGACTTCCAACCTCGTCTGACAGCCTTATCTGGAGGAACATGCTCCACATTCTACCACAACAGCCTTACTCCTGCAGGGCAGATGGGATGACATGTGGAATCAATGCACATGTTTCCACTGAGGGGGTATGTGGAGGTTGGAGGGGGGGTCCCTCACGTGAGGTCCCACAATGAGACAACAAGATAGAGTTTTGAGGTTTTTACCAACTTCGGGGAAAGTTATATTCAATTGGATCTCAATTTTTACATTTTTAAAATTTATTTAAAGATTCAGACTTTTCCACAAGAGTTCATTGTGGCTCGGATGGAAAAGAAGAGCGCCGTCCCAAGACAATTAAAAAATATTCTTAAGGGTAACTTGCAGAATGACAACAGAGGCAGAATGCAAGCGTCAAAACCAAACCTGGAGGATCCTGCCAGAAGATTACAACAGAGGAGAGATTTTACGCTTTCACAACATCGATCGGTCGGCTTTTATTCCGCTGACATGTTTTCCTCTCGCTTCTTTAAACTTGTGATCCCGATTTCCTACAAAGGAGACCCTGAAATCGTCATGGGGGAGGGGGGTGGTTTCCTGTCCAGCACCCACATACCTCGTTGAGTCAGATCCATTTTTCTTTTGGGCCGACAGGTGATGTCTGCGCTCCAGATACCGATCTGATTTCTTAGCTTTATTGAAGAGCTGCCAGACACATCCTAGCAGGTTTCAACACGCTGTGTTTTTAAAAAGTCTTGTCTACTACTCCAACCACTTGTGGAGCAATTTATTTAATTGGTCTGGTTGAATTACAAGGGTTCTGATTGGCAGGGGGAATATTTAGCAAATTAATCAGATTATCTGAGTCACAATTATCCTGGCATGTTTATATGATTGATGAATTGGAAGATCTTCTTCCTCTTTAAGGTAAGTTCCATACTTGTCAATGGAACTTGGGTATCGGTGTGTTCCTTTGCTGTTTGGAGATGTACTATGTTGATTTAAGGGTGGGATACAATAGAAGGAAACCAGAGAATAGTATACTCCAGTAAACAGCAGCCCTATTGTTAAAACTGTTATATAAAAGAAAAGATAATGTTGACATAATCCCAAGTATTTAGATTGCGTTACTCTCATTGAGTATATTGATATTTTATGTCAATCTAATAATACAGGTGAAACAAAATTCATCTTTCTACAGATAGACCCACTGAAAACCCGGAGGGACAATTGAATCCAACTAGATTACACAAAAAGGATGGAGGCTTGGAAAAAAGTCGGCAAAGAGGTAAATTCTTGAATCCTATGTTCAGCTATTATCACAGCATTGAATTACTCTTTTTACTCCTTTTATTATGCATTTAATATCAAACCAAACATATAATTAAAAAATCTTTCATACACATCAACATGTTGATCACCTACAATAACATAAATAAACTTGGGAAAACATCAACATAAATTTGGACTAAAATTGCTAAAATTGCCTTGGAGGGACCGTTACTCCAACTGGCCACTAGGGGGAGACTGAAAAGCTTTGACTTTACTCTAATACAGTATATTTAATAAATTCTCCAGTAGCTTTTACAGAACCGTCGCAATTGTAAAAGGTTAATTGGTATCGCTGTTACGCTGTTTTACCTGACAACTGCCTGCCAATCAGAAACAAGTATTTCATTGCTCCATGTGGGAGGTCAGAGGCTCTTTTGCTAGCTGCTAGCTCAACACTAGAAGAATATATTTCACCAAATTATTTTCCTTTCACAAATAAAAGCATTCTTTTAAATACTCTAATATATATATATATATATATATATATATATATATATTTTGCCTGGGGTAATAGCATTTACACCAAAGAAACCAAACATAGAAGCTTTTTAACTCCGTCCACCCACCCACCCACCTCCACCCTGACCGACTTCATTCCTTTAGGCCATTTTTGAGAATGACACAGCAATTACTTTTTTGACAGAAAAAAACTTTGCATGGACAAAAACGTGCTTTTAGAATATTTGGGTGGCGGGGGCAGGGTGGGGACAAGGGTGCCAAGTTTCATAAATATCTCCTCATCACTGGATCCCTTGCCTCCATTCCTGTGATGCTTTAGGTGCCACGAGCGACCAAAGAGCATTCCAGTCCACAAGTAAGTACAAGTAAACTCATACCACTGCTGAATTATGGGAAAGTCTATTATTATCTAAATAAACAAACAAAACCAAGAATTATGGATGATCTCTGTCTGGAAACAGGCTTTAAGAGGGTGTTGGTCCAGGCTGAAATATTTACTGGAAAGAACATTGTGTAAAATGAACACACAGACGAATAAAGACGCAAAGAATGCTTCCATACCGAACCCAAACCATCATCAATACACTCCTAACGCCCTTGTCTGTTCAAACCTTCACATTGACTCCTGATTGGACTGCATTCAAAATGGGCAGATACGTTCAGTTTTTGAGAAAATATATGAACCACTCGATACTAATATTTAATCTTTTTTTTTAAATTATAGAGCACAGAGGAAGTCTTTATTGGGCTAAGACTCTTTCTAAAGCAAGGCAAGTATATCATAATGCTTGAACCCAAACTAGACAAGACTCAAATACTTTTGCTTGACTCCCATAAATCCAAATGTTCATTCATTCATTCATTCATGATGACAAAGTTAGAAGCAAAACTTATGTTTCTAAGAGCTAAATGGGATAAAGCTCACATGGGACGCAGTTCGAAAAATAGAATCTTGAGGGACTCAGGGACTTCCTGCCCTTTGCCAAAATATGTCGTTGTTTTACTTTCACAAAAATACCATCGTATTCATTCACATAACAATCGCAGAACTTTTGCCAGACTTTATCTAGGCTGTCCAACGGATATCTGGACCGTTACATCCCATCAGCTGTGTTTTGGAAACTACAGAGCAGAGAGAACTAAACTTTTCAAAAGGCAGCTCTGAAACCAGGTTTGACGTATCTCTGACACAGGAAGAAAAAGATGGACAGACCTCCAGGATGTAGCTCATATTTACAGACAGAGGAAGATTTTTTAAGATCTACTTTTTATTGCCCCCTTCGTGAAATTCTTTCTCTGGATTTGCCCGACCCCTGAGGGGCAGTGAGCAGCACTTTGGACATACAGGGTTCAACTTCGGGTTCTTCTTGGACAACCTGTGTAAGCGCCTGATCCCAAATAGCCCAGAGCTTCTTTGCTTTTTTGCCACCATGTTTCTTTGACAATATTCAATAAATCACACGGGCCAAAGCTTTAACAACCACAGCTGGCATCCGCCAGCATCCACCAGCAGTCTAGCAGTGACTTCTCTCCCATCATTCCCTGACAGATGCCTGACGCGATGAGATCCAGCTGCAGTCCGATACCTGATAACACAATCGCCCCCACCACCATAATAGAAGCATAGGGGGACAAATTATTTCAAAAATGTGACCTCTGGCCCGAGGGAACACATCAACAAGGTCATAATGTGTCTAAATAAAATGTTGGCTGTTATGATTTGGGGTTTTTTTATATCTCGGGGAGCAATGCTCGGCATCCAGAGGAGTTGGACGGCACAAGAGAAAACACATCCAACACCGGAACCGGAGCCTTCTGGTGATTAAAGGTAATAAAGGTGTAATGAACAGACTACAACATGTGTAATTATGCATTATAAGCAAACATACAGGCCTTAACACTGGGAATAAAATGACCATATTTTATAGAATGTGAGATTTTTTTACCCCAAAGTTTTCTTATATTTTCCCCTTGTTGTTCACCACGTGTCACTGATGTAGTAATATTTTAGAGCCCTCCATGAGCTAAAATCACCAAAGTGACTGCAGTGCAATTTATGAAACATCTCACAGCTGATCATCTGCAGAAACTATGGAATTTTAGAATGATAGATTTGATTTTAAATGAGCATTAAGTATTAAAATAGCAAATAAACCTCTACTTTGTGCCAGAACTTTTTAACATTAACAAAATGGTGTCTGTGGGGTTCTCAGTCTTGCCTGGGGGACATGAAAACTTTCGGAAGCCCCTGTTGGAGCGTCCTGTGGCCTTCCTGACTGTATCCTAGTCTGGAGCTAGGGGGTCGGGGGCTGGGGGGGGTGGCTGAGAGGAGGACCACCAGAACCAGAGCGGTCCCGGTTTCCCTAGAGACCAAAAAGCAAGAGGAAAACACTGTTCCCTTTTCCTTATCCTCACTTCAACACAGCCGTGACGAACTTTTTCCTCAGCAACAAGTCGTGGAAATACATTACACCACCACTCCCCTCCCCAAAAAAGCGAGTCTCAACTTACCATGTGATAGAAAAAGTAGCACGAAAATTGAAGAATAAATCCCGTCAAGAGACTTTTCTGTTCTCGACCCGCGGGGTTAGAGCCGAAGAGCCGCGTAGAGACGGAGGAGAGAGCTAAATGTGATGAAACGAGCCTCCATTTTCTCCCCTAGACTCCAGGCAGGATCAGAAATGCAGCACAAAGTTGGACACTCGGTGCATTGTTAACATTCCACAGGTCACGTGACGGACCGATGCACGTCAGCACGACGCCAAAGATCGTCTAATCGACGCCGAGCGTCACTCTAGGGGATTTTGGTTGAGCTGTCGCCTCTTCCGTGTTTGCATAACGGTTCAGCAAAAAGTTCTTTCATCACCGGAATTCGATGTACCACCGGTTTTCCTCATTTCTATGCGTGAATGCGAAGGTTAAAGTGTTCTACTTGTTCTGCTAGCAAGCGTTAGCAATATGGTTTGGCTATGCTATTCACAGCACCGCTGATAAAAACGATGATAAACATCTGGATGCGTAATGACAGCTTGAATCAAAAAAGGTTTGACTTCAAAGCTCCACAATTAATTTATAAGTTAAAAATATTTAATCTGACTAATACAAGTACTTCTTCGTCGAGAAAGAAGACGTTTTGTGAGAATCCGGTGGATGCGACCAACTATGTCTATTATCGGATGCGCCAAAATTGTATAGAGTGAGATGTCTTCATTTTTTATACTCTTTGACCGCACAAATTCTGGGAGGGGCTTCCTCCCATGCATTTCTCCCCTTGATAAATTAAAAAATATCAGTACATTACTCAGTCACTCCACTTTGGCCCTGGAAGAAAACCGAGCCAAGGACCACAAACCAGTACGAGTCCAAATTAAAGGCCTATTCTCTATTATCACAGTGTAAACACACTAACTACGAAACATCACCAACAATAAAATAAAAAAAAAATACAACTCCTCAGTACTGAGGAAGAATCAAAGGCATTTCTCAGACTTTAATTTTTCGGTCACAAAGGCAATAATGTGGAAAACTGAGCAAAAAAATCAAATTTAACTTTAAAAGTTGTACATCATGGAAGCACATGCATCCTCAACAATAAAGGCAAGCAGCTAGAAATTAAGTGTCAGACATTAGAAGAACTCGCCTATAAGAAGCACTTTGTAGTTAATGAGATGTGAGCAATCAAATCGTGTTGTGTTTCATGGAAGAATCTTCAACATCGACTACGTTCTGTTCTATCAGAGCAGATCTGATGCTAGAATATAACAGATCCAGTTATATAATTATTCCCTTTGCTACATTTGATCATTTCAGAAGCATCGACAGCTGACAAAAAACTTTTTAAATAAGACGTGAAACAACTCAGTACCATCACACCATCCTGCTAAGACTTTTAAGTATTACTCTAAAAGCACTGGAGTTGACCAGTTTCCAGATACCGGTGTGGGGAGGACAGGAAACACGTCTACTAAAACAGATCTGAAGGATGAGTTTCATGCTTCACCAACAAAAAGCATCAGCAGAAGAGACAAAGTCTGACTCGTCAAGATCAGATCGTTCATTTACAGTTCAAGAATGGACAAGGAAATCGCTCACAAGAAGGAATAACCAATCGGTGGCTAGGGAGCAGAAGGCACATTCCAGTTTTGGCTTCCATAACATGCCTGTCGGATCAGCTCAATGCTTCACCACTATAAGACAATCTTCCTACTGTAGGGGAAAAGCTTTTCCAATTAATTGTAGGCTCTGAGCCAAGAACAGCAACCCGTTCTCCTAAGGGAGATTTATCCTGTATTTACACACTGAATTATTAAAATTAAGGGGAACCTTTCTGCCTCTACACATTAAATCTGTGGATAATAAAGTGATGCCGTGAACGTGCTGGCTATACTTCCATGTTTAGCTCGCTACCTGAAGGAGAAAAGGGCCTAAAGCATTTCTTTTTTTTTTCTTGCATGATGCAAAACACATTAGTAGGAAAGTGACTGATTGGTAACAGCGGTACCAGCTTTACAA
This sequence comes from Antennarius maculatus, assembly GCA_013358685.1. Taxonomy (NCBI): domain Eukaryota; kingdom Metazoa; phylum Chordata; class Actinopteri; order Lophiiformes; family Antennariidae; genus Antennarius; species Antennarius maculatus. Next base: position 18,383,286 of record CM023618.1, on the reverse strand, counting down.
ACTAAGGCACGAGCAACGGGACAACAAAACACACATTTCATCAAGGAGGGTCTAACTGTGTGAAGCCAACTCGGAAAGCACTATCAGATGTTTGCTCCGGATTCGATAAAAAACAGATTTATCACTTTGCGCGACTGCATGTCAGCCTCTATCTGAGCTTAAATAACAAACGCTGAATGTCATTCAGAAACTAAATGATTACCCTTCTTAAAAAAAACAACAGCCTGAAGCTAACAGAAGCATCCCTGTGGTGCGTGGTCCTGCTTCAAAATGGTCACAGTCGTTCAGGACAAAACACACTGTGCTAAATTACACAGTCTCAAATTAAATGAACATTTTTCCCGAGTCCTGAAAACGCCGAGCAAAAGCCTGTCAACAGCACATGAGTGCCTGTGGGGAAAGCCCTCGCTGGTCGCCGTTCGGACAGCATTCCTTTAGGAAATCACATTTTTCTACCACTTTCAGTGATGCGTTGGTTTGGAGCGACCGTAAAGAATCAGATTGTCCCACTTCCTGCAGTGACATGTAGTTAATGGAGAGCAACGGGTTTTTGGAACAAAATGAGAAGGCATATCGGCACGTCGCTGAAAAACCACAAGCAGAAGCATCAACGTTAGTGTGGAGAAGGGTGACATCGTCATTGAGACAGCACTCGTCGGATCCTGACTCCTGTTTGATCCACTTTAGTTCTTCTATCACACAGCCGGTTGACGTTGTGTGAAGCTCATGGAGACAGGAAGGCCCCGCCCTGGAGGTGTGATGAACCAGGAAGTTGTTCCTGTTCTGCAGTACCAGAAAACACAGCGTGGGAATTAACACCAGGTCATGTGGTGCTACCAGGTGACTCATCCCTTAAAAATAAACGGTGAAATAATGTCTAGATTACCCAGCAATCCCTCAAAACAGTCATTAAGCGTGACGTTTCCATCCCAGGCTTATCTGCTTATCAACACGCTCGATATGTCTGAATTGTGTGAGCTGTTCTAGATTCATCAGCAGGAAAAGAAACACAACACCCCTTCTACCAGAGAGGAGGGTGGTGGGAGTGGGAGTGGGGTGATTCGTGTCATCAGCTGCCCTCGCGTTTATGGGACTGACAAACACAAGAAGACACGAGGTTAGTGAACAGAACCTCCTTCCTTCACGGCTCTTCTTCCTATAAACGGATGACATCACATCGTCTCAGAACGGACGGAAAGACACACAGGAAGTGGACGTTTTAGTGACCAATCATAAATCCGTGGGATGCAATCCCAGGACCTTCACTCCAGCGGCGCAGCAGAGATGCACAGATTGTTTAAGGCACAGGCGACCTGGACGATCTTATCGAAGGTGGAGAGGTTGGAGGTGCGCTCGGAGGTGGCGGTGAACGGGCTCTCCACGGGGCCCGTCAGCATGGCGTACCTCCGCTTCACCATGGAGATCACCCGGTGGACATGCTTCTGCACGCTCAGCGCCTCAGAGGAGGAACCGGCCGGCGACGAGCCCTCCGGGCCGCCGTACGCCTCCCCCTGGTAGCCGCTGGCGATCCTGAACAAGGCTCCTCTGGCGGCGACCGAATCGGCGATGTCCAGGTTGCGGCTCGCCAGCACCACATCTCCTGGGAGGAGCTTGCACAGTAGGCCACACCCCTCAGCCAGGCTTTTATCACTGATGTTTCCCAGCACGCCTCGAGAAACAAAGGTGACCACGCCCTGTGGAGCCACACCTATCAGGTACTTCAACACATTATGCGTCATCTCCGCCCCCTGAGAGCTTGGCGCCGTGACCTGCTGGTTGCCCCGGGAAACTGGCTCCTCGTAAGGCACGGTGAAACAGTCGATGATGACGGCGCAGTCGGGGTGGGAGGCGCGTAGGGCCGCCGGAAGGTTCTTCCGGAGCTCAGCCCTCGATGGCCAAAAGACGGCTGTTGGCACCAGGGTGGCGGACATGATGCCCACCATCTGGTGCACCGTCCTGGTCACCGTGCCGACCTTCACGCCGAAGCGGTAGGCCAGGTCCTGGTTGCGGAGGTCGAGGCGGAGCCGCATGAGCGTCAGCAGCAGCTGCTGGAACTTGGTGAGCTTGACGTTCTTCATGGCGTCCATGTGAGGCACCAGCAGCCACATGACCGTCTCCAGGACGAAGTAGTTGGGTAAGCCGGTGTAGAACTTCACCTTCTCCGCATCGTTCCTCAACGAGCTCTCGGAGAGAGACATCTTCTCCACCGACTCCCTCAGCGTCTGGTTCTCCTTCTTTAGTGCTTTCAAGATGCTGTCAAAGTTAGCGGACACGTCTGACACCTGGGTGAACCTTCCTCTCTTGCTGTCACTCATGCACTCGTCGTCTTCATCGTTGTCTTCATCGGTGCTCAGGGAAGAGGATGCGCTTTCCTCCATGCTGGCTTCCGGGTGCTCCTCCTCCTGGACCTGATCCCCCCCCGCCGCCGCCGCGGACTGGCCCTGGCCCTGCAGGAACAACAAGGCATTGGCCGCTTCCACGCGAGCTTCCTGCTTGTCAGAATCTCGGATCTCCAAGACGGTTCCTGGTTCCTTCATGGCTGACGACAAAGGAGCTGCGGTGAAGATGGACGGAACATAATCCGGAGAACGTGGGTTCTTCACCTGTTTACCTGGATGGGAAGAAGATGAAGAACACGTTAAACTGTCTACTCCTCGTCAAAGAGGAACGAGGTTTGACATCACATGAAGCGAATTATGAGGTTTATTTGTGAGTGCGACAACTGAAGGCAATCACACATGGAGCAGCGTGACACTGAGTTCATCAGAACTTTATCTAACTTATCTTCTCCTGCGTTATTTTGTTCAGCAGACTCTGTCCACCAGATTAAAAACATATGGGTCATGGATCACAGCACTGCTGCATCTACAATAAACGGATAAGAATATAAAATATTTACAGTGACCACATAAAGTCGATTAGGAACACATTTTTGTTTGTTAAATATTGAGTTACAGGCTTCAACATGGTTTCTAAATAGACTGAAAAAATACCACAACCAATCACTCATTTGTGGATTTCAACCAAAATTTGAATACAGATTATCAAAATTAAATCTGCATAACTCACTGTCAAGTAATTTTTCAGGCGTCATTTTAATTCCAGTAATCTAAGTGTTAACCATTTGGTAGATATAAATAGAACTTATTAGTTTCAAAATATTCTAATTAAAGAACGCATTTAAAATGATCAATTCGACCACATCAAAACAACATCACTTCTGAATCCCTCCACGCATGATTCCAACAACCTGCGGGCTCCCCCCGCATCCCCACCTGAGATGAAGTGGGTGCTGCACAGCCTGCTGCCGTCGTTCGGTACCCAGCCCTCCCGGTTCACGGCGGCTATCCAGCGCTGTTTCCTGTCCGGGTCCCGGGGGAAACGGTAGAACGACAGCGAGGTGCCCGGTGTCCTTCGGTTCCTACAGCCGGCCACCACACATGTGTGAACCATAGTAAGGCCACAGAGACGCGTGGAGGTGTGTGCTTCTGCCTGGTGGGTCTGGTGGGGTGTTTTGACTCCCAAAATGGCGGCCGATCGGAGTGTGAAAGAAAAAAAATTAAACGTCATCGCTGGTCGTTTCCATTCAGCGATCTAATTGGATCATTTAAAGGTGACGTCACTTGGAAAGCAATCCTTTTAGCAGCGAAAATTATTTAGCAAAATATTATTTGTTTGTTTGATCTCAGAGGCCGAATAAGAAATATCTTTAAAAAATAAAAAAAATATAGAGAAAATAAAGTAAAAAAACAGTTTGGCAATGACGTAGCTAGTTTAATGGAGCTCGTTAGCTAAGCTGTATTGATTCTGTTACATTACGTGAGAGCCATACTATAACAACGTTAAGGCGCGCCCTACTCCGCTTCTGATTGGCTTAGCAGGAGAAACACATTTGTCACGTAGGTCATTGAAGAAGCTTCCGCAACGTCCATACGTCACCGTCACTTTAAGCCAATCACAGACAGAGTAGGACAAATCATGACGTTGCTACAGTGGGACTCTGACCCGGGGCCCATCGTGCATTAACTCGACCAACTTCGTACACCATCAATTATGTTGTTTGTCAGACATATTCGGCTTTAAATAAAACGAAATAAAATTCTGGTTTAAATGAAATATACATAATATGAATTTTACTACCAACAGGAGGCTGGTTCTGCTACGTCTCTACTTTTTCTGTTGGGCCGAAACTCTGCAAGTCATCTGCTTTAATCAGAAAACATTATTTGGGTACATTTTTACAACATGCCACACTACACACAGCCTACAGAGGGATTGTTACCACATCAATTAGTTATTTTATTATATACAACTCAGTTTAAAACCAAGGGAGTCACTGAAGTACAAATTACTCATTATAGCTATGCATCAGTTATTTACAATCGAAAAAAAAAAAGTGAAGTTAATTCACAAGGATTCCTCTTGCCAAATGAACTTATTGATGTTTACATTGATAGAAGTATGAAGTCCTATCAGCATTCTTTTGAATCTGTATTTAGATGCGGCTAAATTAACCCTTTCCTGGTGCATTATTCAAGTGTCTCGACATCGTTAGTTGTTCGTGCACAGTTTATACACAGATGTATTCTTGGCTCCTCCCACTTGCGTGAGCCTGTTGAGCTGCGTGAGACAGAGGACGTACACGGGAGTCTTGACACCCACGCTGGTGATCCTCCTCAGGTCCTCCATCTGAAACTCTGTCTGTTCTCCTGCAGGGGGCGCCACAGAACAGGGAGCAATTAGGAGCCGCAAGTTATGGCTGGAACGGTTTGAGGACCTCGGGTCCATCATGTGGTTTCTCTGCTAGAATAATGCTAAAATAATACAAAAGTCATTTAACATCATGTAGTTCTTGTATATGTGTTGTTTCTGTTGGGTTTTCAGCAAAGTCATTTTATAATCACTAAAAATAGAAATGAATGGACACCTCAGGATGTTCCTCCACCAGGGGTAACCGGATCCAGATCATAAAACTAGATCGGGGAAATTGAACTCTTTATTTGGAGGGGGTGCAGCATGTATGGGGTTACGGCGCAGTAAACGAGAAGGCTTGAGACGCGTCACTAATGCACCAATACATCTTAACAGTTATTCAGACTGACTTAATGTGTCTGTGCAGTACCTGTTATATCTGGGAGTTGTGGGAAATCAATATTGTGAAGATAATTCATAAATTTCCAGTGATAAATGAGTAGCTGGGGAGGCTCCCAGGGTGGAGGGGTAAGCAGGGAATACTTCCTCTGTTGTGAGCAAAGCATTGTGGTTGTAAATCAACACCCGAGGTGAAATAACCTCGCTACTTGAGCCTTTATAGACATCACATCAGCGCTGATGGTTGCGACCCACAGCACTGACCTCGACACTCTGCCATGAATTTGTTGATGTCATGAATGGCCTGGTTGAGGTTGTGCAGGGTCATCTGCTTCAGGTAGCCAGGCAGACTCTTAAACTCACTCTCCGACACAGCAGACACACTTTCGGCTGGAGGAGGACGACGGCTGCATGCAAGAGGACATGTGACAATAAAAAAAACTGAGAGGAGTAAATATCAGTCATACTTAGAAACAGAACAGACAAAACTTTCTGCCTTTCTTTGTGTGACTTTACCTGTTTGGATCTTTTTCTGTCTTGACATTTGGGTGCACAACGGCCGTTGCAGATCTCTTCATTTGAGCCTGAGACAAAAGCTACAAAATACAAATCAAATCAAACATGGAATAAGCACACAAAGACTTTTAGCATTCTTTATTTTGACATCCTGGATGATAAAGCCATGGATGTGAGAGAAACTTCACACACCTTACAGATGTCCTGGGTAACAGAGCTTAGGTCTGGCATCTCTGGGGTGCTGGGCTCCTGGAAGTCTTTCCTGAGGCGAGGTGTCCCCAAACTTAACTCTTGGACCGGCCCCTCCAGCTCCTGACTGTTGGCCTTAGTCACCACTTCTTGCTCACCAATATCCTTCAGTATTTTGGAACTTCTCTGGTGGTCGTCATGCAAAATAATAAGTAGGACGGGCAAATTATGAATGATGTCAGGGAGATGTTTTCTCTTCATTTATAGAAAACATTTTACCATACTGTGGTTGAATTTTTCAGACTGTAGGGTAACCAAATGTGGAAGTTCTGATGGTGTTTTAAAGGATTTCATTGCATCAACAGTCTTCAAATGCACAGCAGCTATAAAAAAATATTTCTCCTTCTTACACTTCGTAAAGAATTTCCCAAAAGGCACTCCAGGTTTGGCATCTCTGGCGTTTGTTCATCTTCCACAGCCAGGATGGATATCTTTGGCACATTGTACTCCCACTTGCGTTTGGAGCCGACTGATCTGTTGCGAGGCGGTGTGGGAAGGTCATGGGCGTGGACATCGTCATCAGCTTGTGTGTTGATAGGCTCAGTCTGCCGTGCATTCTGGGAAATCGTGGAAAAAGACATGAATTCTGGGGAATTAATTTTCATATTGAGATAAAATAAATTTCCTATTTGGATGAGAAACACTTCTCAGGGGGAATTTGGGTGTCAAGACCATAAAGAAAAAACAACAAATAAAACTTTTACACACATTCAATCATCAAACCTTTTTGGCGCTGACCAGCTGCTTGAAATATGGGGTTTGAAACGCTGGGACCTCAGGAGTGGTCGGTGCTTCAACAGAATGATCGGGAGATTCTGGGTCTCCATCATTTTGCATCACAGGTGGGGAACAGTTACTTTTGGACTTTTTGATTTTTAAGCCTGGGGTACAAAATACAGGAGGATCTGGACTCTCCAGGTTGTCTGCAGGAGACAAAAAGAGCAATGTGACACAAACTGCCAAACAAACGTTTAAATGTTTGCAAAGAAGATGAAGGCATTTCATGTAAATTTATTACATGAAATGCCTTCATGTAATATTTCTCTAAAAGCAACTTAAGGCAGCATCATCATCATCTTTTTTTAACTTAAGATTGCCAAGAGTTTAAAAACAACAATTCATAATCAATGGCAACTATGGAACAAAGTTTAAATTCATACCTTTAGGCTGAGGATTTTCTGTTAGTGAGTTTGGTGCTGGTGCAGGAATGTTTTCTGGTAGTCTGTTAAAGAGAAGAATAGATTGTGACTACAATTGCTAACCATAGCACAAGTATAATGTCAGGCACATTGAGTTCTACCTTTTAGGCTTCTCGATATTCTTCTGGAGTAGATCCATTGTGAAGTCGTTGAGCAGACACATGGTGTGATCTGAGATGCCAAAATTATGCATCTGTGGTGTCTGAAGGTCAACGTCATCCATCCGTAAGGCACATTTGGGAGTTATGGGCATGGGTGGTGGAGCGGGTGTGTTGAGTGAGGGGTGAGGAAGGCTTATCTCTGGCATTGGAGGCACTTCAGAACACCAATCTGCCCCAGCCAGAGCTCTCTTCAGCTGCATCTCAGACAGACCAAAGTCGGAGAGCTGTGGGGTTCGCAGTGCATCAGTGATGGGTGGAGGTCCCGCCAGGGGGGGCGAGGAGGATGGATTGTCTTTGGGTTCATCTTGGCTTCTATCTTCTCCCCCTGCTGACTTACTTTTGCTCTCATTCTCATCAGCATCTGACTGACCTGTTAGAGAAAGTCACATTAATTACACATAGTAGTAACTTCATTAATCAGAAATGCTATCCTCCCCAGAGCTTTAAACACCTTTAGGTTCTAAAAACACAAGTTATTTGACTCCCTTCTGTACAGCTAAATCATGACTTACTGGTTGGTTGCTGGGTGTCTTCAGGAGCCCGGTAACCATATTTTTCCCAGTGTTCTTTCACTGCTTGGATGTCCACAGCGATCTTCTGCTCCATCACTCTACAGGCCTTAATGAAACTGCTCACCTCATTTTTCCGTGCTCTCTGCTGAGTCAACTGTTCCTGGATCTGCACCTGTATTAGGTCAGACCGAAGTTGATCAGTACAGTCAGTACAGTCTATTGAGAAGTGATCGGCCAGACAGATCCATAGGATACGAGAAAGTATTCAACATAGCAAGGTGTAAGTACACAGTTACACCATGGAAGTCTCAATTCTATGTGATTTCGATCTTATCAGGCTTCATCAGGCAGTTAATCTAAATAAAAACACATCGATAAGAAACACAGGCGTGCAGTTTTCACCGCGACAGGGCAATGACGTCACCTTTAGGTTTCCGACGTCACAGTTCAGTTCGTGGTATGCACGCATCGCTCGAGCTGTGGTTTCTGAAATCAGAAGAAAACTCTTATGGAACCAGATATAAATGGTTTATAACGCTACGTGATTGATGAAGGCAGGAGTGTATATCGGTGTGTCACTCACCGCTGTCAGTGTCGTGTCGGTTTTCAAACGATTGTTGGAGTTTTGACGTTTCTGATTCCAGAGTCACGGCCAGCTTTTTCAACTTGGCAAAGAAATCTACCGTCGGGTCCATTTTACGTTACGAGACTAAAACATAAAAAAAAAAAAATACTAGCAAACGGGTGTAATTAAACGAGCGAACCGTTTGTTTACGTGTCTTTTCCGATCTGGTAGGGGGACGTTTTCGATTTTGGCGCCACTTCCGGATTTAACCGGAAGTATGTTCTTCTTCGTTGTTCTTTTCTTTAGCGTCGACTTGAATTCCAAATATAGCTTTACTGCCCTCCAACATATTCCAAATTATACCTTTGCATATTACTGTAAAACTATTTGATATTCTGACGATATTACCATATTATAAACATATTTATATTGAATTCCAAAAGAAAATTGTTTTATTCCTTGTAGAGAGAACACTTGATCGACTTGAATGGAAGTACATGTCTGGAACAATCTTAGCTGAGCTTGCTAACCTTTATCGTTACACCATATTTTAGAAATTATTATATTGTTCTTATTATTACTATGTAGATTACCATCCTCATGATAGGTTGATTGTTTGTTGGCTTGTTTATTCGTCCTCAACTTTACAAATGCCTTTTTCACAATGACAAGAGGCAGCATTTCATTTCTTCTCACGGATATAAAGATAGATTAAAGAAAAGTAAAGGTAGCAATACATAAGTCCTGTCATGTATATTTTTTTGATCCTCCTCTGAAGTTCACCGTGGGCGGAGAACTCTTATCAGATTAAGTGGCTGTTCAGGAGAGTTTAAATACTAGACAAACTGTGAAGGTCATTGCAAATGAACACACCAAACAACTGAGGTGAGCTGCAGAATGTACCGAAGAAAAAGGGTGAACTCTAAATGACGAAAAAACTTTTTTGCACCTGTTTTGATGAATGTGTTGTTATCTGTTGTTTCCAGTGCTGATCAGAACACAGCTCTGGAGCTATGGCTTTGTTTGGAAAGGTGTTAGAGCCAGTGGGCTACATGCAAACTGTGAGGTGGGTTTTTCATTTTAATACATCAGGTGTCTGGCTGCAAATGAAAGATATGAAGTGAACCATCAGTGTGTGTGTGTGTGTCTGGGGCACAGGGTTCAGGTCCAGGGGATATCCTCCTATTTGTGTGGTAATGCCACAGCAGAGGAGACTGAGGTAGCCAAGAAGAACCTGGACCACATTGATCAGGAGCTGGGGGCATCAGGTCACGGTCTGCTGAAGGACCAGGAGGTCCACCAGCTGGAGGACGATCTGGCTGTGGTCTACTATCAACTGGGCACAGCGGTGAGGAAGCTGCCTCTGGGCCTCAGACATGCAGATAAACCTTTGAAATTCTAAAGTTAACGTTTCATTCACTTCTCCGAATGCAAAAGTTTTAGCATTAAAATTTGATGCAGCTGCAGATATCAGGTAACCAAAGCACAAAACAAAAGTAATAAAACTATTACTGCTGCAGTTTCTCATTTTCTTATTATGTGGTGGGATTCTCTAGATCCTTGCTGATATTACATATTTGAAACATAAAGCTGCCTCTCTGCTTGTCCAGGTGTGACCTTGATGTTTTTCTGCTCTGCCTGTTCCAGGTGAGAGCACAGCCGGAGTTCACCAAGAAGGAGACGGAGGTGTTCCTGCAGTATGTGCAGGAATACAGGCTGGAGAGGCAGCTGACGGCTCTCTACAACCGTATGATGGGAGTGGCGGCGCTGACCGACCAGCCCACGCTGCTGGAGGAGCTCATCCTGTGCCGCAAGCCCAAACGCTGGGAGCTGAGGGAGTTCTGCGTTAAGGTTTGTGGAGGTGGAGAAACAAAATCTGGAGGGGTGTTGGGGGAAAAGAATCCTTGTTCTTTAAATAACGGAGATCAAAATAATAGTTAAATTACAATTGATTTGCCGTAAACATCTTCACTCACACAGAGGAGCACAGCTGTAAATGATGAGAATATCAGTTTCTAGATCAAAATGATAAATCTGACAGAAAAACATTGAGGTCCCGTGGGAAATGATGCACACCCCATTTATCTTCTTGCTATGAAAATAAACTGAACATTTACTTCAGCAGAGGTGTGACCTGTATTCACTGTCTCACGTGCTGAGTTGGCAAAATTTGCTTTTGCCTACACCGCTTTTTTTTGTTTGCTTTTTTAACTTTTTCACTCAACAACAGTGGCTTTAATATTAAAATTATCATGACTTCATATATTTTCCTTTCCGCTTGAATCCAAATGGATAATTTTCATCTATTTGTAATTTAAATATGGAAAAGGATAGCATTTTAGGAAAAAGGAAAGGTCAATCCGTCCATCTGTCCTTGCGCCCTTGAGCGAGACGAGCATGATTACCATCCAGCCTGAGAAGAATCTGACCTTAACAGACGTTGCGGTAGTCACAGGCTTGTTTATTATGTAAAACCAATTATGTAATCATCTCTAAAACATATGTTTGGATCTGTCCGTTGTTTGCTTATCACACGCTACATCAAAGATCATTTCAAGGGCTGTGGGAAGAATTTGCGACATTGCTGTCCATTCAACACAGCTGCTGTTGTGAGGATAAATGTTTTTTTTATCATAGAAACTCAAGTCTGTCCAAAGTTTACTTACCAAGAAGCTCTAGGCTGTCTGGAGCCAGTCTCAGTGGATTAGCATTAATGCTAAAGTACTTTCTGTGAGTGGCTGGGGATCATTTGTTTGTGTAGTGCTCAGTTCAAGGCCTTGCTCAAAATAAATAAAGCTTGATTAATATAAAAGCTTTCAAAGAGTTGGAGAAAATTGCTAAACGTGTTGAAGTCATAGTTGATTGTTTTGAAATCATGTAAAATGATACAATTAAATTCATTTTAGTTTGTAAAATGACGAGAAATTTGTGGACAGGGTTTTACCCTGAGTGAAGGGCGGACAAGCGCCTTCATAAGAAAGACTCAAAGTCACCGGCAGAGATCCTGACCTTGTTAATCACAGGAAACGAAGCCGTCTTTATTTAACCTTGACAAACTTATCATGTATAAATACACTGTAGGTTTACACTCATTCATTTTCATATCTGACGTCTTTAACATCACCTACAAAGGCTCCACGCACTCACCTCGAGTGACCTTACTTTACACCTTTATTATTACTTTAATCAGCAAAAATGCATGATGGGTCTGGGTACTAAAGATGACTTTCATGGTTTAAACAACTAATTCAAGCTGTGGAAGGCACGATTAACACATTGTCATTCCACTGCACGAGCTTTCATGCACAATTCATACATATACAGTATTCATGCTGTTCTTTGTCTCCTTTTCTTTGTCTTTTCAGGTAAACTTTGTCCTGGGTACTGGTCTGCTGTGTCTCTTCACTCAGGCTTCTCTAACAAGCAGAGACCAGGCTCTGCTGATGAAGACTTGGTCTGACCGCATGGGCGCACTCTACAGGAAGATGAAGAACACAGGAAGTCGCTGTTTAGGCTACTTTCTGGAGCAGGCAGAAGTTGATGTGAGGAAGGAGCTCCTTGACGCTGTCCATGACCGTTCACCCCCTGATGAGGCGGCGTCCAGAATCCTGAAGACCCTAGAGAAGAACTACGATTGGCTGCGCTGGGCGGTGATGCTTTACCCTGCTGTGGGAGCCACAGAAGAAGAAACCACCGAGGAGGCGCCAGAAGAAAAAGAGAATATGCCAGAAGAAAACGAGGCCACTAATCTACTTGCTGTGGTGTCTGAAGCACCGATTCCCCAAGTGATGGCATGCTACCGTGACGCGCCCGCTTCACTGGACAAGAGCCGCATCCACCAACTCATCGTGGACCTGGAGTGGAAGATCCCCAACCCGCCACCCGAGGTGTACGCTTCCATTGAGGAAGACCCTGGCCGGGCCCGGCGTTACCTGGCCTCAAGGATGCTGAGGAAGCTCCAGGAGGGCCTGGGGTCCGGCGTGGCGGTCCACGTGGTGCCAGGCAGGATGGAGATGAAATGCAACTTCCCTCCAGCCTCCTACTACCTCTATGAGTACAAACATCGGCTGGCATCTGGCACCGTATGTGTTTTCGGATGAGAAAGAAAATGACAGGAAACAATCTGCTGTTCTCACACAGATGTTTTGTGATTATATTAAAGTACCAGATTGGCTTTAGTTGCTCCCACATTGGCATTAACATGTCTCTATCATGAAATATTACTTGCAAATAAATGTAATTTTACAGGTAAAGAAAAATTAAATGTTTTTTTTAAACTTAAGCTTTTAAAACCACTTAGTTTTCACTGAGAGAACAAAAGACTGAGAGAAATGGTGACAACTAAGCAATGTCAATGTAGGTTTTATTAAGTTCAAGTGCTTGAATTTGTTGGTTAGAATTAAACAACTTAAACATGAAAGGAGTGATCAAATGTTGGCTGTGAGTTACAACTCAAGTATTTATTGATAATAACTGAGCAGAAAAATGAATAATGTCCAATCAGTGCTCCAACACTGTCCATCACATCTATGACTGAAGCACTGAAATCGTATCCACTGGAGGAATCAGCCACAGTCCTATTGTGCGTCCTTTTAGACATAATTTGTCCTGGAAACATGCGGTTCTTTTCATTTCATTTCATTTCATTAAAAAAAAAGGCATTCTTCTTGATCTTACACAAATCCTCCTTCAGAGTTGAGCAGAATCAATTTTTCTAAGTCCTTCCTGACATCTGGGAAGCCCTCCAGCGCCTCCTGAAAGTCGTCCCAGCAGAGGGAGAAGCACTGGCAGTCGGTCAGCGCTCTCGCCGTGGCCAGATGTTTGCCTTTGGTCAGCATGCATGACTCTGTTGTTCAGAGAGAGAACCAGAAGCAGGGTTAATGAGTGAGGGAGACCTAATGAAGGGGAGGACGGCTGACAATTAATCCCAAATTAAACGGCCAAACTCAGCTGAGTTGTTTCGGGAAGCCTGCTTAGCTTCAACGGTGGCGAGGTTTGCGGCCAAGAAGATTAAGACCTGCTCACAATTAGAGCCGGAGAATTAAAGAAATCCCCCAATTGGAGAAAATTGATTCATTCAGTTTGGTTTTATTACATGTGTGGAAGGCAATACATACTGTATATTATAGATAGATAAATTATATAATATATATAAATAAATGCTGTTGGGAGGAATCCATGAGAATGAATCAGACATGTCCTGAACACATAACACAAGGGAATGTTCTAAAAACTCTGGAATCTCAAAATGTCAAAAGACAAATTAGTTTGTTGGAATTTGTTGGAAAAAATTCTGCTCAGTAATTAAATTACTTAACATTTGAAAAGTCTTATGTATTCATTGCACTTTTCTATGAATGTCACAAAGTGTCTTTTTAGGATAAAGTGACAGAGCTAAAAATTGAAGTTGATCTCAGTTTATTTTCCAGTGGATTTACTTAAAATTGTTCTAACAGATGCTATCAAAGACATTCTGGTTTGTCAGTTTATTGGAGGTGAATCATTATTAACTCTCCAACTTTTACTTCACTATCACGGCCTTGAAATTGCTTTTCAAATCAGAAAATGATTTTCCAGATACACTCTGATCCTTATAAATCAAACCCACCTCCAAAGAAATCTCCATCACACAATTCTCTCTCGTCAGCGTCAGTCTCCATGAGGACCTGGCCGTGGTCGATGAAGAACATTCGGTCTCCAGGGACGTTCTGCCGGACGATGACATCTCCCTCCAGGAAAATGTCGTACTCCAGTTTGACGACGACGGCGTTGATAAAGTTTTCATCCCTGTACTGGAAGAGTGGAACCTTTCTGAGCAGGCGGCTGCACATCACCATCAGGATTTGCTGAAAAATACATGAAACTGGTTTTGCATAAAGACAACCTTTATCAAATAGAGTTTGACACTTCATCATGTTCACAGAAATATGAGGGATAAATCTCTGATAGGACATTTTCAAGATGAACCCTGGCGGTACCTCTTTGAGCGCTGAGGACACCGTGTCCATCACGTCCTTCTCGTGGAACCACTTCCCTCCATAGCGAGCCTGGTAGTACTTATTGATGCGAAGCTGCAGCTCTGGTGGGAGCTTCATGAAGGACATGTAATGCTCCAAACGGCTCATCTGTGGAAGATAATGCATCAAGCATCGCGAAAAACCATACAAACCACCGGACAGAATTGGATGGAGATGTCACCGGCCAGGTAATACACTTTGAAGCGTCACCTGTGCCCCACCTTGCTCTTGTATTCCTTGGCTGCTGGGTCGATGGTGGCGACCATGGCGGTGGTGTTGGCAACCAGGACCGTGTACATCAGACACCCAGACACCATGCTGACCATGACGATCCACATTTCAACATAATCTGGACAGCAAGACACCATGCTCATTTAGCGTGAATTTGCTTGAACATATGAGACAGAGTTGGGGTTCTATCCCCAAGGCTACAATCCTCACTTGTTGGTGCGTCCATGGATCCGTAAGATAGAGCAATCATCTGGGACAGAGCTCGGAAAACTCCCCAGGAGTACTTCACGATGACTGTGGCATTCTGCGAGAATCATTCATGTTTGTAAAATGACTTTTATTTGGAGAATCTGATTTCTAGTTGTCTAGAGTTGGTTTGTGATTTGAGTTTCACCATCAGGTTTTCTTTCCGGACCCAGCAGTCGGTGGGAAATTCCTCCAGCATCGGGACAAAGTACTGGATGCAGCCGTTCCAGTGACACAGCAGGAAAATCATCATGAACAGCGACAAGATGCGGAAGAAGAGGCGGACAACCTCTAGGTTTGCATTTGACACCTGCGAGAAATTAAAAAGAATGGAAACTAGATTCAAACTCATGTCGTACTTTTTAATGAAAATTAAAATGTCAAATGGGTGGACTTGTATGACTCCCAATCTTTGGGCTGATTCAGTTGGAAAAAAATCCTAAAATGAGATGATATGGAGGAACCTGGCAGCTCTTGCTTAACTCTTGACCTTCTGAGACTTCAAAGTCAGGTTGGGTAATCGGAGTCTGGTCTCATAAGGTGTTCGTGAGGGAGAAAGGTTGATTGAATTTCAGAGGTGAGCTATGAAGATCGTCTGGCGTTCGCACTTACTTTCTCCACCTCATTGAAGAATCGGACCAGTCGGGACACTCGAGCCAGTCGGATCAAGCTGAGGATCCGCACAAACATCAGAATCCTCATCACCTTGTTGGTCTTGGAGGGGTTGTCATCATGGTATTGCAAATCCTGGAATTAAAAAAAAAGGGATTCTTAATTATCAATGCTGTGAATTATGATTAAGTTTATTTTATTCCATTCCATGGGATCCATCTGACTGTTTATGGTCGGTTGAATTGTTCTGTCATCAGCAAAAGTAGTATTTTATGCTTAATTTGGGAGCAAAAACTTGTTGTCTTCATCATCTAACCAAACATAAGATGGAGGCAAAAATCTTGGTGTCCAAATTTACCTTTAGCAACATTTATTTGGCTTCTCTTACCGCGAACAGCAGAATGTAGCCAATGGGGAAAGCAGCGATGACGTCCGGTATGAACCATGACCTCAGGTAACTGACTCGGATCTGCTTGATGTCCAGAATAGCTTCCTGTCAGAGAGAACAGAGCAGCAGATTGAGCAGATGGGCAAAGATTTTTACACTTGGAGTGAAACGACTTATGGAAATGTGTCCAAAACTAAGAGAGACGTCAGATGACATTAAGTTTGTGTCTGGTTGATTTTACAGCTTTTTTAGATTGTGGTCAAAGCGAGGAGCATTTCAACGTCTGTCAAAACCAGAGTAAAAACCCCAAAAATAAGAAAAAATCTCCACAGACGGACTATTTTTGATTGGCAAGAAAGAAACCAGAGAGCGAAGGCAGATGAAAACAAACAGAGGATAGCCTTTGTAATACTTAATTGGAAATGTTATACCATATTCCATTCATCCAATACATCATAATCCCTCTTATAAAATCAAGCAGGAGGTGCCAATTTCGCCAATGTCCAGGATCTGAGGGAGGGAGGTCTGTTAATCTAGCCTTTCGTGTATTGAGTAGATTACAGATGGGGCAGAGATGGATTGCATGTGCTCGTCTGCACATGGATTATAGCCTTCCAGATTGTGTCTGAAAATAGAGCACAGCCACTCTCACCTCGCTGTCCTCTGTAACGATGCCCATTCGGAAATTCAGAGCCACGTCGATCAGGAACAGGGTGTCTGAAAACACATTGAAACCTTCCCACACCAGCCCGCTGTCCCCGTCCAGGAACGCTATCTCCATGGGAATCCCGATCAGGTTTAGGAATGTGATGGCCATCATGCACATGATGTAGTAACTCCTGCAGGAGGAACATCTGTGAGCAGGTGGGACTTTACACTGAGCTTCAGATGTTTTACATGCAGTAAAGTCTTGATGGCAGGGACATCCTGCAGCCGGTCAGGCAGGTTGATTTATGCACACTAATTACTCTAATACTGTAACTGTAACTCTCCCGAGCCTTTGTGTGATTTTCAAGCTCAAATTACCCTAATTTCTCATGTTCTCTGGACCTAATTGTTTCTTCCCGTCTCTGTTTCCACTCCATATGATCACCCTCCAAACTAATAACAGTGCTGCCTGCAAAACCATCCATATGTGGAAACATGTTCCTTAAAGAAGTAATTTGATCCACCTGCTTCCTTCTAATCCTCGGCTATCGTCTTGCCACTAATAAGGAGATATATTTTGACATAAGTCAGAAATATTGAAAAGTAGAACAAAAACACAAAGTGATGTAATCAACTTGACTCATCCTAGAAAATGTTTTTATCCTAATTGCAAATAATTTTTCTATTAAGCACGTGATCAATTTGTCCAGAAGTAAGTCAATAAGGTAGGATAATGCTTCATCAATCTCCATATCAAACTGAATGGAAATAACCAGTAAGGGAAACTAACAGAAGCTAAGGAAACAGACTCAGAGTGATGTCCACACTGATACCTCATGGGGCTGAACGGGTGGATGACCAGGATGCCGCTCTGCAGCTGCCGGATGCATTCCTTCTCCACAGCCATCTCGCTGCCGTACAGGTACAGCGACTGCCTGTTCAGCTGTGGGAGCAGCAGGGCTCTCCATCCACAAGTGGCTTTGGTGCATCCCACCGTGGGACCTTTGAGTTTCTCCATCTCCCCACCTTGTTCCCCCCGCGATCATCTGAAAGCACAAGCCATCCTTTCACTCCTGCTGCTCAGGTAGAGTCTGACTCCACCAGTTCAGACCTCTCCTCTTGGTCACAAGGTAAATTTCCATGAGAGCTCCCAACCTCTGAGCTTAGTGATGCTGCCTGGAGTGAGGGGAGTGGATCCCCGCCTTTCTGCTCCCTCCCTCTCTCCCTCCCTCCCTCTCACTCTAACCCACCCCTCCACTTCTTTTCCTTTTCTCCCCGCTCATCAACTATTCAGTATCTGCGTCTCATCCCAGCATGAATCATGTCAAGAATGTGTGGTCTGGCTCACATTGATACTTCAGACAATGGTGTGTATGTATGTGTGTGTGAGTGTGTGTGTGTGTGTGTGTGTGTGTGCGTATGTGTGTAGAGGAACACATTTATTGTCATGTGAACATGTTCAGTTCACTTTGGGCCATCTCTACCAGGATGTAATTAAAGACTGTGGTGTGTTACCTGATGCTCTGAGACGGCCTCTCTGCTCTTTGCTCGCATGTTTTACACCAACCTGGAAGATTACATCCTGAAGATTTCACAGTAGAAGACTCAGGTTTTATTCAACTGGATGTTTTTTGCATTTTCTGGAGTTGGTAGAATCGCTGAAAAGAATGAAAAGAGGAAATGAAGTGACAGGATGCATCTGGACGACAGGAATAATAGGCTCAGTGGATCAAATGAAATACTGGCAGCTTATTGTACCTGATGGGTCTAATAAAGTGGAGATTATATAATAATCTCTCCTATATTGGACTGAATGCAGACCAAACAAACTGGAAGCACATATAATTAAAGTCACAATTTTCCCCACAAACCTTCTAACCCTACCCTCCAACAGATCTTGACATCAGCCCCTGAATGCATCTTCTACATCTGTCATCCTCCAAAATAAAAGTCATATTTACATCATTACGGATGTGAAATGATTCGACACTTCCATCAATAGTTGGATTATTTCTATTTTTTAGGAGTATTTCTTTCTATTGCTTTGTGTGTCAACACAGTAGAGACTATTAATATTTGAGCCAGAGGGTCAGATAAGTGGCCTTACTCCTCCCCTCCTTTAGGGGGCACATTTCCACAGGGAACAGTCAAAACTGAGGGTGAATTAAAAGTTATTTCAATACAATTTGTATTTTTTTTAAATTAGTATGACGAATACAGCTTATATCGAGTCAAATTCTGTGAAAATCATAGGATTGACTTATGCATAGTGTGTTTCAAATACATGTACATCACGTGGTGCAGAGTAAAACCAACAATATGCTTACTTGCTCATTATCTAGCACACAGCTGGTGGCCCTCAAACCAGAATAAGGTGCTCGGCGCTTCTGCTTACGCACTGTTTTGTTGTGCTGACGCACTATAGACCCAGACGACGTGTGAAAGCAAACACGCCTTCAGTTGGACAGAAAATGAACATTTTTCATGCTGGTGGTATATTCTGCCCACCAGCAACTATTTCACTGCACAGTGTTATAAGGCAAAAGCTGCTGATGTGATTGCATTAGCTGGATGATGTCACAAAAATACAAGTACCTGTACTTGTTTTCATATTTTGCATGTTCACAATTGAGTATTGTCAATCGGTCAATATGCATTATTGTACAAAAAATAAATAAAAATAGGAAAATTGCCCTTTCCATTTATAATTATTTGCATTTTGATGAACTCATGTTTGCTACTAGTTTCCCTTCGGGGATCATAACAGCATTTAAAATATATTAAAATGTGTGGCGATTTATAAGGATCTTATATGTATTTCTATATTGTGCATTTTAAACATGATTTCAAGTTAGGCTTTTTGTTTGACAAAATTATTTGTAGTGATTATTGCTATACTACAGATTACTTTCTTACATGTTTTATCTTAAATATTGAGCATGGTGTGGGAACTGTACCTGAGCAGGTGTAGCTCAGTAACACATTACTGTATTTTTAAAGATAAATTCTGTACATTTTGAAGAGGCTCTCTCTTTTTTTCTGTTCAAAGCACACCTGTGTGCTCATCAAGGTGCTTAATCATCATCTTAATATGCTACACCTGCCAGGCTAATGGATTGTTAGCATAATCCATTGTAATCATACTTTAGTGAGGTAAAACTTGCTAAATGTTTTAAAATGAACTTATGAGAAAACAAAAGGGATTTAAAAAACATCAGGCTTAGTTTTTTTCTATTTAAATTCTGGCTCATTAGCTCAGTTAACGTTTATTCCAATAGTACTACATATCCCAGAAGTCTTTGTAGACGCTTCTAATCACGTGAGCTTGTATAAAGAGGGAAGAGGTGTGTTTCCGTTAAGCGTGTTGGTTTCTTTCTGAAGGTGAATCGCTCCACCATCTGTTACACAGGTACGTGGGTTTTTTTTGTCACTCGTGTCTCCACGATGTTCTCTGGACGTTCTTTAACGTGTCATTTACACCAGTAGTGTTTCATTTTCTTTTTTTGTGGACGTAGCTGACGTTAGCGTTAGCCGCTGTGGGCTAACTTTATAGTTATGTAACAACTCCACACTGCTAGCTAAACCAGCTAACGTTCACCGTGGGCTTCCGTGCAGCTTTATCAGACAGCTGTTAGAAACTCCAGGTTCACATTTAAAAACCACTTGGTTTATTAAATTAGCCGATAAGATCGATGTTGTCAGTTCTGTCCCGTCCTGCGTCACGAACGCAGCTGGGTTGTGTAATCCATGGTCAAGGTTATCCGAAGTGTAGCCTTCACATTTAAAACTGAAGTTTCACGTAATAAAATTAATGCGTAATTGAACTTAAGCAAAAAAAAATAAATCAATGAGACACGAGTGAGGGAACTAAAAGCTACAGGTGTTTTCAATTGCCTCTAATCTGGAGGATGTGCTAGCATGTTTGAGTTTAGACCATTATAACGATCTTTAAAGTTTGTACAGTTAAACCGTTAACAAGTTCTAAATGTTAAAGGGATTCCAAGACTGTTACTCCAGTTTCAGAAATAAAGAGGCTAGTATGTTGTATCCCACCAGAACTTCAAACCGTTAGGTTGGATCCTGAGACCTGCTGGTGCGCAAGTGTGTTTTTGCATGCGCATGTTCTGAGTAAAAATGGACAGCTGCGCAGTTCATGTTTTGGAATTTAGATGAGGTAACTAATCCTGAGTTTCAAAGGATTTCCATTTGAAAGGCATAGCTGAGGAAATTCACAAAAGCTTTAAATGTACGTTTAGTCATGAATCTGAAACAAGTTTTATTTTTTATTAAATTTCAGCCTGAAGATGTCCGTGTCCGCTGCCAGCATCGAGCCAGTCTCTGCGGCTGAACCCACTGAGCCCAAGGCACCATTGAAGCCTTGCTGTGCTTGTCCAGAGACCAAGAAAGTCAGGGATGCTTGGTAATTACCCGACCAGACGTGGAGGATTCTTTGTGCGGGTGAATGTACCCATTGTCTTGTTTCCTTCCAGCATCATTGAAAAAGGAGAGGAACACTGCACCGAGCTGATCGAGGCGCATAAAGATTGCATGAGGGCGCTTGGATTCAAGATTTAACTGCTCCATTTTGTGTGCGTGTGGTAAGTATCAAATCACAGGAATAGTTGTACCTTGATTTTCCACTGGTTATATTTCCTTGCGTTAATTTGTATCACTGTTGTAAATGCTGAACGACTGAGAAGGGAGTAGTAATTAAACGGATGAACTGCATTGTAAAGGTTGTACAGCTGCAGATACAAACTGTCTAAAATGGGTTACAGGGAATGCTTAAAGTCAGCGTGACATGGAGTTCATAGAAGCATTAGTCTAACGATGGATTTGCAGATAGTGTCACAAACTTAGACTTGAGCATCTTGTTTCAACTTGATTGCCCTAATTTAACACCATCCATGCTCGCCATGGTGAGACACCATCCATGCTCGCCATGGTGAGACGTTGAACTTCTCAAAGGCCAATTTACTGTTAAACATGTTGGAATGAATCTAAATGCTTGACCTGGGTGTCTTTAGGTCGTTTGGTTTTCTTGTTGCTGATTTGATCAATTGTGTGCTAACTGCAGCATCAGAACATTGTGTAATGATGGCCTGATAAAAAGGGGGGGGGGGGGTGTATCGAGAAAGTGGGTGGAGTCACCTGTGCTTGCATGACTACAAACATGCCTGAAGCCTCGAGGCTTGGTTCATGTTTCAGATCAAATGGCTGTGTGACAAAATATATACCCCAACTTGAAGTTGTTTTTCTGGTTGCGCACTGATTAAAACCAGATCACTTTTAATACGTTGCAATTCACTAAACTTTTTTCTTTCTGCAGTGTTGCTGTGAAAGTGGACTACCCTGGACATTCCCTTCTTTCCCTCTTATTTATACCTCAGCTCTGGAAGGGAGATAATGGTGGTGGTGCGCTTTTTTAAATGTTCAGAATTTGAGAATCTATCTAAAATGCTGTCTATTGAATAAAAGTCCTATGCAATAACTGTTGTCATTCTTTAAACATAACGGTGGCCTGGTGCCCTATATTTCAGCAGTTGATTGATTTGCACATGGTTCCTGATATCTGGAAAAAAATCTATTGTAATTCCTGTTCCTAAAGTTTCTTGTCCTTCAGAGAACAGGGATTATAGGCAGATTGCCTATAAATGTGAACCTGGTAGTGTTATGAAATGCTTTGAGGATAATTGTGAACCATCTCAAGTCTGATGTAGCTCCTTTTTTGGACCCACTACAATTCGTTTATAGAGCTGGGAGAAGCACTGAGGATGCTGTAGTCTGCATCCCTCATTTAATAAGCCTTTGGAAGATCTAAAGGCCTATGCTCTGGTTCTCTTCGCTGACTTCACCTCCGCCTTTGATACCATTTGTCCTCGGCTACTGGTAAAGAAGCTATCAAACGTGTCAACCCTTGCATAATCGGATGGTTATACTTGCTGATTAAACCTTAACCTGTAAGGATCTGTTTAACTCTGTACTTTCAAGTCCCAGACTGTAGCACTGGTGTACCACAAGGGGGAGTGAGCTCACCTTTCCTGTTTACTGTCTACACTTACTATTGTAGTAGTCTCCCTAATGACTACATTTTAAAATTTTCTGATGACTTATACTGACCCTTCTGAGGGGTGACAAAAGTGGTGGGCTATATGCAGGAGATGAACAACTTTAATACTGTATGTGGTAAGTCACCTGATCTTGAACACCACTAAGACAAAAATGATCTTTGACTCAAGAAATGTACGACTTCATGATCCAGTGGTTATCGGTAATACGCAGATTGACCAGGTTGCTTGTTATAACTACTTGGGGATCTACATGGACAACCAGCTAAAATGGCATGTTCAAGTGGACCATCTACGTTCCAAATTGACTCAAAGACCGCACTTTCTCTGTAGACTGAGACTTTTTGGTGTAAGTTCAGGAGTTATGTCCACTTTCTATGACTCAGTCCTTGGGAGGATTATTAGATATGGCATGGCTGCCTGGTTTGGGAGACTGTTCAGCTCAAATCTAAAATATCTAAAATGGAGAAAACGGCAATGAAGGTGATTGACAGGAAAGACTCTCCTCTCCAGTCTGTGAGAAGTCAGTGCTCAGTTTGGTGAATTGAGTGTTGTCTGATCCTTCACACATTCTTTTTCCTGAATATGAGCTTTTACCTTCAGGTAGATGTTATAGAACTTGTCATTGCCAAAACAATCGTTTAAAATAATCTTTTCTTCCAACCTCTGTTGCACTTTTAAATGACAAAGTGGTTCAGAGTTCCAGTTAGTTGTTCTCATGAACCTCTGGTGCCTTCGTATTATTACGGTGCTTAGCACTATATATTTACGTATATTTTTATTAGACCTGTGGTCCCGCTTTATGTTATTATGTTTACACACTTTATTTTGTTTTACTAATTTGCTTGATTCTTATATTTTTAGCATTGACTGAGGACAGTGATATCCTCTTGGTTGGGCAGATTTGCCTCTTTTATGTACAGGTATGTACAATGCTGCTATCTTGTATTGTCTTACATGTTTTAAAACATTTATGCTGATTAAGTGCACCTTGACCAAGACACATTTCCCTGTGTGGACAATAAAGTATATCTTGTCTTAATAATGCAGTTGAGGCCTTCTGTTCAAGGTTCACTTTGTGCATGGTTGCTTGCCACAGTTGCTGTCCATGGTATGCACTTAGGCTTAAAATAACTCCTGCCCCTGCAAAGTCAATACTTGACATATCTGCATTCTTCCCCTGTAATGTGTCACTGATGCAGAAGTGTGGCTAGCGGTGGACAACATGCATTATCACACCAGTAACCTGCTGGAAATGTTAAGCTACAGCACCATTCAGAAGTAAACTGAGGAGAAGACGTGACTGAAACCTGTCGTTTTTTCAAAAAGTCAAACATTTGAATCCATGCATGACCTAAAAGGTTCTCATAACTTGTGCAGATGCCTTGCATCAACTCTTGTAAAGTTGAATTACTGCGACATGTTATTACCTGCTCATTAAGACAAGCTTGAGTGCTATCATCACCTTGCACACAAGTTTTTTGCAGCTAATGGTCAGATCCTGTATCAGACAAGTGGGACATAACTTCCTAAATCTTGTCACCTAAATGTAAAGTGACTACAAACATGAGAGTGAAGTGGTTTCAAGTGGATCATGTAACCTTAGGAAAGACTTCATTTCTATCCTGTCGGCATTAAAATTCTACCGGCTTGTTTTAAAGGAACAAATCGGTAACGATTAAATAAACTGAAAACCCCGTTTTCACATTTAAATGCAAAATTTGACACTAAATCAGGTGGGGTTAGGGTCTAACATTTTCACACATGATGTAACTCAGAGTATATCCAGAACAACAGATCTAACACGGACATTACAGAAGGAATAGCACTATATGTCTTAAGCTCCTCGAGTCATAATTTAGCTTAAGCCACATTTATGTCTCTTCCTTTAAACTC
The DNA here is from genome assembly GCA_013358685.1 of Antennarius maculatus. Taxonomy (NCBI): domain Eukaryota; kingdom Metazoa; phylum Chordata; class Actinopteri; order Lophiiformes; family Antennariidae; genus Antennarius; species Antennarius maculatus. Next base: position 18,358,887 of record CM023618.1, on the reverse strand, counting down.
TGTTAATATTTTATTTTCACGCAGAGGGGAGATGTTTCTCCTGGGTTCAGATGGACTCAGTGTGAGTCCTTCCAGATCAGAGTGGGATATGTGAGGTGTTGAGTGTTTATACCTGAAATCTGACCTGCGCCATCCGACTTATTTCTGTCTCTAAATATCCACCGGCTGACCTGCTCTCCTGAGGCCGATGTGCACTTTTAAAATTTGGATGAAGAAAGTGCTCTGAAGGATTTGGATGGACGTTTATTTTTTTTTTACATGAGTGTGACACTCAGAGATATTTGCGATAGTGTCTCCCCTCCCTCCCGCTTCCTGCCTCCCTCTGTTATGTTAAGTAGCAGGCCTGCTTTCTGTCCACCACTCTTCCCTCCTTGGGTTTCAATTCCAAACATGGTTATCCATCTAGGGCTCTATCAATGCACACCCCTCCCTCGGCCCTTCTCCCCCAGCTGTTGGCTCCACGCTGCAGGCCAGAAGGGAGAGAAATAGCCAGAACGAGCCACGACGAGAGGAAGGACAGGAAGACTCCGAAGGGGAGAGGCGAGAGCGAGGGACGCATAATGAGAGAAGAAAGCCATTCCAGCTGTGTTTCTATGACGAACAGAGCCGTGAGAGCTTCTTCACATTGAAGAATTTTCCATTTTGTGCCAAGGGAACAAATATTTACCTCCTGTTTTTTTTCCTTTCTTTTTTTAGTATTAGCTGTTTATTTCGGATCAACCTTTATTCAAACAGAACTTGCAGTTGTAAATGTTGGGACAGAAATAGCCGTTTTCATTGAGGAGAAGTTGTTTATTTCATTGGGTTTCAAATATGAGTGCCGACAACTCGACCCTGCTGGACAGCTTGATCTTCGCCCCTCTTTGCGATGGCTGGACCAACAACACAGAAGGCGCCATCTACCATTTGGGCAACACCTTCCTGTTCCTGGGCTACATGGGGGGCAGCGGGGCCTACGGGTGTCTCTTCATCTTCGGTTTCCTGACCCCAGCCTTCCTGTGCCTGGCCCTGTGGGGCTGGCTGACCATGTGCGGCCTGGACGTCTTCACCTGGAACCTCCTCCTGATGCTGGCCTGCTTGGCTCAGATCTGCCACCTCCTTTACCGGCTGCACCAGGAGGGGATCCACGATGAGGAGCTGACCGCCCTCTACCAGGCGGTCTACCTGCCGCTGGCCGTCCCCGTCCATGTGTTCAAGGAGATCACTGGTGCCTTCGAGAACAGGGTGGTGGAGCTGAAGGCAGGGGAGACGTACGCCGTGGAGGGCAAGACGGCCATAGACCAGCTGTCCTTTCTGCTGTCTGGGAGGTGGGGCGTGTTTGTGTGCATGATCTCACCACAGAACGGAAAACACACATGTAAAGTATAAATGAGTACATTGCGTCTTTTCTGCCATGGAAACTGTAAAAACATCTTGCGTAGGATATTCTTACAATTGATGAGCTGTAAAGATGAACATGCAGTGATGTCACAGCGTGCTGAAACGCCCCCTCCACTAATAAACACATCAACACAGGAAGCTCTCAAGTTCATCAGGCAGAGGTCAACAAAAACAAAACAACAAAACCTTTTCCTTTGCTGCTGTTCAAATTCTCTCAATACTCAAAGCTAAACTTTTACATTTCTGAAGAATGTAGTTTTTATATAACCTTATTGTATAATTATTTATTAATATATGTCAGAAAATAATTTAGTTCAATTCTTCGTTTCCAGTTTTCAACATTCATCCGTTTGATCTGATGCTACTGCTGCAGTTTGTCCATTAAAGCTTTATCCAAATTGAAAATGCATGTAAATTATCTCTGGAAGTCAATGTAAATTAAAAGTAGAAGTATTTCAAATCGCCACAATCACTCTGGACTGGTGCACCTTTTGTGGGCTATGGAAGATTTTGGTCCCACAAGGTTGGAGGTAGTTCTATTTTTTGCAGTTTATTACATTTCATTTAAAATGCAGATTTAAAAATTGTTTCAGGAGCGAAAGGGAGTGTGTCCAATCACGTCCACCTCCACAGTGGTGTTTATTTATTGAGTGAAGTTCCTCTCAAAGTGACAGTAAAACCTCCTGATTTCAGCCTCTTTCATGCTGTTGGCAGTAACCGTCACAGGAAATGTGCAGCCTCCATCCAAACATCCTCAAAGAGGAGCTGCACTTGAACTCAAGTTTGGATCCTACGCAAAAGAGAAGTTGTAAACTTTGTGAAGAGTATTTTTGCCTGTGACTCATCAGAGCTCTGTCCCCCTGCACTCCATCAGCTGGGAGATGATATCTTTGTGTTGGGATGGGGGTGCAAACGCTGACGGCTCTGCACAGAAAATGAATGAGATAAGAAGTTTGTTTTCTATTGTCCTAAAGAAATAGAAGTTTTCAGCATTTTTTAAATTGTTGTTTGTTGGAAATTTACAGATTAGCTCAATGTTTTGTGTCCTACAGGAGTGTTCTGTTCTTTATGTAGCTGTCAGTGACAGGAAGCAGACCACAGCGCCGATCCGACACGTTTAAGGATAAACCTGTGTCCTCAGATGTTTTATGGTTTAATCAGTTTACCTCAAAGATGTTTTATGCTTTAAATAAATCCTACCTCTTTCTATGGCTGATGATTCTATGGTTGATGCTAATGTTTAGTTTGGATTGTGACTTCAGCTGCTTCTGCCTTGTCTTTAGGATTAACGTGTCTCTGGAAGGCCAGTTCCTGCATTACATCCACCGGCACCAGTTCCTGGACTCCCCGGAGTGGGAGTCTCTCAGGCCCAACGAGGAAGGAAAGTTCCAAGTAAGGAATTCCAATTGCATTTGGTTTCAGTTTCTTCTATCAGACCATGTGATTAAGAAACAATTTATCTTTGAATTGGAATTAAAAAAAATTGGAATGTGGAGTAGTTTTTGTCTAGTTTTTGTTTTTAACAACACCTGAATGAACCCTTAAAGAGTGAATTTTGACAAGAAAAATTGTTGATTAAGTGAAGCATGTTATTAAATCAATAAATGTTAAATTTCAGATAGATTTTTTTTTTAAATTCTCCCCTTTCTCTGTTTTATGCTAAAGCTAAGTTGATACCTTCAGCTTAATACTTGCTGCATTGATGACCGCTAATACAAATGATGAAAACAAAAAGGTGTACAGATATCACTCCCTCCTGCTACTAGTGACCCCAACCCTACTTGCCCCCAGGTGACCCTGACAGCAGAAGAAGACTCCCGCTACATCTCGTGGCGCCGCCGCCGTCTCTACATGCTGATCTCCAAGGAGCGCTACATCGCCCGCATCTTCTCCGTCATGCTGGGCTACGACATCGCCGAGAAGCTCTACAACCTCAACAACAAGCTCTACATTAAGAGCGGGATGCTGCTTGACATCCGCCTCCCCAGCCTTTATCACGTGCTGGCCCCTGCCTCACAGGGCAGTGAGGGCGGCAGCGATGGCGGCACCGCCAAAGAACAAGAAGCCGAAAAGCAGGACGAAGACCCGGCGCCGGACTACCAGATGCCCGACCCAACCCAATCTCACTCATACCAACCACACCTGCAAGGACCAAGGAAGAACAGCGCAGATGAGTCCCAGCCCCCCCTGCATGAGCGCTACCAGCACCCCTGGGCGCCGGATCCGGAGCTGCCCTCTGGTGAGGACTCCACCAGCCTGGTTCTGGAGGACTTTGCTGATGTGGCGGGTTCCTTGATGGACTACGGCAGTGAGAGGGAATATTTGAGGTAGAGGGGCAGGGCGCCGGAGCTAACACACTGGGTCACCCCGTAGGCTACATGTAAGTACCTCACCAGGGCGGCGGGGGTGGGGTGGGGGGTTGCATGCAGTGCACAGTTGTTACTAACCTACCTGCACAGTAGGAGACAAGACAGGGCTGGAAAATGATGTCATCGAGTAAGATTTGAATCTTAATTATTACAGAGACAACAGGAAACGCAAAACCGTCAAAACCGGTTTTCAACATGATGTAGAAAACTTATAATTTACATCCAGATAATAAAGCAGAATTATGACAAATTACGATTTTTATAATATTTTATTATCCAGCCCAAATGAAATAAAGAGCAACTGGTTTTTTTTTTTTTCATTTGTTTTGGCTGCTTTGCTCTTCTTTTATTTATCTTGTCATCACTAATGTAAAAGTGAATGCATCTTTCATGCAAGAAGAGTAGCTGAAATCAGACAGATTTTACATCATATGTGTAACGTGCCTCAAAAAGAGACACACAGAACAGAAAATGGGAAAAGAAAAAGTAATTGGAATAAAAAATAATCTTAAATAAGAATATAAATCAGATTTCCCTCATTGTGATTATCTATGTCTGGATAATCCAGTGCCCTACTAGTACCCCCCAGTGGCCTGCTGCCCTTCTACCGTCCTAAAAGCAGGTGGAGGGTCGCGTTTCATATCTGGGTGGGGGGGTCGGGGTCAGATTTGGGTTGCAGTAGGTCAGGAGCTCCATTTGGAGGCTGATGAGTCAGACCTCTAAAACACAGTGACAGTAAATGTGCATCTGTGGTTCCATACAGTAAATGTAGGGGGGTGGGGGGGTGTTAATCTAATCTTAATGTAAACTGTGAAAAGTAAACACAAACATCCCTTTTGGCTGCAGCTGCTGACGGATGCTGTTAAACTCCGCCTGACTGACGATCCATGTTGATTCCTCCTGCAGGAGGCGAAGCCGACCGGACGTTCCCACCTCGGTCCCGGAGGGGCAGGGCGCCGCTGGCTCCCACCGACACCCCCAGATTGTGAAAACGGTCCCTCCTCCAAACATGGAATCCTTAAAGTGCTGCAGTATGAACCTCAAAACTCACTCATTTCTACTTTTTCACCCCCCACTTTATCATAAACTGTTTTATTTTGTTGAGATTTCAAATCTCTGAAGCAGCTTTAGTGCCTTAACCCCTCTTGGGACCGACCACATTTATTCTGATCAATGAAACCTGTGGATATTGTAGATTAATATCTGTACATATCAATAAAACATTCAACGAACAGTAATACTGTGTGTTTCTGTAGCTACTGAAGACAAGCAGCTGTTTACTCCTGTCGTGTCCTCATTTAGATGAGAATCCCACATGCACACAGTGGAAAACTGAAGACTGAGACTTACAAATATTTAGTTTTGCATGTTTTAAACGAAGTTTCTTAAGGAAGCCTGATGGATTCCCTGGAAAAAAGCTACAACTTCTTTGATGATATATTAAATGCTTCCAGGTCCAGTTTTTAAAACATTTTTGTGAATTGTGTTCCAAAATCGAGCCACAGTTCTTCCATAAAGCTTGAGTTTGTTTGCTCTCACCCTTGTGTTTATCGTGACATTTATTTGTGTACACAGCTGAAGATGCTATTTAGATACTGATTAGCATCAACAAAGAAAAGAACACTGATCTTTTTAGTCATTTGTTAGCTTTAATAACAGCAACATTTAAAACTCCTCAGTGAACCGACATCCTGAGCTGAGAGGCGGTCCTAGAATCCGAACCCACGAACAGTAATGGTGTGACGTCACAGTTTTAGTGTTTTATCCCACAAACAGTTACCACTAGGATTCAGTGACAGTAATTGTGATGCCGGCTGTGTTTCTTTGGCTCCCCTCTAACAGGGAACATGAACATCCAATCGGGTCGATTTCCCACCACGGGTGTTTAAAAGTCGCCGCACGCCTGCACATAGTCATGTGACCAGGGCGCTCCTCGCCTGACGTGGACGTCGTTCACGCACAGCGGCTCCTCTGGCCTGAAACACGTGACATGAGTTTAAACATATGAACCAGTGGAAAGAAAAGCTCCACCTCCAGATGTAAGGGGTTCTACCTGAGGGAGGGGAACTCGGAGAGGCAGATGGACTTGACGTGGACGTCTCCCTGCCGATAGAACCGAGCGCCAGTGTTCCTCACTTGGATGGATCCGATCTCACACAGAGCCACGGGATAGGCCCACACCGTCCGGTATACCGTTGCATCTGTCTGGCTGCGATACGTCGATAACACAATAACATGATAACACAACCGTACAAGAATAGAAAAGAACAGTGCTGATTTGACATGAGCGACATGGAACCTACAGCCTCAGCCGCTGCTCCTCCTCCAGGCCCCCGGTGGTCAGCTTCACCTCCAGCTCGGCGCTCTTACCCAGGGGCGACACCTCCAGCTCCAGCAGGATGTGATGAGCTGAGCAGACGAACAAAAAAGCATCACCGCTCGACTCGGCAAGAGTGTTTCTGATTGTTGCTATGAAAGTAGGGAACATTATGAAGTTTTAAGGAAGCATTCCACTTTCTGTTTGAGTTGTTATCACAGTCAAAAGAAGTACAATTATCACTCGTTACTCGTGGTTAATGCGTTTCAGGACCACCCGTGAAAGATGAAATTCCACAATATAGTGACAAACTATTTATTATTTACAGTGCTAGATTTCCATATTTCCTGATAAACAGCCCTGAAATTCCTTCAATTCCACCCACAGGTTGCAAACTTTTACAATTTCCAGTGCATGGGATGTCTGTAAACTGCTTGTGAAAGAAGCTTTAGTAGTAAAGCTAACGTGGATTGGTGTTGTGAGGCCACTGAAGCTACTGCTTCGTATAGAAATAAGACCTCATTCCAGACGCAAATACAACTTACTGCAAAAAGGCGGCGAAGACGAGGTGAGGAGGAAGAGCTTCTGTTCTCTGGGAATTGGAGACACAGCTATCCCGCTATTTTCTGATAAACCTGAAAACACACAGGAACCAGGACAGTGAGGGTCACCATATCAGGTGGCGTCATGATAAGCAGCCGTCCTGTGATGAGAACAGGATCTACTGGTGACCCCGAGGATGAAACAAGATCATCATATTTTTAGTGTTTTCTCTTGTCTCAGAATAACTTTCAAGGTTTACTTTAATTTCAGTGGAGAATTACTGTTTTCCCTCCTCAGCACATTTTCATGTAAAATAATCTCAAATTATAGTTTTAATAATCCAATCAAATGATCTACAAACACAAATGTATGGATGAATTTCAGGATCACGTTACCTATGGTTGGACACCTTCCCTTGAAGACTTCACAGGTCACGCAGTTCCCCTTCAGGAAGTCCTCGTAGCTGGAACACGGGATACCCGTCAGAGGGCAGGAGTCGTTGACGGCGCTCATGTACACGTGCAGTGCTCTCATGTGGTCACAGATTACGTAGCCGTACACTGAAGAAGAAACACTGAGGGAGTTGGATGTCTGCAGACCAACTGGGTGACGTCGCCTTCAAACGAAGGCCAGACTTACTGGAGGCGAACTTGGAGCGAGCGCATCCCGTCTGGTCCTTCCCTCCGTTCAGGAAGAAGTCCACGTGACCCACAGGGATGGAGATCCCAAAATCTGCCGCAGAAGAAGACCTAGTTAACGCCAGAGTAATCAGAGAAATCATTAGGAATCATTACTGTGACTTGTCTCACAGTCAGAGTCTGTGTGGATGGCGTCCACAAACTGAGCGTCAGATGGGTCCAGACGGTCAAAGGTGTCGGCTCCTTTGAACATGGGTCCAGCGGGGTCCAGGCCTACACTAGGACAGTTAATTCAGTTAATCATGCAGGAGGATTATTTTTATGCGCCCTTGAAGCAGACATTGGTTTGTTAGCATCAGTCAAATCATCCCATCAGGACAGAACCCAGATGCTTCACCACCGCATGTCCCGCCTCTCCACAGAGCTTTAAAAGTAGCTCTTATCTCTGAGCCATTATCACTTAAAGACTCAAAAGACTCATCTGGTGTAGACAACACTGACGTATAACAGCAGCTGAAGCTGATAATTCTACTTCCCCTAATAACATGGTGGAGGTTGTTTTACTTGTTCCTTCAGAAGGAAGAAGGTTCATGGAAATAGTTGTAGTTTAATCTGTGGTCCAGACAGACCTGTGATTCTTCCGATCTTCCCCTCAAACAGAGTCCCGATGAAGCCAGCGACGTGTGCCCCGAGGCTGATCCCGATGAAGTGGAAGCTCTCCAGTCTGCATCCCTGATTCTGTCGGGAAAAGAAAAGAGGGCCACCATTTCTACATCAACCAGAATGACTCATTGTAAGGACAAAGCAATGCAGTAATGATGCAACATCTCCTTCACCTGCAGCTGGTTGATGAGGATGGAGATTTGTATCGATACCTCCTTGTAGTTCTGCACCACCAGGTTGTAGGCGAAGGAGGCGCCGTAGACCCAGTCCACCACCAGCACGTTGGCGTCCTGCACCCTCAGCAGGGTCCGGGCCAGCTCCTTCATCCAGGAGGGCCGACTGCCCATGGCTCTGTAGGGGGATGGGGGGGTCAGGGTTGGTGGAATGGAGCAAAGGATAAGAATCAAGGTCAGCGAAGCAGCAGGAATAACGGACAAAGTTAAACTGCGACTGTAAACCTGAGATTGTAATGCCCGGATTAGCCCTGAGTGCAGCGCACCCCCCCTGCAAGGCCAAACAGTCCTTCATGTCTGTACAGAAGCTCATTAAAGACTCACTCATCACCTGGATCTACACCACATTAAATATCAAACCAAATAGATCCAATATTTCATCCAAAATGAGTCTCAGCCTGATTTAGAGTCAAATAAGTTTGTTTCATAACTTTCTGTTTTTTCATCAATAACATTAAATATTTGTGAGTAAATATCCAACAATGCATCAGTTTCACTGATGCCTTGCTCAATTCTGATTGGTGCGTGGCAGGCTGTGACATCATCATCACCTGTATCCGTGAATGATGACTTTGGTCGGGAGGGACACGTTGAAGCCTGAGGGCTCGTGCGCGTCCTGGGTGAACACTTGCGCGCAGTCGGGGTTCTTCCGGGTCAGCACCAGGTACCGGAGCCGCAGCCGGGCCCTCTGCTGCCGATACTCCTGCCAGGTGCTGTTGTTCAGCTCGGCACACTCCTCCGTTAGCTCCTCCCCCACACCTTGGCGCGTGCGTCACACAACAGTAAACCCACGCTGAGTACAGGCCACGCCTTCTCGTCACAGGTGTTTGTTTTTAGGGAACAAACTGCAAATAATATCTAAATTTTGAATGTAAATACAATCTTGCTTCCTGTTCCCATTCCCATTTTCAGTGTATTTAGTAAAGTATTTAGTAAATTAGTATACCATCAAATTTCTAATTTTAATAATGTAATAATAATGTATTTAGTAATTCTAATAATGTTTTTACAGCTACCTCTGTCTTATTATTTATCTTATTTGTTGAGTGTTCATTCTTCTATATCTCTGTAACTTACCTCTGATAATGATGAAGCAATAATGGAAATTTCCCCACTGTGGTACTAATAAAGGAATTTCCTATTTAAATGATCCAATGTTAAAAGGTTTTGCTGCAATTAAATACACCAGATCAAACTAAAACAACTTTATTACCATTATTAAATTTGCTTTTACACTTGAATCATTTCAGGATTTATCTTTTCATTAATTGCAGCATTATTGTGTATTAAACAATTTGGCACAGGCTCCAAAAAATTTGTTCATCTGCGCTCATTTTTCAATCAACTACAAGAATTTATGTTTTTTAAAAGATGCAAAGCTCCTTTGGGAGAGTACCACTTACCCACCGCTGGAGTGGTGATGCAGATTGTCAGAACCCAGAGCAGGAGGGTTTTGTGTTTTCCAGGCATTCTGCAGGAACAGAGAGCTGAATGGGGAGAAAAGCCGCCCGGGAGCTTTTGTCAGCTCTTAGCTGCTCAACAGCTCTGTGCAGCACCAGATTTGTGGATGGAGATCAGCCGCTGGCATGAGAAAATCCCAGCTCCGTCACGACTACTCAGCCTTTATCTGTAGAACAGTAGTCAAGGAGCGGGCCTGGAATCCACATCAACAGTCAGAAAAATCAGGTTTCTAATGATCTTAGGACTCCTTTTCCCCCGTGAAGCTCCACCTCAGTCCTGAATGGATCCACAACAACCTTCCGATCTCCTTGAATTCACTCATTTGCAATTGCGGGTTGTTTTCCAGACCGAGCAAACAAGTGTTTGGGACTCTTTGCCTGGCGGTGAATCCATGACCTCATTGGTATTCAATGGCTGTTTGTTTCCAATGCTGGACTCTGCCCGCCGGTTTGTGTGTGGGTGCACCAGAATGTGTTTGAGTCCACACAGCGACTGAGGAGGGGTGACCCTGTCACAGCTGAGGGAAATCAATCATTATCTGATTGGATGTTCATGATCAATACTGTTTGTAAATATTCTGAGGACTCATCCATGGGATTCTTTAACCTTTGCTTCACTCTAGTGAATAAATTCTCTTACATAACTCCACCAGCGGATGGTGTTGGTTCGAAGCACACATGGGTTTGTCTGGATCTCTGCTGATTACACCCTGGAAATCGATTCTTTCCAGAGAAACTGGGTCAAGACAAGATTTTGCAGTTGGTGTTTTATGTTTATCAGACCGTGCTTAGAACTTGAGAGCATAATGAATAAATAATAAGCTCATTAACCTATTAACAATAACACTAGCCCCTTTTACAAAGCCTGTTTCTGCATGAACCTGGCCCGAAGGTGAAGGAGGCTGTACTTCCCCTCAACTGCCAGAGGAGGCGCCAAATCCAGATCTGTGTAAACTGAGCGAGCTAGAGAGGAGACTATTGCGTTTGAAAGAAGCTAGTAGTAGTTAGCAGCCAGCTCAAAGAGGAGGATAATGGCATTAAACAGGGGGAACCAGGAGCTTTGAGGTGAAGGTCTTCATTGCAAAATTGTGCGAGGAATTTTGGCAAGTTCAAAAAGAGCTGTTTATGTCAAATTTGAAGAATATTTACAGAAATTCAAATGAAACTATAATTTATGGTTATAAATGAACCACAGTGAATGATGTAATTTTACCCATAACCTTTAATAGATTACACCATACAACACAGGACCAATCTGTGAATTCAACTGTCCTGAGGTTACAGTAAGTGTATGCAAAGCTAAAAGCTCGTTAAAAAAAGAAGAATGCATCACATTTTCAGTCTGACTTGGAGCAAAAACCAAATTAAGATCAGGATTAATTAAAATCTTCTCATGCAAAGTAAAACAGAAACCTACAAAGACACATTGACGGCGATGAATACCATGATTTCAGTGACTTTTGCTTTAGTTATGTTGTTTTATAGTTTGCTGCTACAGGAACACGCTGTTATTTGTGTGTAAAAAAACATTCACAAGCAGATATAAACATACAGTATGTAGCCTATATTTTTCTATCAGTAAAAGATAATTTTCTTTGCTTTGGACATTTCCCCCAGTTATTTAACCCTAATTCTCTCCCTTTCCTTTGGCAGCTCTGAGGCAAGCCATTCAGTGGTGCGTTTGCGGGCTTCCTCCCAAGTGTATCTGGGTACGTATCCCAGATCCCTCTTGGCCTTTTGATAGGAGAAGCTGAATGGCGTGTTCAGCATGGTGAGGAGCTGGCGCTTCATCGGCGGTCGGATTCGGATGAAAGGCCAGAGTATCATGCACAGAACCTCCATGATGAAGCACAACATGTAGAAGAGGCTGAGAGGCACCATGAGCTTCTCCTGAATGCTGAAGCCCAGAGGTGCCATGACCGCGTAGTTGAAGTCTGAATAACTCACGTGGGGCGTATCATCAGAAATGAAGTAAAAATTTCCTCCTGTGATACTTCTTCTTTGCGGATCCTTGAGGCTTAGGGCCGCCTGGAGGTGGGCCATGGCCACGTTCCCCACGTAGATGGGATTCACTCGGGCCTCTGGTAACGACATACGAATCAGGACGTCTTTGTTCCGGATCCCGTCGCCCATGTGGTGCAGCAGGAAGCGGCACCCCTCCCCGTAGATGTACATGCACCTGAGGGCGCAGGTGGCCAGGCGACCTCCGTTCTGGAGCACCTCGTTGTGGGCCTGCAGCGTCCTCTGCTCTGCCTCTCTTTTGGTCTTGCTGTAGTTAAACTTCAGATCGTTGTTGTAGACGGTGTCCTCGTTGCCGTTAACGATGGGGTCGCCCCTGGAGTTGGGTCCCATCACCTCGATGGTGCTGGTGTAGATGAAAGACGCCACGTTCTCTTGAATGCACGCCTCCAGGAGGAGCTGCGTTCCTGCAAATCAAAGATGACGATGGTGATCGATGACTTTGACTCTGACCCTTTTAGCTCCAGCTGAAAACCTAATCAAAATCCGGAGTTAACAGTTAAAGCAGTTGGTTGGTAGAGGAACCTCGCACCTCACCTTTGACATTGATGCCATACATCTCGCTGAACTCCACCGCATCAATAACGTCGATGATGGCAGCGATGTGGAAGACGACTGATGCGCCTCGACAGGCATTTCTCAGCAAATCCCCGTCTCTGATGTCTCCCTCAAAAACAGCCAGCTTTGTGTCGCCTCTGCAGCCTAACAGCACCACGAGAACAGATTCTAATCAGCCGAGGCCACATGAGGCTGAGCAAAAGCAATGCTTGGATAATTCTAAACTGATCGTTGCACTCAGATGAAATACTGGATAAAGAATGGACTTTGTTTGTGCTTTAAGTTTATGTTGTGGGTCGTAATTCAGATTCAAACCAATGATTCAGAAGGGACCATTTATGTTTAGCTGTGAATCCTGCCTCATTTGGTTGGAATATGCCCTTAATTCAGTTTAATTCACATAATATAAGAATAGAACAAATTTTAACTTCACTGTGATGTTTTTTTTTTAGCACCGACTTCTTGCTAAACCTTACATAGCCTGTACATGTTAATTTATTTTAACATATTCTGAAGGTAAATAATCGTCTGAAACCAGATTTTACCCTCCAGAGACTGTAAAAATGTGGGCTGCACTTGTTTGTCCATCAGGCGGATCTCGGCGGCGTTCTCCTCCTCCAGCAGCAGCCTCACCAGCCTCTTTCCCAGGAATCCACAGGCTCCCGTCACCAAACACACATCACCTCTCAGAGACATCGTTGGACAATTCCCTCAGTGAACGAGAAAACAAAAATCAACTTCTCCCCTCGCTGGACTTCTCAACAAGCCTCTGGAAAGAAAACTTTTGAAGAGAAAAAAAATGAATGAACTTTTGTGCGTGGACGACGAGACCTTCTGTGTTCCCAGCCTCGGCAGTTCCACTTTTTTAAACTCAGAAACTTCACTTGAAAAAAATGTTATTTGCTCCAAGGCGATGTGGGAAAAAAAAAAGTAGGGGTGGGCTGTTTTACAACAGGGAACAATATTAAGCTTTCCTGGGCTTCACAAAATGGAGGCTGGAATGTTTTATTGGCCAAGGACAGCTGCTGATGAAAGATAACTGGGAATGGAAGCCTATTGCAGGGGGTGGGCGGCCTCCCAGCGCAGCAGACATGATGGCAGCTGTATGAATGAGTCTGAATGCACCTTGAACTGTAACAAGAATGAACAACAGACCACACAGCTGCCTGCAGCTGAAGCAGCACCAACAGGGAGGAAGACGAGGCGTTAAAGTTTGACGAGATAAAACAACTAAACAGCTAAAGTAAACAACATGTAAACAACTAAAGATGAGATTTAAACAAACACGAATGCAAACAACTGAAGATGATTTGAAACAAACAAATGTAAACAACCGATGATGGATATGAAACAAACACAAATGTAATCAATTGAAGATGAGACAAAACAAACATAAATGGAAACAACTGAAGATGAGATAAAACACATAAAATGTAAACAAGTGAAGATGAGATTAAACAAACTCAAATGAAGAAAACTGAAGATGAGATGAAAAAAACAAAATATAAACAACTGAAGATGAAGATAAACAAAAGTAAAATGTAAACAACTGAAGATGTTCCCCAGATGATCGTTTTGTTTCTTTTAAGATTAATATATTAAATCCAGTGGAGGTGTTTGTTGCTGCTGGGTTTGTGCAGACATGGTGAAGATGTGAAGTTTGTGAAATGCCTCAGACAGGGCATTTAATTTTTTTTTTAAAACAAGTCCTCATCTTCTTCAGTTATTAGTAGAAAACTGCATGAAAAATGTTTTTTGTCCAAAGAACGACATCAAGACAAATAATGGTACAATGATGGCATTTTTATTTTTGGATGAACTGGAGTTTCCCCTGCCTCATGCCCTCAGTCAGCTGGATAGGCTCCAGCTCCCCGCCGCAGCGGCTGAAGCGGTTGTGAAAATGAATAAATGAATGAATCAATCAATTGTTCCTTAAATATGTGGATAATTAATCAGTCTGGTTTAATTTATAATATATTTCATAGCATAATTTTGGTGAAGAAAATTCTGTAAACTGATGAATGTTTTATGTATAAATAAATCAGTAAGTGAAACTGAAGTACTGGGAATACTTCCACTCTGGTAGATTTTACGGGGAAACATAGTTAATAACATAGTTATTGTACACATAAAACATCAAATTCAAGTAGAATATGATGCATTCTATAAAGGAAACATCCAATGGTGCAACAGGAAGTAAAGGAAAATGATTGTTTAGGATTTTAGTCAAAATAGCCAATCAGCTGCTCTGCCTGGAAAGATGTAGATTTTACATTTTTCATATGATTGTTTTTCAAATCCTCACAGGTTTTCTTCTAAGTTCTTACACAAAATATTTCTATTCCTATTCCAGTTGGCTGATGTTTAATGTCTTCTTTCCATTTGATGCAGAACATCTGTAATTGTTTCCTTCCGCACGCTGTTTTTTCTTCTTTCTGGTGCAAAGCTCAACTTTCTGAAGCATTCCATTCTCTGGTAATTCAACTTTTATCCTCATCAACAATCCTCTGCAGTGCTGGACGCTTGTCACCGATTCATGAGGAGATTCGCTTTTACAGGATTCCTTGAAGGGGAAATTTGAGATGACCAGATCTGTACCTCATGACGCCCGAGCAAAATTAAAGACAACTCTTTCTGTGAGGAAGATACAGAGCAACTCTTATTCATAAAGAGGTGTCATCTGTCTACCAGATGTGCTAATATTTTCCTCATTCACCCAATGATGATTTAGTTAGCCATGGTTTGCTCAGTAATCAGCAATCTGGTTCATGCGACTTGAGTTGGTTTGGCCTCTGCTTTTTGTGTACTGTGCTTCTTTTCTATCTAGGTCATCTGCTTAAAATGAAATAGGGATGCAACAAAGCACGAATGCAAGTCTGAAGAGTCTGATAAAAAATCTTCTCTACAATCACAGATTTTGTACTCAGTACATCACTTTCCCATGTTTCCAGTGTTTCCAGTCCTTGGCTTAGCCGTTGGTATTGCCACTCTTATCTGGAGGTGAAGGATGACGTCCCAAGGACGGTTTTATCGTCACTCGTGTGTACAAAAGACTGTAGTTTCCAGATCATGGTAAAATATTTTATTCTTATTTAAACAGTACATAATCACAGAAAGCCAAAAAAATGAATCGTCCGTTCAATTTGATGTGACCTAACTTGTGTTACAGCAACAGGATGCAGCTTTTAACATTCCAGAGGCATTTTTAAGCCAGAGGCAACTTTTCTGTTCAGTTGTGAGGAATGACATTAGAGCAAATTCAGCAGTCGTCATTTCTCTACTCCTTAAATGTCTGATTTACACTGTTTTCAGAAAACGCCTCTCTGTATTATTGACAGACTGGAAGCAAGTTCCTCAAAACTCATCACTTTTTTCCATAAAAGCCTTGCAGTTTAACATTTTTCCAGCTATTTTCATTGCACACAGAGTTCAGTTTGTTCAAATCATCACTGTTTTAACATGTTATCATGCTTTTCCTGATGAAGATCAAAGTAAAGGTTGTTCTTTGCATTAGTTCTATTGAAAAGTTTACTCTCAAATCGAGTCTGACTTAAATTAAATGGTTGATTTTTCATTGAGGTGTTAGATTGTCTCATTATAACATCATCTCCTTTAATCCCCACCACTATACTGTAAGGGTGGAGGACTTCCAGATGGGCTCCATCTGTCCCATCCCATTTGATTTCTGGAGCATAGCTCAAAAACCTTTGGATATTTTTCACAATACACAACCAAAAGTGAAGCGTTGTCTGTTGCTATTAAGGAACATCTTCTTCATTGTTGGTGTTTTGTGTTGATTCCATGGTTACTAGTTGAAACACTGGCAGTATTAGACTTCCAAGACTTAAAACTAAAGGTTTTTGACAGTTTTTCAGAATACCGTGCACCCTCTTTCCTCACAGTTAATGCTTTCCAGGAACCACATGCAACGAGGTTGATGCACGAATGCGCAAGGGCACACTGTATATCCTTTTTATTTCAGCCAGGTGCCCCCCAGTGTGTCTGTTATTGGCTTAGTCCTTGTGTGTCGTTTGGTAGAAAGCTTGCATACTGAACTTTGCATTCCTCACTGTTTGACTTCTGAAGGATTTATTTAGCCATTTGTTTTTTATGCATTTTTTACTTGATCCCTGACAAGGCTGTACTATTTCCTTTTCCATGGTGTCGCTGCAGAGAGCGACCAGGACAGAAATGGCCACTGGCAATGTGGTGTAGACTTCTCAAACTGGTAAATGCTATTATCTAACTAGCTTGCACCTTGCGTTTACATGTTGCGTTCATTCTGCCACAAGTTGAAGTATGTTTGGTAAATTGAAGGTATTTTGCCACAAGCAGAAGTCAAAGCCCTCGGCCTGCGTCATCAGCTCTTGGCTGTGGGCAGTGGACAGTCCTGAATCTGAGCCTCGTCCACTGACCCCTCCGGCAGATGAACCGTCATTGTACAGGCGCGAATCCCCCCCAGGGGCTCCAGCACATTGAACACCCTGTCCCAGACGTCCCGCTCTGGATCATACCGCTGCACAATGTCAACCATGCATCTGCTGTTCCAGGAATACCCCCCCACCACATAGATGTGTCCATTAAACACTGTGACTCCAACATCGCTCTGGCCCCGGGTCATCGGCACCACGGCAGTCCACTGGTCTGTCTCCGGGCTGTAGTACTCACAAGCCAGGACGTCGTCGTAGTCGCCGCTGCCTCGGAAGTGATTCCCACCCATGACGTAGAGTCTGTCTCCGACGGTGCACATGCAGTGGAGGCCGCGGAGCTCCGACATGTCTGCCCGCTGACTCCACGTGTCGCCGACGGGGTCGTAACACCAGAGCTCCTTCTGGAAAGCGTCACGAGTGATCCCACCTGCATCAGGTTAACAAGTATCACACGATAATCATCAGTAATCACTGCATGTGAAAAAATAAAGCTGAGCAGCCTGGGTTGGTACTTTCCCATGGATGGATTCTAAAACTTTGATCCTCTAGAGATGAAGTCTGTAGCTAATCTAAAGTCGGTGCTTTTGTTGTAATTCTCTTTGAATCTCTTATCAATCACTTATCATAATGTTTTAAACAGCATGTGAATGCATTTTGACATGGACTAAATGTTGCTCATGCCTCCTAGAGGTTGTTAGTGTCAGCATTGCACAGAAACAGGAAGTTGCCGTGAACGGTGATGTTATTAGTTGGCCTTGTTTGACTCATCATACTTAAGAAATGACAAAAATAGACACATACCCCTTAATTTAAAAGAAATGAAAACATTGAAATTCCTATTATTTACCTCAACTAATGGTTAATAGAAAATCCATTTAGAAATTAATGCATAAATGATTAAAAATATTATATATTGGCTTAGAGTAAATTCTAGAATGTGATCTACGGTATTTCACATGACAGATCTTTAACGTTAAACTCTTAGTGGTATTGTCATTACCAAGCGGTGTGACACACTTCAACCACATGTCGCTGCAGTTCCTACTGCTCAGGAAACGTGTCTCTTCTCTGAAAATGAGAAATGAGTTTCATGTTCAAGGTTACTGAGAAACCTGACCGAGGAGAAGCACCTGAGAGTCTTCTGACAAACAGGAAGTGGCTTCAAAAAGGCCATCCACACTCAAAGAAACTGGTCTACATGGAGAGATGTGTCACCTCAGCAGCCGCTTAGCTTTATTAGTAGTTTTATTGTCTTTTAATCGCTTTAATCTCTTGACAGGTGATGTATGTTGGTTGTGTAATGACTGAAAGAAAGGGAATTGACTTTTGTCTAGAGGTTCTAGAAGTTTCTACACCCGTACAGAAACAGAAATTGGACATAAGTCATAGATTGTTTATTTTTGTGTGGATTCCCACCATTCCCATCACCTGAAATGTACATGAGGTCCCTGTGAACCGCTCCAGCATGTCCATAATGAGGTTCCACCATACTGGTCACAAATGTCCATTCATTTTTCTTCAGGTTATAGCACTCCACAGTGTCTGGTCATGTGGAAATACGAGAGGATTCACTTGTAATGCAGCTTCGTTCAACTTTATGAAGCTTTATCAGGAGTCCAAGCTCCTTCTTCAGTCCTCTTTTATTTTTACTCTCTTTGAACCAATGGTATAAACAGAGTAAATAACAGTTGTACATTTTTGTTCGGTGTGAAAACCCAGTTGAACAGCATCAGCTCACCAATTTCTCCTAAGGAATTCCTTCCCCCGACGGCAAACAGTTTGCCTCTCAGAGCACTCAGGTGGAAGAAAGTCCTCTTCTCATTGAGGGAAGCGATCTGGAGCCACCTATCAAAGCGTGGGTCGTAGCGGTAGGCGCTGTCAATGGCCGTCTTACCCTTGGTGTCGTATGTACTCTGGCCTGAGAAGACAACGACAATCAGAGAGGACAAGTCATTTTTCTTTTCTTGACAGTGTTGTTTTGTTCTATTTGACTCATTGGAATAAAGTACCGTGACTTCACCTCCAACAGGTTCAACTTAGGTTAAAGTTTAATTTCTAGATGCTAGTTCTTTCAAGGTTGGGTTATCATTGACCTGGCTGCTTGAGGAATATTACTCTGACCTCCAACAATGAAGAGGAAGCCGCCCAGAAGAGCCACACCGTGCTGATACCGTGGCACCTCCATTGGCGTCAGGGCCTTCCAGTGCCTGGTCTTCTCATCGTACAGCCTCAGCTCCCGGCTCACGACCAGTTGCTGTCGCATAACCCCTCCCAGCGCCAGGATATGGGTGGAGTCTGAGCGTATTTGCGTTCGCTTGGTCTGCAGGGCCGGCTGCATGAAAGGCATCATCTGGTAGTTGCTGGCCTCGAGCAGGAGGCTCACGCAGGTCGTCGCTGAACGCATCATGGAGTCCTCCTTGTCTTCATCTTCCTGGGAGATCTGAATCAGCTCGCTGGGGCTCATCAGCGGGAAGCGAATATGGCGCATCAAGGCGTACACAGAGGAGCGCCGAGTGGGATGGTCGTGGTTGAGCCATCCTCTGGCGATGTGGTAGAGCTCCATCTCAGAATAGCCCTTTAAGGTGTCGCTGGCCAGAGCGTTGGCCATTGTGGCTTCAGAGAGCTGGAGGTATCGGCCGGACTCCACCAGTGCTGACAGGTTCTGGCTCACAAACTGGCCTGGGTGGACCAACATAGATTATCATGGTGCTACACTGTCTTAGCATTTGAATCAAAAGGTTTTCTTAGCATTTTTAAAAGCAAAATGACTGCTGGACCAACTAATTTTGAAATCAATGAATTGGACCAGTTTCGTGATGGTTACCTATATTCAACTGAACATCCTCCAGCAGTAAATCTCTGGCAATGCGCTCCACTTCCACACAGTTATCAATGGTGATCTGCATCAAAGAAAGAAGAATAGATTAAACATACAGAATTATGTGTTTGCAGGCCTCATAGGGACCTTAAAGCTCCAGGGCAGCTAAACATAAAAACCCTCAGGGTGACACCTCACCTCGCTGCTCAGGAGCTGATTACAGAACCTCAGGACGGGCATGACCTGCAAGAAGTTTGCAGCCTCCAACGTATCTTGGAGATTACCCATGTCGAGGCGGACCTCTGATGTGTAAATGAAGTCTATAATGTTCTTTAAACCTAGTTTGGTGACCCCATGCAGCTTGATCTCTCTCATCTCCTTCTCCTTCATGCCTCCTGAACGAGGAAAAACAAGGAGAAAGTGACAAAGACAAGGGGAACAGATGATCAGGAGATTTGTCTTGTGCAGGCATAATTTCAAAGTGCACAGTCAGCAAGATACAGAAGGACGCAGCAGATGTGAAGCTTATCTGCAGACACACACACAGAGTTTGAGGAAAGTAAGATCCTGCGGTTAGTAATGGTAGCAAAGGCAAATTTGTAATGCAGAAGTGAAAAAAGCCCTTCCTCTTTTTTCACCAGCTGCAACCTGAAAACAGCAAAAGTCTTGATTCCATAATGAATAAGATTGTACTTCTGTTGTACTTCCTGTTTGATGCTAATTAGCTTTAGCTGAAAGCGCTACTGTGTCAGAGTACAGCATAGCAGTATATACAAGTATAATAGAAATGATTTTGGTATTGTCATTTGTAGTGTATTTCAAATACTAGTAATTTGTGACCCACCAGTGAACATAGCATTGAAATAGTCGGAGGATGAAGCCATGATGACTCTGTGGACCGGGAAAGTCTCCTCACTGTCTCCAGGAACCAAAATGACATCACAGAGGATCTCATTTTCTCTGAACCTGTCAAAGCCCTGCAGTAAAAGCAATGTCACGAGAAGCTTTTTGCAGCACCTGAATCTAATAACCAAAACTAAAACATAACTAAAACAATAAAGTAGGCAAGTATTTGTGTCTCCACCATAGCACGACAATTCAGGCGATGGAGAGTAAAAAGACTTGTAGAACGTCTTCCTCAGCTTCATTTTTTAATAAAATGCATCCAATACTCGACATTTCCTGTCCAGATAAGATTTACCTGCACCACAGCGGCTCCGTGTTCACTGCTGCTGAACACTGTACACAGAGGCCGAGGGGGGAGTTTGGGCTTTGTCACTTTGTCGGGGCGTTTTGGCAGCATCTCCTTGGGTGAAGGGAGAGAAGCTGGCGTCGGTGATGGAGATGGAGATGGAACTGGTGGAGACGGTCTGTCATCTACCAATCCCAAATGGAGAAGAGAAGAATGTGATAGGACCTGCTCGATGCACCCCTGGGTTTTAGCTTTGAAGCATTGATTTTTGGGGACTGGATCATTAATCAGATTACAAATAAATGCGTTGGAGCAGGGGTGTCAAAATCATTTTCACCAAGGGCCACATAAGCATGACGGCTGTCCTCAAAGGGCCAGATGTAACTTATAAATGTAAATAAATGTACCTGAAGGCAATGTAAAATAAATGTAACTACTCCTTAATGCTAAATGAATGAATTTATTACTTATTCAAGTTACAAACATTAAAGTTGCACAGAAAAAATATGTGTTTCTCAGTTATAACATAAACATTTAATTTGTCAGGTGATTAAACCCACAGAACTCCATCAATCAAGGATCAAACTATCCAATGAATAAAGAAAAATAAAATCAAACACAAGTTACAACATTAAGTTTGTTCAAAATGTTTTTATCAGTTTTAAAATGGGTATGTAGTTTTGCTCAAAGTACAATTTTGATCTATTTATTTTTAGATACTCTGACCTTTTATGCTCTTGCGCGCCACAAAAGATGATGTGGCGGGCCACATTTGGCCTTGAGTTTGACACATGTGCTTTAGAGTCACCTGGTTGGACAGGTCTTTCCGGCTGAGGTGGAGGTCTTTCCGGTTGAAGCAGAGGTTGTTCTGGCTGAGCTGGGGGCCTCGGAGGATCCCTGCTGCTCATACGGGAAAATCTTCGGCTCAACCTCCCCAGTCCGCTGTCGTCTCCACTTCCTCTACAGAGGATGGGATGCATGTGACGTCCAATAATGATTTGCTTCGTTATGCATCTTTCAATTAATTGTGGTTCACTTCTTATCTTAAAGGAGGAATTTGTAGAAATATTAAATATCTGACAAAATCTAATAACCATCCAACTATATGACTCTGATAGAATCATGTTCTTTAAACAAAATCATTATTTTTATTTTTATTATTATTTTTATTATTATTATTGTTGTTGTTGTTGAATCCAAATCGTGCCAATAAGGGGAAAATACACGAGCAGAGAGATTCCTTAGCTAACTTCCACTTATTTTATAAAAATGACACTTCCTTAGTTGAACGGACAGAAAAGGACACAAAGGACACAACGGGCTTCAACCTAGGCTACAAAAGTTTTATTTCTGTCCAGCGTTGCTTTTTTGTCACCTATAAAAACCTACATGCAACACGCAATACTATTGTGAGTCCAGCGATGGAGGATGATTAAAAATAATGACACCAAACACTTTAGTTAGATTCTGTCCTAAAATAATTTCTATTCTACTGAATCTCAAAAACCATCTTACCCCATCTCCCTGGCCTCTTGGGGTTGTGGGCTGTTGTTTCGCTGGCGAGACTTCCTACATTGAGACAGAACAGGAACTTCAGCAGTGAACGCTTTCAATCCAAGAAGAAGAAAAGTAAAACAATCTTGACACACAAATAACTAAAATCATATGTTAACCTTTGTGCAACAACACCGTGACAAAAATATCACTTCTCCATGAAGACGACTCGTCTTGGATTTTACTCAGTCGCTCACAGACTTATAATTATTTTCCACATACTGGAGAGAAAATAGCCTTTGTGTTTCTTTTCAATGCCTATATTTGTATTTGCTTGCAAGAATCAACAGTCAGGAAAAATTCAACTTGATACATTTTATATGTATATAGCACTTTATTATTTTATTGTTTATTCAGAATATTTGTGACAGAGGAATAATGCTTTTTTTCATGTGATGTGAAGACCGCTCACGGCTGATTGCTGGGCTTCCAGACAGCTGATATTGGCGTGTGTCTCATGAAAATATCTAATAGTCTATGATGTAAATATTTTTGGAAGCAGTTAAAATGAGGATTTAGTCCACCTCGGCTGACACGGTACTGCAGCAGCTCTCGCATACAGTATGAAAGTGAGGTTCTTCATGTACTCAAGAAGACAAATACAGGCATGCCTGAGGGCTACTCACCTGGTAGAAATCCTCCTCAGCAGACCAGACCCTAGGCCGCCCTCCAGCCTGTTTGTCAAACCAACCAAACCTGGTTGGAACACCGAAGGGGAAAACGTCTGCTGCGCTGCGCCGGCTGCTTGGAGAGTTGAAACACCTTGCAGAGCATCTCTGTTTCTTTGTCTTCACCCAGACCACAGCTACTTCCTGTGCTACTTCTCCTCTTCACCATCTGTGACTGTCTTTGTTTCACCACCTCAATGTGATCACAGAAGGAACAAGTTTCACAGGCGCTTCATTCTCTCTTTCCATTTAAGGCATTTAAGCCTGATAAAGGTTGTCAAACCGCTCTGAGACAACAACCTTTCAAAGGTTAGAATTCACTTCACTCAACAGTTTCTCCCTCTTGTTAATTACATTAATTCTATAGGATAGAAAAGATAAAATTTTGATGTCTCAAAGACATGGCAATCATGTATTACAGCCGATTCTACTCCTCACTAAAACAAGATTGTCCAAGTAAAGATCTCTGTTACCCATTTTAGAAACAGCAATGGGCTTAGCTTAAGAATAGATCCAGAGAAACATATTTTCATCATCAGCTGCAGTTTATTCAATCCAACAGCATCTCATCTTCCGGCCCTGGTAAAAATATCAAGGATTTCTCTAGTGCTCCTTGGGATCCTGGAATTGGGAAAGACAGCAATTTCTCTTGGGTTCAGCCCCTGGATCGGATGTAGAACCTGCTGCTTTGGCAGAAACAGCTTGGAGAGCCAGCCCTGACCTCTTTGACTAAAGCAAGAAAAATTCAGTTCTTTTCTTACAGTACAGACTGTCCCTCTGCTGGACGATAATCAAAGATTACATATCTGAGAAGTCTCTGAGAAGATTTTTTTCATATACATGCAACATAGACACAAACTCTCCCAGTTTCATTACAATCCAATGTGCTTTAATTCATTGTTTCATTTGCAATGATATCTGCTGTGTCATGATTCTATTCTTTTTGAAATCTTGGCATGTCTTTATCTGTGTTAAGCTCGTTTTCTCCTGTCAGGTGAGGCAGTGGCAGGGGGTGTAGCTGGCGCCTAGTAGCTGACGAGGCACACCAGTTCCCACTCTGCTCATCAGCCTCTTCTCAAAAGGCCTGGTCCTCTCCTAAGAGGGTGCCAGATAATTCCGTCCTGTTTCAGTGATACAAGTGCCGTTAGTTTTCTCTCAACTGCCTGTTCTTTCTAGTTTGTGGATGTTGTCGTGTTTTTTGCTCAGCTGCTTTTTGTTCCCTTTGCTCACTTGTGTTTACAGGCTGAGCAATAAACTGTCGATTTTTACGTTTTTTGTCAGTCTTTGCTTTTTGGGGTCCAGACTTGAACAATCCTTAACATGCTGGAGGTGAGTAGCATGTCACAGCAATGACACAAACTTGGTTGGTGAGATATGCAAGAAAACATAGCTAATGTGTGGAATTGTGTGGCCCAGATAGTCATATAATATATATGTAAACTCCCTTTTTTTAATCCCTTGCCAGATGAAAAACTAGTCTCACCATGTCCACAAAATGACAGCTCTTGTCCGTCCAGCAAGGAAGTCATGTCTATGAGATGGTTTAAGACAGTCCTTTCTTTGCATTTGAATGCAAGCAACTTCATTGATTGTATGTTCAACCCTGACCCTGCCCGGGCTACTTAACCTTGCACGTGCAAACATCTTCATTGCTCTTTTCATGCCTTTTATGTACCTAAAATAAAAGTTCCAGGGTTTCATTGAGAAGCATGGCCCACAGCACACTACATTTGTCACAGATCTTCCAGTTAGCCAACTTTGTTATACCAGGTTATTCCGACCTATCCAAGAGTATAAATGATTGGACAAACTAACGAAACAATTGCAGCCTTAAAAAAGGCAGTTGTAGACTGCAACATCCCACAACATCACATTTTTGTGCCTCGGCTTCCTGAAAATGTTGTCTCAGGTTTCTGAGATGTGTACCTAGAAAGGTATACAGTGTGCCGTCATTACTCATGGTTAATGCGTTCCACGAACA